>OY992892.1:39347964-39355464 GCA_963921405.1 Cepaea hortensis | reverse complement strand
GTTGATGTGTTATTACTTGATGTAATATATTAATTAAGATGAGAACTATTATTGTATGTACGATGTAAGGGAGGGCTCCAGGGACCTCCTTGCCTTCATTTAGTTTCTATATAAATACTAGAACTATTACAGCTGCTCATTTTAGCAACAGCTGATATACTAATAGTGGTATGAGAGACATATGATCAAACTCGACATTCTCGGAACACAATCTGTCTGACGGGCTGTTCTATGGAAAATCTGACATTGGACTGATACCCATGCTTCAATTCTACTTGTATAGAGATGATGCCCTAATTAGATGAAAACTAATTAGTATTTATGAAGGCTTTTTATTCAGTGATTTCATGCATGTGGGCCAAATATGGGTGCCGAATACTCTCACCTACCGCTTTTTCTTTCAGGTGTTGCCTGTGGAGGAACCAGGATGCATGTTTTATGAAACCACTACATCTGTAAGAGCGAGTGACTGTTTACGAACCGACCATGCCTGATTGTGAACCATCATGCCTGATTGTAATCCACGAGGTTTGTTTATGAACCATGATGCACCACTATTTCTGATACGGTTTGTTCCACAACCTGAAGCTATCATACCTGTTTAGGTTAATGGACTGAACTACAGTGGAAGAATAATGATCAGCTCGTTCCAGGGAGACTTGCCAAGGTGGGGTAGTGCCATGCCGTAAGTCCGTCTTCACTGTGCCTTGCCATGTAGATCTAATATATTCGAACTTGTCACCTGTGATGTGTCAGTGTCATGTGGAATTTACGGTTTCAGCATATTGATGTGAAAAATGTTATGTTTACCTTTCACATCAATAAGATAGTCAACATCACTGACTTTTTTATAACTTTAAATGGACCCTGCCTTGAAGTAACTAAACAGTCACGAGGGTCTGGTAGAAATAACCAAACTTCGTCTTCTTCTTTCAAGACTATTGTCTTGGCGTTTCTATTGTCATAATGTCTGTACGTTTATTCAGCCTTCTCGAGTGCAGATTTAGCAATTTGGCAAACTGTTATCATTTTTCTCTCAATTGAGTAACCATTTCATAGGCTTCTCTTTTATGGTGGTCATATGTCTTATTTGTAAACATATCATTGTATAACACCAATGGACCACGAGGGTTTGCGCCGTATACCAGCTCGAATGGAGAAAAACCTGTACTAGATTGTGGTACCTCACGGTATGCAAATAGTACTGCCGGCAATAAAATATCCCAATCTTTAGGTCTCTCAGCTGCGACTTTTGCTAAGGTTCGTTTCAGGACCCCGTTGTAATTTTCGTTGACTCCATTTCTCATTGGGTGCCAAGGAGAACTAAAGACTTGTGGAATACCCAGTATTTTTATTGCCGCTTGGGTAGCCGCAGAAGTTAGTTGTCAGTATGATAGTATTCTGAGTATTGTCATCGTCAGTCTGAGAAGATTGTTCTTTTTGTCTCCGTTCTTGAACTCTTGTGACCGCCTTCGTTTGAGTGTGGTCAATTTCCCATTGAATTGCCCCTTAGTGAATGTAATCATTTGCATTGGGTACATTCCCAATAAGTAACCCGGCTCAAGGATTAGGCAATACTGCCGCATTTACAATGCCTTCAAAGTATGGAGAGCGTATTGTGATTGTGGCAATCTTATATCTCTCTATTGTGCCACCAAAGGTTCTGCAGACAACAGTTTTACCTGTATAATCTTCTGTTTTTATTAACTGTTGGTCAACTCCAATAATTGAAGCCCATGAATCACGAATGCAGGTAGTAGGTTTCCCATTCACCCATGCCTGGTTAACCTTGAGTGTGCCATTCTGAATATTAACAGCATTAGCTTCATGAATGGTTTCTAGACATTCGTCAAAAGGGATGTCTTTCTCAGTCTTTTCAGTTTTGTCGCTATAATGTTGTATGATAGGTGCATGTGTTTCTTCTATGTCGTCAGAATCACTACTGGAGAAAACATATGCGATATTTGCTTCTTTCCAAGTATTTCTCATCGCACATGCCCTACTGGTATGCCCGTACGCCCGACAAGAAAAACATTTAACACTCCTCTTGTAGGAGTCATACTTACTTCTTTTCTTTGCCATGATGTCTCTTAGATACGTTGCATACCCAGGATGTTGATCCCACATTTCCAGATGCCCGTGTGATAACTTGCAATGTTGGCATCGAGTGAGGTGTCCCTTTCTTCGTCTGTCTCCATCTTTATTCGAGTACTGATATGGACCTATATTTTTCTTTGCAAATTTCTTACACTTACCATTACCTATTTGATCTGGAATATGGCGCTAGCTCATATGACAAGGTCTGGTTGTGCACAGTCAGCAAATATGTCACGGTGGGCATAATAATATGATTCACCCCGTGACTCCATCTCACTAAGTGACTTACACCTATTCTCTACCAGAAATACAGACATGGCTTCTGGTACTGCAGATAGAAGTTTGTCTCTTAGCATCAGGTCACGTATTTGATCGAAATCAGACCCAATGTCTGCTGCTTTTAACCATTTGTCAAAGCAAGAAGATGTTTCAGAAACAAAGTCAAGGAATGTTTGGTTAGACTTAGGTGTAAGTGTCTTAAATTGTGTACGCAACCTACATTCATCCAAACTAAAATGTGCAAGAACCCTATCTCGCATATATTTATAGTTGGTTCGCAAGTTTTCATGTTTTAACTCAATCACCTTTAACGGTTCTAACTCGAGATGTCGATGAAATAGAATCAGTATGTCCTGCTCATGAATCTTATAGAATTTTGCTAAAACTTCGAAATTAGTAATCCAGGAACTTACAGAATCACTTTGTTGGAAGTTACGAATCAGACCTTGGTATTTCTTGTCTGGATCATTATGTTTTGCTTGTATTCTTTATCGTTCCATCTCAGCTTCACGATCCATTTCCAATGTCTTGACTTTCAAATTCCCTTCAAGTTCCCTGTCCTTGAGAAGTGCTTCGGCCGCAAGTTTTTCTTTCTCAAATGCTAGTTGCTTTTCCATCATTTCTGTCTCTGCGGCTAGTTGCCTTTCTTTCATCTCTTTTTCTAATGCTAATTTCTCTTTTTCAGCCGCTATTCTTTCCCTTTCCAAAGCTAATTCTCTATCTTTTGTAGCCATTCTTTCTTTTTCCATTGCCATTTCCTTCTCTTTTAATTCTTTCTCAAATGCTAATCTCTCTTGTCTTTCTTCTCTTTCACGTGCTGCTTGAAGTTCTTTCGCTTCTTTCTCTGCTGCTAATTTCTCAGCTCTTTCTTCTCGTGCTGGGCCTGAAGTTCCTTCATTTCCTGTGTCTCCCATGCCCTAAGCTCTGAACAAGTCAAACCAGACTTTTCACCAATGTCCATAAAGTCTTGAAGTGTCGACATGTTGTCCTAACTGAGCTATCACTTATCTAGCTGAAATAATATAGCAAAGTGCAAATGAATCGACGATATGCAAGTACGTTGAAAATAGAGTAGACAATATATCTAAGAACAAATGTTGAACGAAATGTCAACTTCAAACTCAACAATGATTTATAATTGAATAACAAAAGAAATGCAGCAAACTTAATGCAATAGAAATGTTCTAAACGTTACTGTATGTAAACAACAGAAATAGTATGCAAAATATATGCAGTATAAAGAATATAATAACACTAGACAGTTAACAGTTACGAGAGAAAACAAGTGACGTGTAACGTAAACACATATTCGTACTCATAAACGACAATAATAATGACTCGCGATCTTCAGGTAAGCAAAATATAACACTAATGCACACTACTAAAACACACTGTTAGTACCTACAACACGTGAGAAGACGGCCACAAATTACTTCGTAACGACCTGACGTCTTCTTAAGTTAGGAAATGATCTTAACTATCCCTAAGAAGAGCCCTCCAACCACCCGCTATTAATTTAACGAGAAATTGGTCATCGCTAACAAATTTGTATCTTATTAATGCACCCAATCAAACAACAATGAACATAACCATCAACAATTATATTGGCCTTATGTTCGTTGGCGTGCTTCGTAGATAATTACAGCGTTGACAAGCGTGTGGTATCTGACAACACTACTACTAGATACTGGTGGTGGATTGATGTAGGTATGCTGTAGCGTGAGATTGGTCAATGCTGTCCCTGTAAGTCTTGGTGTTCTTATCACACTGAGTCAGTGATTGACGTACTGATTATATACGATCAGTATCAAAATCGAACCGGACGGTTCCCACTATCGACGGCGGTGTTATTAAAAGGTATAGACCTTTCGCTGACCCTTGAGCTGCCTCTTCCTGTCTGTTGGTGACATACATGTATACGGATTCATCCTGTGGTCTGCTGTGTAATCTTGTCCAAGTATAGTTATTATTGTCCAATCGTGTTTGATATGACGACAGTGCTGACGTTCAGTTGACTGTATCACTCTGAATGTAAGCTGCAGACATCAGATTCTACGTAGCCGTACACCAACGGTCGACTTTCCTCCTGCGTGTTGATGCCAGACAAAGCTATTGGAGACGGCCAGGTCTCCACGTATTAGTATCTAAGTTCACCCGTCATAACGCAAGTATGCATATTGTTCTGTACTGTCCATAATTAGTAGATAGTTGAGTGCGTTACTGGGTAAAATGTACGATTTTAATATGTTTGGCAACGAATATGCAATGGACACTGAGCTTGTGAGGGATGCAGACTCTTCATTGACATGATGTCGGTAGACTATGTCGTGTCTGGTGTCTACTTGACCGTACACAGATGGTAAATACGTATGCCTGTTATCCTTACCTTTAGTTGATGTGTTTTTTGGTAGACATTCCGTATTTTATGAATAATAACTCCGAACAGATCTCCACAAGATATTTCACCACTTCAACGTTTGTTGTGCAGCACAGCGCTGCCGTTTCAGGTATGTACTGAACGGTGCGTGAAAATGGCTATTGGTGCGCAGTTAATCTTCTCGATATGTCAATATTGACGTAAATTCTGTGGCTAGTGGCGGGAGCAGTTGTTAATTTTCTAGTAAGCCCGAGACGTGCACCCATGTGTGCCATGCCGTAAGTCCGTCTTCACTGTGCCTTGCCATGTAGATCTAATATATTCGAACTTACGGAAGGTACTGGCTCATTATAATGGCGCGCCAATGACAGTAAACAACTCTATGGTGAACTCGAGCATTTACGTTATCCTTCAGTCACTGGAATAAAATTTGAATTTTGTTAACCAATACTCTTTCTTGAATTTATTGTATGTCTTTCTGAAATGTATGTGTTGATATGCATGTTTTAATTTTGTTGACTTGAATCATGTTATAGCTTTCACTCGTGTGTGTAATGTGTACAAAATATGCTGTAGTGAGGTAAGTCTGGTATATATGAAGCAGAGACACATCAAGCAGATAAAGTAAGTAAATACAAGTATAAATTGTTTTCAGTAATGCCATTTCCATTCACGCAACCAGTTTGTAAAATAGAAGTTTGTGACATATTTTCTTGGTTTGTGAGTAGATGTTTGTAACATATTTCATGGTTTGTGAGTGAATGTTTATTACAGCCCAATCGACATGGGTGATGGTTGCTTTAATTACTATCATCACTTGGAAAACAAATATGTTTATGATGTCCACTGCCATTGTTCTGTGGGCTGTATATGTTGTTTGTTACGTTTAGGTGCACTTTTGGCTGGTGTTGTACTGTTCTTCTGTCTTGTTGGTTAATTACAGAAAGGTAAGTTGTTTGATTGTTCGGTTTTGTTGTTCAAACACACTTGTTTTAGATTGTCTGTATATGAGTGTCGCATTTGTATTTTGAGACGTATCAGCTTTCCCATGATTGTATTTATTTACTTCATGGATAGTATGGTGTACAAATTTGTGTACTGTCATGTCGTCCCTCTGTTGTGCTATATAGTCTTTAGTACAGGTCAATGGGCACTGTCTTTTGTTGGGTGAGAAAACCTGTGTTGGCTGCCTATTTTCTTGTTCATGTGTCTTTAGAACCTGGATTCTCGTGAGAGCATTGGCTGGTATGTATTTGATCGTTTCTTCATGGGTACATTCTGTCAAGTTGGGAATGTTCCCAATCATTAGACCAGCACACGGGTTTGGTAAAACTGCTGCAATATTCTTCCCTCATATTAGGGACATCTTATCGTGACCCATGCGGTCTTACATCTTTCTAGGGTACCTCCAAACGTACTGCAGATAATGCTCATGCCTATGTAGTCTCTCGTATTTACCAGTTTGTGGTATATCCCTACAACGGATGAGCCAGTGTCTCTAATACATGTTGTTGGTGATCAATTAACCCATGCTTGGTTGATCTTAAGAGCACCATTCTGGGTTTCGAATGCGTTAGCTTCATGTATTGGTACATTGTGGCCGCACGCCAGGCTACCCTCTTCGTGAAATTGTTTGCACAATTTACATGATCTGTCATTGGGGAATGTCTTTAGCATGGCTGCAGGAGTGTCTTCGAATTCGTCTGTGTCACTACTTGTGGAAATGTAGGCTTCACTAGCCTCTTTCCATGTTTTTCTAATCCCACATTGTTTTGAGATTTGCCCGCACGCCCTACAGACAAAGCATTTAACATTATTTTTGTAAGAAGCATACTTACTGGCCTTCTTAGAAGTTAGGTTCTTCAGGTAAGAACCGTAAGAGGGGTTCTGGTCGCACATTTCAAGTGAACCATGTTGCAATTTACACTGTGGACACTGCATGAAGTAACCCTTTCTAGGTCTGTATGGTTCTCTATGTGTGTTGACTCTCATGTGATATGGCCCTCTGCTGACAATATAGTGATAATCTGTTTGATATACTTTGGTATCTTTGATTGGGTACTCTTGCACTTGCTCCTATAACTAACTCCGGATGAGCTCCTTCAGCAAACACATCCCTATGGGCGTTATAATATGCTTCCCCATTTGACTCCATCTCTGGGACTGATTTACAATTGTTCTCTACCAGAAATGTAGACATCGTTTCTGGTACTGAAGAAAGCAATTTGTCTCTCAGCATGAGATCACGGATTTTCACAAAATCTGAACCCACATCAGCTGATTTCAGCCATTTATCAAAGAGAGAAGATGTTTCTGAGACGTAGTCCAGGAACGTCTGGTTTGCTTTTGGTGCTAGAGTCTTAAATTTCGTTCTTAAACCAGCTTCAACTAAAGAAAAGTGTGACAAGACCCTATTTCTAATATACGTACAGTTGGTACATCACTCTCAAGGATCATCTCCGCGAGCTTCAAAGGAACCAAGGCGATATGACGGTGAAATAGTATAGGCCAATCTTGAATTGGTATCTTGTAATACTTCACTAATACCTCGAAATTAGTTATCCATGCTAAAATGGAATCACCTTGTGTAAAGTTCCTGATCAGCCCCTGGTATCGTTGAATGGGGTCTCCTGCTTTTGCTTGCAATTTTTCTTGCGTTATCTCGGCTTCCCTGTCTTTCTCCATAGTTTTGACCTTTAAGTTCCCTTCAATCTCCTTGTCCTTCATTACCAACCCTGCCGCTAGTT
>OY992892.1:39115464-39345464 GCA_963921405.1 Cepaea hortensis | reverse complement strand
GCAAAAACAAAGATAATGCATACAGATAAAACTTCTATGTTGAAAGAAATATGTTACTGAGGAAAGATTGGAGGTGGTGGAACATTTCGAATATCTGGGTCATTGATTATCAACAATGGTGACACAATGAAAGAAATTAAACGACGACGATCAATTGCTCTTCAAAGACTAAAACAACTGAATAAATTATGCAGTGGGACAGATAGAACTACAAAAATTAGATTTTTAAGAGCATGCATCTTTCCCATTGCAACATACGCCTGTGATATATGGGCACTTACTAAACAAGCTAAACAGCGCATAAATGCCTTTGAATATAAATGTTATAGACGAGTTCTAAGAATATATTGAGTAAACAAAAGAATAAATGCATCCATACTCCAAGAGCTGAATAATGAAGAGGGTTGGCTATTAAAGTGGATAAAACAAAGAAAATTTATATATTTTGGTCACTTGAAACGTCATGAGAGTTTGGAGAGAACAATAATGGAGGGGTATATGCCTTGGAAAAGAGGAAGAGGAAGGGCAAAGAAAACATGGGTGCAGGATGTGACGGATGATCTCCAGATGCGTGTATAGGACGCGGAAAATGTTGCTTTTTATCGAACAGTTTTCCGGAAGGTTGTTATGGGAGCTATGTTCTGCAAAGGACATGCTACTGAATGAATGAATGAATGAATGAATGAGTGAATGAATGAATGAATGAATGAATGAATAGGAAATCATCACCAAGAAAGAGCAGATGTATATATGGGTAGAGCACTATTTTGAGCTTTACTCAAGCGAGACCAAACTAGAGGGTGATACCATCAACGCCATGGAGGCCCTGACAACTATTGATCGTCTGGACAACCTTCGCATCATAACAAACGTTATGTGTGCTATTAATTAACTTGCTTGTGTCAGGGCTCTAGGTAAGGATGTGATTCATATAGAGGTTATAAGAAGTGGGCAAGACACACTCTCTACAGGTCCACCAGCTAATAATAGAGATATCTTTGCGAGAAAGACAATTCCCACAGGATTTCAAAGATTTAAGCATTATAACACTGTACAAGAACAAAGGGGATAGTAGTGAATGTAACAACTATAGGAGTACCTCATTATTGTGTATCGTTGGGAACATATATGCCATAATTTTTCTGCGCAGACTTCACGTCCTGGAAGATAAATTCTCCCCCGAATAACATGTGGCTTTCCACGGAACCGGGCAACATTGATATGATATTCTCATTGCGACAAATGCAAGAGAAATTCCGTGAACAGAATCAACCACTGTTTATTGCCTTCATCGATCTCACAAAGGCATTTGATTTGGTCAGTCGTGATGTTTGTTCATGGCGCTAAAGAAGATCGGCTGTCAGCCAACTTTTCTGTCCAATGTGTAATCATTTCACACAGACATGAAGGGTATGATCAAGTTTGATGGTACATCTTCTAAAGAGTGTGAAATCAAGAGTGGAGTTACGAAAGGTTGTGTACTTTCTCCCACCCTCTTTGGAATATACATGTCACTTCTATTTAAATATGTCGTTCGTGATCGGGACTCACTCTGAAGAAGAATTACAGCGTCTGCTATCTGAATTTTCCTATGCTTGTTATGAATTTGGTTTAACAATTAGCAAAAAGAAGACTCCGATGATGTCACAAGTTGCATATGGCGTGCCATCAGTCTTTAATGACGACGCCAAGTTGGAGATAGTAGACCATTTTACACATCTAGGGTTAGAGGTAACCAGGAAATTATCCCTAGGTCAGGAAATTAACATTAGGATGGAAGTGAGAACCCCTAGTCATCGGAAACATCCAGAAAATAAGACAGAGCGGCAGTCGCGCCCTACAATAAATGATTGTCCTCTACGCCTATGTAGAGCTCACGATTAAACCGCCACGTGGCACGTTGGTAAGTAATACACCAACAAGAAACCCAATGTGCGCCATACGCTCACTGGCACACACATCCCCATACTCAAAAACTGACATTCTGTCTATTGGTCGACTCTCCAGTTTCCGGCTACGGGTGGACATGTTTTCCCAGCTCTCCCGAATTTTAAATAATATTTCAAAGTTGTACCTAATTCAGTCGATATGCTGTGTATATCATTGTGTTGTTTTTAAAACTGGAACTACATTCAACTCAATATGTCAAGTTTGTGGATGGGGAGTTGTGTGGGTGTTGGATGTGTGGGTGGGGTAATGTATGTGTGCCTATGGTGTATGTGTCTGTGTGGATTGGTGGGAGATGTGGGTGTGCTGGGATATGTGGTGTGTATGAGATGTGAGACTCAGTGGGGAGATGTGTGTAGGTTGGTGTGGGTATGGGGGTGTGTGTGCATGGGTGAGGGGTGTGGGTGTGGGATCTTTGGGTGGATGGTTGGAAGTGTGTGGGTGTTAGTGGGTGGGGGGAGATGTATAGGTGGGGAATGTGTGTATTGCGGTGAGCTATGTGTGGTTGAATGGGAGTGTGGGGTGGGGGATGTGTGTGGATTGGGTGATGGGTGTGCATTTGTATGTGTGGGTGGGGGGTTACGTCTGTGTGGGTGTGTGTGTAGGTGGACGGATGGTGTAAGTGTGGGAGGGTGGAGGATGTATGTGTGGGTGGTGAGGATGTGTGTTGGTGGGGGTGTGTGGGTGAGTAGGGGATTTGGGGAGATGTGTGTGGGTGAGTGATGTGTTTAGGGATGTGTGTGGGTGGGGGATGTGTATATGGGTGTTGTGTTGGAGGGGAGATAGGTGTGGGTGAAGGATGTGTATGTGTGTGTGTGTGGGTGGGTGGGTGGGTGTGGTTGGGTGTAGATGTGCGTGTATGTGAAGGATGTGTAAGAGAGTGGGGGATGTGTGTTTGACTGGGTGGTTGCGGTGTGTGAGTGTGGGTGGGTAAATGGGAGATGTATGTGTTGATTGGTTGGTGGGGGATCTGTGGGTGTGAGTGGTTGAGGGATAAGTAAATGAGTGGGGGGATGCGTGTGCCAGTGAGCGTAGTGCTCTCATTGGGTTTCTTGTTGTATAACTTTACCAACGTGCCACCTGGCGGTTTAATCGTGGGTTCTAACATAGGCGTAGAGGGCTCTCATTTATTGTAGAGCACTGTTAATTGCCAATGTGGCATGATAAACCCTTAGTGGTTCTATAATTTTGAGTCCTTTAACGTTTAGTGTTTGTGATAGATATACCTAACGTATTAAATAGCCTGTCAATACTTCTGCAGTTCTACAGTAAGTGTAGAGATACACTGAATTTTATGCATCAGAATAAAATATCACAGCTTATCATATGGCAACTAATCAACGTAAATAGTGTCAATCTGCTGGTGCATTGGGTAATCTTGATAACATATCAGGTATTAAGTTATCTTTTCCTTTAATGTGATGGATTTCGAAGTCGAAATCCTGTAGCAAAAGGCACCATCTTGCCAATCTGTGATTTTTGGGCTTGCCATCTCTAATGGCCAGCAGTGGCGAATTATCTGTGAAGACAACGAAGTGGGTGCCAAGAAGGAGTCGGAGAACACAGAAAACCAAACTTAAGGCTTCCAACTCAGCTGTGGAATACCTGGTTTCCGCCGCTTTTAACTTCCGGCTAACATACATGATTGGATGTTTCACGCCTTCATATTCTTGCATTAGACATCCTCCGATCGCGATAGCACATGAATCTGTAGTTAATATAAATGGTAAATCTGTTTTTGGTAATCTGAGTATGGGTGGATTAAAAAAATAGATTTCAATTTGCAAATTGTATCCTCTAAACTGATACTCTCACAATTCCAAATAATACATAATTGTATGGGTATTGATGTAATAATAAGTCTGAACAATGTAAGAGTGAAACTGAATTTACAATAGGCATATATCAGGGTTATATGGAAAATTTTGCACCAATAGGGGTTAATGAACTGTACCATGGTTTTTCCTCTTTCAAAATGGCGCAATGTTGACTGATATATGAATGAGATGGTACTTATGATGGAAAATTTGTTTGTCATCCAGATAGTGGTGAAAGATATATTTTGAAAGATAGGTAATATTGCAAGTTGTGTCGACAGCAACAGTAGCAAGAGTGTCAGTAGTTTCTCTCTGTTCATTCTAATGTTTGGTGAATGTGCTTGTCTACTCTTGTTGGTTGAGGTGTGTGTTTCAAAGAAATTGCTGTATTTGTCTGATAAACTGGTAGATGGTGATTTTATTTTGTTGCTAGTTTTTGTACTGATGGGTTTTGCGTTTGCTGTTTTTATTCATGCAATAAAGCGATTTGTTTGTATGCAATCGTTTATGACTTTGATTTTGTGTGAAGTCAATTGTTTGTGTTTGTTTATTTGCATACTGTTTGCTTGCATGATTGATGTTTGCTGATGTTATTTCTGTATCTGCATCACCTTCCGCAGGTTTCTGTGTTGTTTCCGTTTTTGTTTTATGTGTCATTGATAGATGATAAATTTGCGATGAACACATATGATGACACTTGTTTGTTGATAATACTTTTTTGTCACTAATAGTGTCCCTTGAATATCTTTGTATTTCTTGGTTATGTTTCTTGGAATTAATCACGTAACTGTTTCTTGTTTCCAGAGAAACACATTGTTTCGACTCATAGAGTTGGGAATTATGAGTTCTCTCAGTTGTTGGTCTGGTAACTGCGTTTTTGTCTTCACGAGAAACTGTCCGTAATGTGAAGTTGTCTTCATTGTCTTGTGTAGTAATGTCGTTAAGAAGTACTATCGTTGCTGTGCTTCTGTCATTGTTGTTCCTGGCATAATATGGTTTCGGTTGGGAGTAATTTGACAGAGTCGAGTCAGTTTGTAATGACTCGTTAAGCTGTTTGTCATGGTTAAGAAGAGTTGTTGTTATTGTGTCGTTGACTTCGTCGTTTTCGTTGTCAAGAGAATGTGTCGCTAAAGTAGAATTGTCATCGTTGTTCTTGTCAGTGTCGTTTCTGTTAGTCTGGTTAGTGTTTCCTATTCTATCTGTCTGGTTGTTCATGTGGGTTATCTGAGTCGTTTGTCGAGTTACTCTGTTGGCGTTGTCTGTCTTTTGTTGCACATTTACAGGTTTATAGTTTTCTTCTTTAATGGCGTCCTCAATTTGAGGTTTATGCTGATGATGTCATTTAAAGATTCCATCGCCCCTGTGTTGTGCACCTCTGTGAATTCATTTGGAATTCCATCATTGGTGGTATCCCTTATGCTTTTGGCAGTTGGAGACATAAAATTGTGTTCTTTTGTTCTGGGATCACTGGTTGATGTTTGAATGCAGTTTTTTCGTTCCCATTCTTTGATATCTTCTTCTGAACAGGATTTTATGTTGGGAAGAAACCCGAGAATAATGTCCGCGCACAGGTTTTCTAACACCGCACATAGCACTTGTCCTGACACAAAAGGTGTTTGAATTTCGGCCCGTGACAAGGGGTATCTTTCGATGGTACCTGCGAATGTGCGACATGTCACATAGTCGTGTGGGGGGGGGGGAGTGAAGGCAACAATAACAAGGCAACATGAGTATGATGATTTCCAACGGAGAGGAGTAAGCAAGTTGAAGGATAACATCAAGGGTGCATGTAGAAGCGGTCCAGCTAATTTTACCACCGTCGGATCTTAAGGTTGAGCTGTGTTGTTAATGAATCGTACCATGAAGGTATATACTTGATAGAAGCGAATGATTTGTTGAGGATATTTCAAGTTTTGGGAAACTGTCGCATATTCGCAGTAACCAAAGTCAGGATGACTTTGTCTGAGGAAAAAATTCATGGTGACTCTCCAATTTCTTAAATGTATTCCAAATATGTGGAATATGAAGGTATGATATGTATTAATATAATCTTAATGTATAAACATTGTATGTGCTACTGTGCTTCTGGAGCGATTATGAAGAAGATTTCTGAATTAAATTTATGAAGTTTTTACATTGGCGTAATTTTCGTCATGGAATGAAAGTTTGAATTAACATATGAAGGCAAGATTTCTACACGACATTCTTTACAACGCGAATGCTCCACTAAGGGAACCGAAGTAGCAAACTGGTTGCTGTGGAACTACGTCAGCGTCCACATGTGTACGACACGGTGTACTGTTACATATCTATCTATCTATCTATCTATCTATCTATCTATCTATCTATCTATCTATCTATCTATCTATCTATCTATCTATCTATCTATCTATCTGTCTGTCTGTCTGTCTGTCTGTCTGTCTGACTGTCAACCTGTCTGTCTGTCTGTCCGTCCGTCCGTCCGTCTGTCTGTCTGTCTGACTGTCTGTCTGTCTATATGTCTGTCTGTCCATCCATCTATCTATCCATCCATATATCCATCCATCCATCCATCCATCTATCTATCTATCTATCTATCTATCTATCTATCTATCTATCTATCTATCTATCCATCCATCCATCCATCCATCCATCCATCCAGTCATCCATCCATCCATCCAGTCATCCATCCATCCATCCATCAGTCTGCCTGCCTGCCTGCGAGCCTGCGTGTCTCTCTCTCTGTCTGCCTGTCCGTCCGGCCGTCCGTCCGTCTATCCATCTATCCATCTATCTCTCTACCTATCTACCTACCTAACTGTCTGCCTGCCTGCCTGCCTGTCCGTCCGTCCGTCGGTCCGTCCGTCCGTCCGTCCGTCCGTCACTCTGTCTGTCTGTCTGTCTGTCTGTCTGTCTGTCTGTCTGTCTGTCTCGTTCGTCATCGTTGGAGTGAAGAGAGAATGCAAAGGTATTTAATGAGAAAGGTTGAGCCAGAAGAAGCCATGTGCTCAACCGAAAGAAGACGGAATAACAAAGATATATCCTGCAAACGCTGAAGATGCGCTACACAGAAAGCTTGCGACGCAAGAAACTAGTCATGGGTGATGACAGGATGATGGGGATGGAAGTGAGAACCCCTAGGCATCGGAAACATCCAGAAAATAAGAAAGAGCGGCAGTCGCGCCCTACAATAAATGATTGTCCTCTACGCCTATATAGAGCTCACGATTAAACCGCCACGTGGCACGTTGGTAAAGTAATATAACAACAAGAAACCCAATGTGCGCCATACGCTCACTGGCCACACATCCCCATACTCAAAAACTGACATTCTGTCTATTGGTCGACTCTCCGGTTTCCGGCTACGGGTGGACATGTTTTCCCAGCTCTCCCGAATTTTAAATAATATTTCAAAGGTTTACCTAATTCAGTCGAGATGCTGTGTATATCATTGTGTTGCTTTTAAATTGTGATCTACATTCAACTCAATATGTCAAGTTTGTGGATGGGGAGATGTGTGGGTGTTGGATGTGTGGGTGGGGTAATGTATGTGTGCCTGTGGTGTATGTGTCTGTGTGGATTAGTGGGTGTGGGGGGAAATGTGGTGTGTATGAGATGTGAGACTAAGTGGGGAGATGTGTGTAGGTTGGTGTGGGTATGGGGGTGTGTGTGCATGGGTGAGGGGTGTGGGTGTGGGATCTTTGGGTGGATGGTTGGAAGTGTGTGGGTGTTGGTGGGTGGGGGGAGATGTATGGGTCGGGAATGTGTAGTGCGGTGAGCTATGTGTGGTTGAATGGGAGTGTGGGGGTGAGGGATGTGTGTGGATTGGGTGATGGGTGTGCATGTGTGTGTGTGGGTGGGTGGGGGTTACGTCTGTGTGGGTGTGTGTGTGTGTGTGGATGGTGTAAGTGTGGGAGGGTGGAGGATGTATGTGTGGGTGGTGAGGATGTGTGTTGGTGGGGGTGTGTGGGTGAGTAGGAGATTTGGGGAGATGTGTGTGGGTGAGGGATGTGTTTAGGGATTATGTGGGTGGGGGAAGTGTATATGGGTGTTGTGTTGGAGGGGAGATGGGTGTGGGTGAAGGATGTGTGTGTGTGTGGGTGGGTGGGTGGGGTGTGGGTGGGTGTAGATGTGCGGGTATGTGAAGGATGTGTAAGAGGGTTGGGGGTGTGTGTTTGACTGGGTGGTTGGGGTGTGTGAGTGTGGGTGTTTAGATGGGAGATGTATGTTTTGATTGGTTGGTGGGGGATGTGTGGGTGTGAGTGGTTGAGGGATAAGTAAATGAGTGGGGGGATGCGTGTGCCAGTGAGCGTAGGGCGCTCATTGGGTTTCTTGTTGTATTACTTTACCAATGTGCCACCTGGCGGTTTAATCTTGGGTTCTAACATATGCGTAGAAGGCTCTCATTTATTGTAGAACGCGACAGCTGCTCTGGCTTATTTTCTGGATGTGACAAAACGACGCAAGATCAGTGCTTTGTCGTAGGAATTTCCGCTTGAACACGGCGCGCCATTAGGTACTTCCCCGGTTATAAATAAACTGGGGAAAGTCGAGGATGTTTCTTCGGCTGGATTGTTCTCGAAGCACCTGGACTTGCGTGACCAAGGTTGCTAAGTTCACTAAAATTATCTCGTGCAGGGAGAAAATAGATTCTCTAGTGCGGAGAACCCATGTTTCCTGAGGAAGTTGAGACACACCGTGTTGCACTATTTCTCCGTGCGAGTTGAGAAGCATGTAGGACGGAATCAGGCAGTAGGAGCTCATTCACTTTCGATCTCTCGGTGTGTGTGGACGCACAGCCAATTTCGGCTTACTGTCATTCATAAAGGCAAGTTGGCCATCAGACAGTCAGACTGTCTTGGTAGCTGAGTTGTGTTCTGTTCACAGGTTCAGGTAAATACCTATTTAATTCATTTACCGTTGTAATTGAGCGTACTCGCGACCGGATTACAACTCATTAAATATGCGGACGATTCGGCATTACTAAGTAGTTGACGTTCGATAAGCCGGTTTGAAAGTAGGACATAGTACAGATGGGTACCGCACTGTGGTATATATATGGTAAGTATTTGCATATATTTGGTTAGCTATACAATTATAGGGAGCTGTTTACTGTAGTATTTTGTTAACCTAACTTATGTCAGTTAGTATCTGATGTCAGTAGGGCCTCTTGAATAGACAGGTAAGGTGATATTGTGAGGAATTAAGACAGTGAAGTGCCTAGTTGCAATGGAAACAGAGCACGTACTGCCAAGCCATAGGAAGTGATCTAGCTATTTTGTGATAACTAAATAGTGATTTCATTTCATGTACATGTGTCCTTCTGTGAAGTAGTGATCTTATGCTTGTGCTATATATATATATATATATATATATATATATATATATATATATATATATATATATATATATATATATATATATACGATCTGGTTGTGACGTATATATTAGGTAATGTAGTGTGATATTATATGAGCGATGTACCGATCGACGAAGTGGTTCGATACGATGTGACTCTGCGTTACCGTCGTGATGTGACAATGAGTTCTAGATTCTTCTCTTTACTGTCCTTTTCTTTTCATACTGGCATGAGTACGGGAGTGCTGATGCAATGGATGTATGAAGGAACGCATGGAGGTTGTAATAGGCACGGAGACAAATGGGATATGGGGACTGAGTGCAAGTTGATTAAGTGTATGACTGGCAAACCAAGCCAGCAGTGAAGTTCGGTCATGGCCCATGGCTAATCCGCTTGGGAGGAGACCAGAACTGGAGCGCCACTTTTGAACATGTAGTAGAGAACATGTTTTAAACAGGATGTCTTCTGGCCTCTAGATAAGAGTAACCCAGAAGAGTTTCGCTGCTAGGTGGGAAAGATACCCCACCAGCGAACAGGAAAGCTGTACATATAAATGTTGATGTGTTATTACTTGATGTAATATATTAATTAAGATGAGAACTATTATTGTATGTACGATGTAAGGGAGGGCTCCAGGGACCTCCTTGCCTTCATTTAGTTTCTATATAAATACTAGAACTATTACAGCTGCTCATTTTAGCAACAGCTGATATACTAATAGTGGTATGAGAGACATATGATCAAACTCGACATTCTCGGAACACAATCTGTCTGACGGGCTGTTCTATGGAAAATCTGACATTGGACTGATACCCATGCTTCAATTCTACTTATATAGAGATGATGCCCTAATTAGATGAAAACTAATTAGTATTTATGAAGGCTTTTTATTCAGTGATTTCATGCATGTGGGCCAATGTGGGTGCCGAATACTCTCACCTACCGCTTTTTCTTTCAGGTGTTGCCTGTGGAGGAACCAGGATGCATGTTTTATGAAACCACTACATCTGTAAGAGCGAGTGACTGTTTACGAACCGACCATGCCTGATTGTGAACCATCATGCCTGATTGTAATCCACGAGGTTTGTTTATGAACCATGATGCACCACTATTTCTGATACGGTTTGTTCCACAACCTGAAGCTATCATACCTGTTTAGGTTAATGGACTGAACTACAGTGGAAGAATAATGATCAGCTCGTTCCAGGGAGACTTGCCAAGGTGGGGTAGTGCCATGCCGTAAGTCCGTCTTCACTGTGCCTTGCCATGTAGATCTAATATATTCGAACTTGTCACCTGTGATGTGTCAGTGTCATGTGGAATTTACGGTTTCAGCATATTGATGTGAAAAATGTTATGTTTACCTTTCACATCAATAAGATAGTCAACATCACTGACTTTTTTATAACTTTAAATGGACCCTGCCTTGAAGTAACTAAACAGTCACGAGGGTCTGGTAGAAATAACCAAACTTCGTCTTCTTCTTTCAAGACTATTGTCTTGGCGTTTCTATTGTCATAATGTCTGTACGTTTATTCAGCCTTCTCGAGTGCAGATTTAGCAATTTGGCAAACTGTTATCATTTTTCTCTCAATTGAGTAACCATTTCATAGGCTTCTCTTTTATGGTGGTCATATGTCTTATTTGTAAACATATCATTGTATAACACCAATGGACCACGAGGGTTTGCGCCGTATACCAGCTCGAATGGAGAAAAACCTGTACTAGATTGTGGTACCTCACGGTATGCAAATAGTACTGCCGGCAATAAAATATCCCAATCTTTAGGTCTCTCAGCTGCGACTTTTGCTAAGGTTCGTTTCAGGACCCCGTTGTAATTTTCGTTGACTCCATTTCTCATTGGGTGCCAAGGAGAACTAAAGACTTGTGGAATACCCAGTATTTTTATTGCCGCTTGGGTAGCCGCAGAAGTTAGTTGTCAGTATGATAGTATTCTGAGTATTGTCATCGTCAGTCTGAGAAGATTGTTCTTTTTGTCTCCGTTCTTGAACTCTTGTGACCGCCTTCGTTTGAGTGTGGTCAATTTCCCATTGAATTGCCCCTTAGTGAATGTAATCATTTGCATTGGGTACATTCCCAATAAGTAACCCGGCTCAAGGATTAGGCAATACTGCCGCATTTACAATGCCTTCAAAGTATGGAGAGCGTATTGTGATTGTGGCAATCTTATATCTCTCTATTGTGCCACCAAAGGTTCTGCAGACAACAGTTTTACCTGTATAATCTTCTGTTTTTATTAACTGTTGGTCAACTCCAATAATTGAAGCCCATGAATCACGAATGCAGGTAGTAGGTTTCCCATTCACCCATGCCTGGTTAACCTTGAGTGTGCCATTCTGAATATTAACAGCATTAGCTTCATGAATGGTTTCTAGACATTCGTCAAAAGGGATGTCTTTCTCAGTCTTTTCAGTTTTGTCGCTATAATGTTGTATGATAGGTGCATGTGTTTCTTCTATGTCGTCAGAATCACTACTGGAGAAAACATATGCGATATTTGCTTCTTTCCAAGTATTTCTCATCGCACATGCCCTACTGGTATGCCCGTACGCCCGACAAGAAAAACATTTAACACTCCTCTTGTAGGAGTCATACTTACTTCTTTTCTTTGCCATGATGTCTCTTAGATACGTTGCATACCCAGGATGTTGATCCCACATTTCCAGATGCCCGTGTGATAACTTGCAATGTTGGCATCGAGTGAGGTGTCCCTTTCTTCGTCTGTCTCCATCTTTATTCGAGTACTGATATGGACCTATATTTTTCTTTGCAAATTTCTTACACTTACCATTACCTATTTGATCTGGAATATGGCGCTAGCTCATATGACAAGGTCTGGTTGTGCACAGTCAGCAAATATGTCACGGTGGGCATAATAATATGATTCACCCCGTGACTCCATCTCACTAAGTGACTTACACCTATTCTCTACCAGAAATACAGACATGGCTTCTGGTACTGCAGATAGAAGTTTGTCTCTTAGCATCAGGTCACGTATTTGATCGAAATCAGACCCAATGTCTGCTGCTTTTAACCATTTGTCAAAGCAAGAAGATGTTTCAGAAACAAAGTCAAGGAATGTTTGGTTAGACTTAGGTGTAAGTGTCTTAAATTGTGTACGCAACCTACATTCATCCAAACTAAAATGTGCAAGAACCCTATCTCGCATATATTTATAGTTGGTTCGCAAGTTTTCATGTTTTAACTCAATCACCTTTAACGGTTCTAACTCGAGATGTCGATGAAATAGAATCAGTATGTCCTGCTCATGAATCTTATAGAATTTTGCTAAAACTTCGAAATTAGTAATCCAGGAACTTACAGAATCACTTTGTTGGAAGTTACGAATCAGACCTTGGTATTTCTTGTCTGGATCATTATGTTTTGCTTGTATTCTTTATCGTTCCATCTCAGCTTCACGATCCATTTCCAATGTCTTGACTTTCAAATTCCCTTCAAGTTCCCTGTCCTTGAGAAGTGCTTCGGCCGCAAGTTTTTCTTTCTCAAATGCTAGTTGCTTTTCCATCATTTCTGTCTCTGCGGCTAGTTGCCTTTCTTTCATCTCTTTTTCTAATGCTAATTTCTCTTTTTCAGCCGCTATTCTCTCCCTTTCCAAAGCTAATTCTCTATCTTTTGTAGCCATTCTTTCTTTTTCCATTGCCATTTCCTTCTCTTTTAATTCTTTCTCAAATGCTAATCTCTCTTGTCTTTCTTCTCTTTCACGTGCTGCTTGAAGTTCTTTCGCTTCTTTCTCTGCTGCTAATTTCTCAGCTCTTTCTTCTCGTGCTGGGCCTGAAGTTCCTTCATTTCCTGTGTCTCCCATGCCCTAAGCTCTGAACAAGTCAAACCAGACTTTTCACCAATGTCCATAAAGTCTTGAAGTGTCGACATGTTGTCCTAACTGAGCTATCACTTATCTAGCTGAAATAATATAGCAAAGTGCAAATGAATCGACGATATGCAAGTACGTTGAAAATAGAGTAGACAATATATCTAAGAACAAATGTTGAACGAAATGTCAACTTCAAACTCAACAATGATTTATAATTGAATAACAAAAGAAATGCAGCAAACTTAATGCAATAGAAATGTTCTAAACGTTACTGTATGTAAACAACAGAAATAGTATGCAAAATATATGCAGTATAAAGAATATAATAACACTAGACAGTTAACAGTTACGAGAGAAAACAAGTGACGTGTAACGTAAACACATATTCGTACTCATAAACGACAATAATAATGACTCGCGATCTTCAGGTAAGCAAAATATAACACTAATGCACACTACTAAAACACACTGTTAGTACCTACAACACGTGAGAAGACGGCCACAAATTACTTCGTAACGACCTGACGTCTTCTTAAGTTAGGAAATGATCTTAACTATCCCTAAGAAGAGCCCTCCAACCACCCGCTATTAATTTAACGAGAAATTGGTCATCGCTAACAAATTTGTATCTTATTAATGCACCCAATCAAACAACAATGAACATAACCATCAACAATTATATTGGCCTTATGTTCGTTGGCGTGCTTCGTAGATAATTACAGCGTTGACAAGCGTGTGGTATCTGACAACACTACTACTAGATACTGGTGGTGGATTGATGTAGGTATGCTGTAGCGTGAGATTGGTCAATGCTGTCCCTGTAAGTCTTGGTGTTCTTATCACACTGAGTCAGTGATTGACGTACTGATTATATACGATCAGTATCAAAATCGAACCGGACGGTTCCCACTATCGACGGCGGTGTTATTAAAAGGTATAGACCTTTCGCTGACCCTTGAGCTGCCTCTTCCTGTCTGTTGGTGACATACATGTATACGGATTCATCCTGTGGTCTGCTGTGTAATCTTGTCCAAGTATAGTTATTATTGTCCAATCGTGTTTGATATGACGACAGTGCTGACGTTCAGTTGACTGTATCACTCTGAATGTAAGCTGCAGACATCAGATTCTACGTAGCCGTACACCAACGGTCGACTTTCCTCCTGCGTGTTGATGCCAGACAAAGCTATTGGAGACGGCCAGGTCTCCACGTATTAGTATCTAAGTTCACCCGTCATAACGCAAGTATGCATATTGTTCTGTACTGTCCATAATTAGTAGATAGTTGAGTGCGTTACTGGGTAAAATGTACGATTTTAATATGTTTGGCAACGAATATGCAATGGACACTGAGCTTGTGAGGGATGCAGACTCTTCATTGACATGATGTCGGTAGACTATGTCGTGTCTGGTGTCTACTTGACCGTACACAGATGGTAAATACGTATGCCTGTTATCCTTACCTTTAGTTGATGTGTTTTTTGGTAGACATTCCGTATTTTATGAATAATAACTCCGAACAGATCTCCACAAGATATTTCACCACTTCAACGTTTGTTGTGCAGCACAGCGCTGCCGTTTCAGGTATGTACTTAACGGTGCGTGAAAATGGCTATTGGTGCGCAGTTAATCTTCCCGATATGTCAATATTGACGTAAATTCTGTGGCTAGTGGCGGGAGCAGTTGTTAATTTTCTAGTAAGCCCGAGACGTGCACCCATGTGTGCCATGCCGTAAGTCCGTCTTCACTGTGCCTTGCCATGTAGATCTAATATATTCGAACTTACGGAAGGTACTGGCTCATTATAATGGCGCGCCAATGACAGTAAACAACTCTATGGTGAACTCGAGCATTTACGTTATCCTTCAGTCACTGGAATAAAATTTGAATTTTGTTAACCAATACTCTTTCTTGAATTTATTGTATGTCTTTCTGAAATGTATGTGTTGATATGCATGTTTTAATTTTGTTGACTTGAATCATGTTATAGCTTTCACTCGTGTGTGTAATGTGTACAAAATATGCTGTAGTGAGGTAAGTCTGGTATATATGAAGCAGAGACACATCAAGCAGATAAAGTAAGTAAATACAAGTATAAATTGTTTTCAGTAATGCCATTTCCATTCACGCAACCAGTTTGTAAAATAGAAGTTTGTGACATATTTTTTTGGATTGTGAGTAGATGTTTGTAACATATTTCATGGTTTGTGAGTGAATGTTTATTACAGCCCAATCGACATGGGTGATGGTTGCTTTAATTACTATCATCACTTGGAAAACAAATATGTTTATGATGTCCACTGCCATTGTTCTGTGGGCTGTATATGTTGTTTGTTACGTTTAGGTGCACTTTTGGCTGGTGTTGTACTGTTCTTCTGTCTTGTTGGTTAATTACAGAAAGGTAAGTTGTTTGATTGTTCGGTTTTGTTGTTCAAACACACTTGTTTTAGATTGTCTGTATATGAGTGTCGCATTTGTATTTTGAGACGTATCAGCTTTCCCATGATTGTATTTATTTACTTCATGGATAGTATGGTGTACAAATTTGTGTACTGTCATGTCGTCCCTCTGTTGTGCTATATAGTCTTTAGTACAGGTCAATGGGCACTGTCTTTTGTTGGGTGAGAAAACCTGTGTTGGCTGCCTATTTTCTTGTTCATGTGTCTTTAGAACCTGGATTCTCGTGAGAGCATTGGCTGGTATGTATTTGATCGTTTCTTCATGGGTACATTCTGTCAAGTTGGGAATGTTCCCAATCATTAGACCAGCACACGGGTTTGGTAAAACTGCTGCAATATTCTTCCCTCATATTAGGGACATCTTATCGTGACCCATGCGGTCTTACATCTTTCTAGGGTACCTCCAAACGTACTGCAGATAATGCTCATGCCTATGTAGTCTCTCGTATTTACCAGTTTGTGGTATATCCCTACAACGGATGAGCCAGTGTCTCTAATACATGTTGTTGGTGATCAATTAACCCATGCTTGGTTGATCTTAAGAGCACCATTCTGGGTTTCGAATGCGTTAGCTTCATGTATTGGTACATTGTGGCCGCACGCCAGGCTACCCTCTTCGTGAAATTGTTTGCACAATTTACATGATCTGTCATTGGGGAATGTCTTTAGCATGGCTGCAGGAGTGTCTTCGAATTCGTCTGTGTCACTACTTGTGGAAATGTAGGCTTCACTAGCCTCTTTCCATGTTTTTCTAATCCCACATTGTTTTGAGATTTGCCCGCACGCCCTACAGACAAAGCATTTAACATTATTTTTGTAAGAAGCATACTTACTGGCCTTCTTAGAAGTTAGGTTCTTCAGGTAAGAACCGTAAGAGGGGTTCTGGTCGCACATTTCAAGTGAACCATGTTGCAATTTACACTGTGGACACTGCATGAAGTAACCCTTTCTAGGTCTGTATGGTTCTCTATGTGTGTTGACTCTCATGTGATATGGCCCTCTGCTGACAATATAGTGATAATCTGTTTGATATACTTTGGTATCTTTGATTGGGTACTCTTGCACTTGCTCCTATAACTAACTCCGGATGAGCTCCTTCAGCAAACACATCCCTATGGGCGTTATAATATGCTTCCCCATTTGACTCCATCTCTGGGACTGATTTACAATTGTTCTCTACCAGAAATGTAGACATCGTTTCTGGTACTGAAGAAAGCAATTTGTCTCTCAGCATGAGATCACGGATTTTCACAAAATCTGAACCCACATCAGCTGATTTCAGCCATTTATCAAAGAGAGAAGATGTTTCTGAGACGTAGTCCAGGAACGTCTGGTTTGCTTTTGGTGCTAGAGTCTTAAATTTCGTTCTTAAACCAGCTTCAACTAAAGAAAAGTGTGACAAGACCCTATTTCTAATATACGTACAGTTGGTACATCACTCTCAAGGATCATCTCCGCGAGCTTCAAAGGAACCAAGGCGATATGACGGTGAAATAGTATAGGCCAATCTTGAATTGGTATCTTGTAATACTTCACTAATACCTCGAAATTAGTTATCCATGCTAAAATGGAATCACCTTGTGTAAAGTTCCTGATCAGCCCCTGGTATCGTTGAATGGGGTCTCCTGCTTTTGCTTGCAATTTTTCTTGCGCTATCTCGGCTTCCCTGTCTTTCTCCATAGTTTTGACCTTTAAGTTCCCTTCAATCTCCTTGTCCTTCATTACCAACCCTGCCGCTAGTTTCTCCTTCTCAAATGCAAGCCTCTCCCTTTCCAAAGCTGCTTGTAGTTCTCTAGCCTGCTTTTCACGAGATGCTTGTAGTTCTCTAGCCTCTTTATCACGAGCTGCTTGTAGTTATCTAGCCTCCTGATCACGAGCTGCTTGCAGTTCCTTAGCTTCTTTGGTCAGCGCACTTTCGTCTCGTTGTTGTGCCTGAAACCTTTTAGTTTCTGTTTAGCCCATGCTCTGAGTTCATGACCGGAAAATCCGGACTTACACCCCACACCATAAAATCTTGTAATGTCGACATGGTGCAACAATATTCTATAAACTTAACAGCTGAAACAAAATATGTATGTGTGCGATGCTAGATTGTGTGAAAGGTTGAAAGCAAACGCGCAAAAAGGAGAGTAATAGACTGAATCAAATGTCAATATGATGAACAATGCTACAAAATACAAAAGATGCAGTAAGGCCGACAAGGAAATAAATATTGCCTTACCAGTTCCAGACAAAGCGCTGGAATAATATATATATATATATATATATATATATATATATATATATATATATATATATATAGACACACAAACACACACACACACACACACACACACACACACACACACACACATATATATATATATATATATACACACACACACACACACACAAAGATACTCACGACGTAGACAGACAGGCCATGGAGAGTGATGCCGATAGTACGATAGTATTATCTAAACACCCGAACATAACGCCAAGAATCAAGAACAAACAATTTAACTGGCCTGTTCTTCAGAACTGGTGTTAACTGACAATCGGCGCTCTCTCCTGGCTTCAACAGGTGCTGGTGACGTTGGTACGTGTCGTAATAAATTTACTTTGAAGAACTTGTAATGTCGTAGAACTCAACATTCCGATGTGTCCACATAATAAAAGTGTCAATCAATGTCCATTGATACATAGGGCAGTGACATCCTCTTACATATGATCCTAACTGTATGGCACTAAATTCAGATACATTCGTTCCAACTCAAATTGATGGCCGAAAATTTAGGATCGATTAGCACGCATGTCCAACTTCACATAAATTCCACTTGTTCCTCGAAGAGTATGACATCTACGTCGTCTTCATAATGAATGTCCAAGTAAAGAAATGCGAACGATTTGCGGTATTTTAATTTCTATTGGTCGCTTCCCGATGGGCCTTCTCCGCAGTGGTAGTCATTTCGTCCGTTATCCATATCGTGGCTTCTCATGTCTTCCCATTTTTCGGACGTTTCCGTTGGTAATATATATATATATATATATATATATATATATATATATATATATATATATATATATATATATATATATATATATATATATATATATATATATATATATATGGATGAGTTTATTAAAATGACGATATATCAAACTATGGCAGCTGGCTGTCGACTAAACTGCAGAAGGCTTGATAATGATTGACACACAAAACAATATGGTTATGGTCTGGGCTGACATGTAGTTTATGTAGGCGGTTAGTTGATGTAGGCGTATTGTTGGTGATGGCTTCTCCTCAAAATCTTCAGGATCCGGTGCTCCTGTTTCAAGAGCCCTCCATTTCTGCCTATGGTGATTTAACATAATTCTCTCTCGCTCGTCGTCAATGGAAAACCAAACGAGCAGAATACAGAAGAAACGTCCATAAACAATCACCGACTAGAAGCCCACTGACATGTCTGGTACTTCAATATTTATTTCCGTCGAACAGCTTGTGACAATATTAATAATAATAAGAGATATCGTTCCCGTACTGCCGGAAAAGCCGGTATCATAGAAATAAGCATAATCAAACTGCTGACCATATCTATTCTAATTATTCTAATCCAAAGACAATGCCTAGCCGCCTAGTGTTGGTTACAATATCTCATGTCTGTTGACCGCTCTCTAACCTTGGGCCATCTCGTCGAGTACTAGTTCAAACATTCGTGGCCAGTCGCTCGTCCTGACTTAAGGAGTATGCCTTGATGGCATATCTCTTCTACCTACTGGATATCTGCTACCCTTTCCATCTCCTGAAGGATTGTTGACAATATTTTCTTCTTTGATACTTTCATGCCGCTTTTCCTGTTGCCAGCCCAAGCTTCACTATCTGGTTGCCAATGTATCACGCTGTGACGTTTTCCACATTGTCACATCACGTCGCGATTTTTGCTATCTGTTGCTTTGAGATTACTCTACAGATTCTTTCTTCCTTATAATTCTGTCACTCATTCTGAAGTGCTATATGGCACTGTCCCCCTATTTGTTTAACCTGTACGCCTAAAATATAATGAGAAATATCTGAGGTCATATAACCAGTTAGCAATATAATGCCCTAAATATCGGTGGCCATGAAATACCAGAGATTCGATATACTGATGATACAGTATTACTATCCACATCGCAGATTGGTAGTTGAAAACCTAATAACCTCAACCCAAAGAAATAGTGAAAATCACTTATATTTTAACATAGCAAAAACAAAGATAATGCATACAGATAAAACTTCTATGTTGAAAGAAATATGTTACTGAGGAAAGATTGGAGGTGGTGGAACATTTCGAATATCTGGGTCATTGATTATCAACAATGGTGACACAATGAAAGAAATTAAACGACGACGATCAATTGCTCTTCAAAGACTAAAACAACTGAATAAATTATGCAGTGGGACAGATAGAACTACAAAAATTAGATTTTTAAGAGCATGCATCTTTCCCATTGCAACATACGCCTGTGATATATGGGCACTTACTAAACAAGCTAAACAGCGCATAAATGCCTTTGAATATAAATGTTATAGACGAGTTCTAAGAATATATTGAGTAAACAAAAGAATAAATGCATCCATACTCCAAGAGCTGAATAATGAAGAGGGTTGGCTATTAAAGTGGATAAAACAAAGAAAATTTATATATTTTGGTCACTTGAAACGTCATGAGAGTTTGGAGAGAACAATAATGGAGGGGTATATGCCTTGGAAAAGAGGAAGAGGAAGGGCAAAGAAAACATGGGTGCAGGATGTGACGGATGATCTCCAGATGCGTGTATAGGACGCGGAAAATGTTGCTTTTTATCGAACAGTTTTCCGGAAGGTTGTTATGGGAGCTATGTTCTGCAAAGGACATGCTACTGAATGAATGAATGAATGAATGAATGAGTGAATGAATGAATGAATGAATGAATGAATGAATAGGAAATCATCACCAAGAAAGAGCAGATGTATATATGGGTAGAGCACTATTTTGAGCTTTACTCAAGCGAGACCAAACTAGAGGGTGATACCATCAACGCCATGGAGGCCCTGACAACTATTGATCGTCTGGACAACCTTCGCATCATAACAAACGTTATGTGTGCTATTAATTAACTTGCTTGTGTCAGGGCTCTAGGTAAGGATGTGATTCATATAGAGGTTATAAGAAGTGGGCAAGACACACTCTCTACAGGTCCACCAGCTAATAATAGAGATATCTTTGCGAGAAAGACAATTCCCACAGGATTTCAAAGATTTAAGCATTATAACACTGTACAAGAACAAAGGGGATAGTAGTGAATGTAACAACTATAGGAGTACCTCATTATTGTGTATCGTTGGGAACATATATGCCATAATTTTTCTGCGCAGACTTCACGTCCTGGAAGATAAATTCTCCCCCGAATAACATGTGGCTTTCCACGGAACCGGGCAACATTGATATGATATTCTCATTGCGACAAATGCAAGAGAAATTCCGTGAACAGAATCAACCACTGTTTATTGCCTTCATCGATCTCACAAAGGCATTTGATTTGGTCAGTCGTGATGTTTGTTCATGGCGCTAAAGAAGATCGGCTGTCAGCCAACTTTTCTGTCCAATGTGTAATCATTTCACACAGACATGAAGGGTATGATCAAGTTTGATGGTACATCTTCTAAAGAGTGTGAAATCAAGAGTGGAGTTACGAAAGGTTGTGTACTTTCTCCCACCCTCTTTGGAATATACATGTCACTTCTATTTAAATATGTCGTTCGTGATCGGGACTCACTCTGAAGAAGAATTACAGCGTCTGCTATCTGAATTTTCCTATGCTTGTTATGAATTTGGTTTAACAATTAGCAAAAAGAAGACTCCGATGATGTCACAAGTTGCATATGGCGTGCCATCAGTCTTTAATGACGACGCCAAGTTGGAGATAGTAGACCATTTTACACATCTAGGGTTAGAGGTAACCAGGAAATTATCTCTAGGTCAGGAAATTAACATTAGGATTGGTACGCAGCAACAAAAATGAACAGGTTAACAAAAATAGTCTGGGAGAATAGGAAGCTTACTGTCAAGACAAAAGTCCTGGTCTGTCAAGTCTGTGTCCTTAATACTCTTCTTTATGGCAGTGAATCCTGGTCAACGTACACCAGGCGAAACGTTTAAACAGCTTTCATATGCCGTGTCTGCGAAGAATACATGGTATTAAGTGGCAAGACAAAATCACAATTTAAATATTGAGCACAACCCACTACTGGCAACGCCGATCGCATTCTGGTATGAACCTAAGGCCTGTCCACGTCAATATGGAAGCACTATACTCGAGTTTCGCCCTCATTTGAGCTCGTCAGTAGTGCATATCCCTGACCGAATCCGGAAACAGTCCCGGATCACGCGTGTGAAGCGGGTGTGTAACCACGCGGCACACACCGGTCACACCAAATTATCACAACAGAACATCACAACGCTACCCATCGTAGGCTATGCTCAAGATTGCCCAATCGCCGCGACCGACGTCCGTCAATCGATGGGACCCGAACAATCAGGACTTCTCACTGGCAAGGAACACCAGGCCTCCTAAATCCAGTTAGCAATAATCAATTGATTATGTGGTTGTTTCGGGATTTGAAATTTAAATATTGAGCACAACCCACTACTGGCAACGCCGATCGCATTCTGGTATGAACCTAAGGCCTATCCACGTCAATATGGAAGCACTATACTCGAGTTTACCCTCATTTGAGCTCGTCAGTAGTGCATATCCCTGACCGAATCCGGAAACAGTCCCGGATCACGCGTGTGAAGCGGGTGTGTAACCACGCGGCACACACTGGACACACCCAATTATCACAACAGAACATCACAACGCTACCCATCGTAGGCTATGCTCAAGATTGCCCAATCGCCGCGATCGACGTCCGTCAATCGATGGGACCCGAACGATCAGGACTTCTCACTGGCAAGGAACACCAGGCCTCCTATATGTTGAGCATAGCCTACGATGGGTAGCGTTGTGATGTTCTGTTGTGATAATTTGGTGTGTCCAGTGTGTGCCGCGTGGTTACACACCCGCTTCACACGCGTGATCCGGGACTGTTTCCGGATTCGGTCAGGGATATGCACTACTGACGAGCTCAAATGAGGGCGAAACTCGAGTATAGTGCTTCCATATTGACGTGGATAGGCCTTAGGTTCATACCAGAATGCGATCGGCGTTGCCAGTAGTGGGTTGTGCTCAATATTTAAATTTCAAATCCCGAAACAACCACATAATCAATTGATTATTGCTCACTGGATTTAGGAGGCCTGGTGTTCCTTGCCAGTGAGAAGTCCTGATCGTTCGGGTCCCATCGATTGACGGACGTCGGTCGCGGCGATTGGGCAATCTTGAGCATAGCCTACGATGGGTAGCGTTGTGATGTTCTGTTGTGATAATTTGGTGTGTCCAGTGTGTGCCGCGTGGTTACACACCCGCTTAACACGCGTGATCCGGGACTGTTTCCGGATTCGGTCAGGGATATGCACTATTGACGAGCTCAAATGAGGGCGAAACTCGAGTATAGTGCTTCCATATTGACGTGGATAGGCCTTAGGTTCATACCAGAATGCGATCGGCGTTGCCAGTAGTGGGTTGTGCTCAATATTTAAATTTCAAATCCCGAAACAACCACATAATCAATTGATTATTGCTCACTGGATTTAGGAGGCCTGGTGTTCCTTGCCAGTGAGAAGTCCTGATCGTTCGGGTCCCATCGATTGACGGACGTCGGTCGCGGCGATTGGGCAATCTTGAGCATAGCCTACGATGGGTAGCGTTGTGATGTTCTGTTGTGATAATTTGGTGTGTCCAGTGTGTGCCGCGTGGTTACACACCCGCTTCACACGCGTGATCCGGGACTGTTTCCGGATTCGGTCAGGGATATGCACTACTGACGAGCTCAAATGAGGGCGAAACTCGAGTATAGTGCTTCCATATTGACGTGGATAGGCCTTAGGTTCATACCAGAATGCGATTGGCGTTGCCAGTAGTGGGTTGTGCTCAATATTTAAATTGCAAATCCCGAAACAACCACATAATCAAAATCACAATTACTGAAGTATTTGAAAGGTCGGGTAGTGTGACGGTCTATTCCATGCTCAGTCTACGAAGACCTAGATGGATAGAACACATTAGTAGCGTGGATGATGGTAGAATACCAAAGGGCATCATATTTTGTTTAATTACGGATGGGTAAAATATCTCGTGGTCGGCCTCTACTACGATACAAAGATGTATGTTAGCGGTAAATGATTGATACAGGCATTGATATTGCACGATCAGCGGCGACTTGCCCGACTTGCCGCTGATCGTATTGCATGAAGAGTAAACATCAGACATGGAATAAAGACAAAGGAGAAAATGATAGCAAATAAGTCACATACTGAGTGTGTGATACGTAAGATGGTGCGTGATTGTGGAAATGACCATGATTTCAAATGTAGCCATTGCGGACGAACATTTATAGCACGAATTCGTCTGATTAGTCACATTCGCTACCGTCATGGGTTTTAGCTGTTATGCCTTTTTGAAGCACAATGTAACAAAATATCGTATGTCAAGACGGCAAAGGTGCCAGTGGGTACATTTAATATTGATATCTAACACATATTATCCACATTCTAATTTACAATCTGTCAGAATGATTATGTGGAAAATGATAATCATCTGATGTACGTTACAGATTTATTACTATCAGAATTACGAAATTCCCATCAAAGAGATAGATATCGATGGCAACGCAAGTCAGATCGACGGCTTAAGATACCAAACGTATGTTGATTTGACAAGTGACTATGTGAATATCAAGACAATGACAAGACAAATCACCTGATAATGACAGTTAAACTAAGCTTGACATAACGGATTATAGAGAGAAAAGTAAGCACACTGACAAAAAAAATAAGATGAACACTATTTACAAAGGTTACAAGACACCAGTCATGAGACCGAACAGAAAAACAAAACTGAAACAGCAGTGATCGACAGAGACACTTAATCAATTATTTATTTTTCATTATCTCATGAAATGCATTTATCAATGCCAAGCTTATGTTACATTAGATAATACCTATGTAAAGGGACATAACATCGTTTACAATGTATTTTTATTACTTACATACCTTTAGTTAATAGTGATTGTTAGATGTGTTTTAAAGTACATATTTTGGATAAAATATTGAAAATACATCCACGAATACAAAGACTATCACATATTTTAACACAATGTATATACAAGCGTAGATACATTAAATTGGTTAATCATTTTCAAATATTTTACCATTGTTTCCATATATTTCTGGAATGCTATACATAATGGAAAAAACAGTTGTACACCCGAGCATAATGTTCAGATACAAGGTTAAGATAACTTGCATAATTTAATAATTGTTCAATGGTTTACTTTTTTTCTTTGCATGTACTATTTACAGGACATCGCTGTAAACACCTGCATTTTACTGCTGTTGTTGATGTCTTGGCAAGTTGTACTTTCAGTAGTTTGTCATTGCTTTCTGAACGACCGGCTCCTATACCAATACGTTAAAACCCCAGCACAACACGGTCTGCAGCCAAATCGGTCGCGGCTGGGTTTCGAACGCGTGGAAAGCGGCTCACGAATCGCGTTCGCAAGCCTTTAGGCCACGGAGACGGCAATGTTTTAGTGTAGGGTTATAAACTCAGATATCCAAGTTTGCACCTACAACGGATATAAACCATAGTGTAAATAACAGGTGAGGTATAGATGGGCAGCAATACATTTGTCCTAAAAGCTGGTACATGATATACATTGTCCAAGAAGACGAAATAATTTAACCAACATATACACCATCCATCCACCCATCATGTGCCATGCCGGTTAGCGTGGGCGGTCATGTTTTGTCATCTCACTCGATTAACAGTGTCGTGGATTAGCTCCGTGTTTCTGTCTTGACTATGCCACGTGGCTAAGCCATCAGGTATTTCCTTCTCGGTCTTCCCCTGGGTCTCTTCCCTTTGATCTTGCCAGTTGTCACCAAGTTATCCAATTCATTTCTTCTCATAACATGTCCATAAAATTTTGACTGTCTACGTCTAATGTCTCTAATAAGTTTACGATCTTCATTTATTTCTGGAAGGACTTGTTCATTGGTTTTTCTATCTGTCCATGGTATTCATTGCGTTTTCCCCAGAAACCACATTTCCACAGCCATCAGATATTTTTCAGCTTGTCTGGTCATTTGCCAACATAAACACCATACACTATTAATTTTTAACTGAAACACCATACTTAGAAATACAGAGAACCGTTTTGCAATTATATATTTTGAAGGTAAACTGTTTATTTTAATTGAAGCAACATACAATTGGCAATTGTATATTTCGAAATGTTAACTATTTCGTGTACTATCACCATAATTGTTACATGAAACAAAATGTGTATTTGCTAGTCATCAAAAGGATTATATGAGAAATCTAGATGCAAAATACGACCAGATTACCCTCACCGATGTTATAAAACATATGTACGGCAAAATCAGGAAAAAGAGTTCGTTAGAAGAAAAGTATCAGTCACTTTGGAATATGAAGCATACTAACATTCTTTGTCGAGAGATGAGACAATATGAGTGTTCGTAAGATAGATAACCAAGACACATAACTTCACCCAGAGTCTAGATGTCTTGTGAAAGGGTGGCAAGTTTCTCATGCGCGACTTGATGAAAAATGATCTGCGTGAGTGTTTCTTCGGGACATTGGTAAACTCATGGCAGGTAGCCATCAGCACTGTAAAGGCACAGGAAGCTGATGCTGCATGATGAATCAGGGCAGCTGGGTTTGGTATAGCATGTCCGAATTTATTTATTTATGTGATGTCATTGAGATTATCGTCAGGAAACATGTCACTTCAAGGCTAAACGTCCATAGACTGAGTATGTGAATGAAATAGTTTTCCAAAAGCGACTGAGAAAACCTCACAACTTTCTGTACTTGGCATAGACAGTAGACTGATGAGACTTGTAAAATATGCAGGCACATTTTAGTAAAATGAGAGGTGGGGGTAGACATAATGTCATAGAAAGACAAAGTAAGATAACTATTAGTCGTGCACTACAACACGGTAGACAGGAAAAGTCAGGATTAACTTTGGGAAAACACTAGAACAAATACACGGTCAGTAATACTCAGTGAGCTCAGCGTTTCACGGGAGGCGCAGAGGTCACACGTGAAAACAAGTACACTTGAGCGACAAGCTAGCTAGACTCGGCATTCGGGCACGGGTCAGCTTGGAGACCACACACACAGAAAGAGACTTCAGTCGACAGTTTTACACAACTCATCAACCCGATATACTCAAGAGTTTACGACATTATGATGGCAGTAGATTTCACAAAACAATTATTTCACTCCAGCATTCAGCGTGGTACAGTAAGTCTTTACTCAAACTGTATAAGGACCGTCCTGATTCACAAGTGTCATCGCACATATTTGCGACATGTAGATAGATGGCTGTAGAGATGTGGTTTCTGAGGAAAATGCAAAGAATACCATGGACAGCCAGAAAGACCAATGAACAAGTCCTTCAAGAAACAAATGAAGATCGTAAATTGATTAGAGAAATTAGACGTAGACAGTCAAAATTTTTTGGACATGTTATGAGAAGAAATGGATTGGAGAATTTGGTGACAACTGGTAAGATCGAGGGGAACAGACCAAGGGGAAGACCTAGAAGCAAGTACCTGGATGGCTTGGCCTTGTGGCATAGTCGAGATAGAAACACGGAGCTGATCCACGACTCTGGTGATCGGGTGAGATGGCAGAACATGACCGCCCACGCTTACCGGCATGGCACATGATGGATGGATGGAGATAGTGCAATTGTGTTTCTTGACAACAGTATACGCGTGAAAGTGTAAGTGCAGGAGAAAGATGACAACTAAACGCACGGTCTGTAGTGGCCGATGTATGAGTGCAAGCGCATGCGGTGTGGGAACGGCTTAGCTAGCTACAGGTGGCAGGTATCGTGTACATTGTGAGATAAATTGTGTGTAATCCTGTGTTATGTTCACTCCATTGAATACATCTGGGAAAAGACGTGGGCGAACGAGCCGAGGGACAAGAATAGTCACAGTAATTGAAAGCCAACCAAGACGTCCTAGGTAACATCAAGAATAGTCATCATCTACAACAAGCCCAGTACCATTACAAATACATCATGACAATAGCTTTACCGCAATTCCATTAATTTTATTCATACAAATAAAAATGAACATGTAGGAGAAGATCACATCTATACAGGAGTGATGATAGTATGGAAAATGAGTGCAATTTGTCCTCGACTCCTAGGCGTCTCCCTCTTCTGAGAGATGTTAAGCCACATGGGATAAACGCTGGTGCAATGAAGTCAACCCTCTCCACTCTTTACTTTATACTTAATATGCTCCATATGTGAGTAGTGAATCACTACACGAAGCCATGAATAGTTGCAGATATAATGAAGTGAAGATGTTAACTCTTCAACCATCAGTGATTTTCATAGTGATCTGCAGATAAACTCCCCAGTGGTGGCTGATCAAAGCTTGTTTCTACGTGATATTTCGATTTAGCCATCGGTCTTTTACAATGGGTGGTAGAGAAATTTTGAGGTTGAACAGGCAATGAAGATGATAGCTGGTTACACTCCATAGATATAAAATGATCTAGTTAGTCTTGTCTTTGTGAGACCTAAAAATGTACTTTTTTGACGTCAGTACCTGCACTGATACTACTTTTAATTTGCCTTACCTTTTATTTATATTGAACATGCTTCTGTGCCTGTTTCTGCAGCAAATCGTCATTGTCAAGTGCACACATACGTTGACATTCGCCTCACAATTTGTTATCTGATTGAAATTATCAGACCTGATCCTGTTACAGACAAGCATTACAGATGGGCACGTTTCTTCGACCACTGCGCATTTTATTGAGAAACCATCTTTCCACGTATAACATCAAATTCAGGAGTTGTACAGACAAATTAACACGTACTCAGCAGCCCCTATGTCCAGATCATCTGAAGAAAGAACTTCACAGTTTGTGCATAAAGAGTCGTAAAGATCTCAAAGTTAAAGACCTGGTCAGACCTGCTTGTGGATATATACTTTTTTCTCGCAGGTACTAAAGCCATTTATATAAACTCTACGTGGCATAACCTTTTTAAAAATTCAAATCGCCATTTGCATAATAAAGATAAAACTCAAGAGGTATATACCATCCTATAAACATTAAAATCAATACAGTGGAGGATATCTCAGAAATCAAATAACTAGCTACTAATTTGTGGCCATCATCTCTAATACTCGTGCCAAATTGCAGTAGGAACTCAATAAGGTATATCAGATATGGTAACAGTTAATACGCGGATGAGACAGGGGTGTGTGCTCTTCTCGTTGCTATTTAACATAGCATATGAAAGAAGCAAACCCTTAAATAACCCATTCAGAAACTTTCGAACTCTATATATTAAGCGAAATAACAGATCAGCCAAAAATAAATGAGCTTTTATTTACAGGCCATTAATTCCAGTTTTACAGTGACGATAGTAGACTATAAAATAATTTTAGTGAGCTGAAATGAACATGAAGAAGATACGATATGAGCATAAATATAACTATAACTGAAGTAATGATGTTGGTTAACAGATATTATGGTCCACTTAACGTACACTACACCCTTTAAGTGAGTTAAATAATTTTAATATATCTGACAGAAATGATCACAGAAGATGGCCAAAAAAGATCAAACAATCAAAATCAGATGTTAAACATCAAATGAGCTTATATATCAAATTGCACCAATACTGAAAGATCCAATGTAACCATGTCTGCGAAACGACAACAATAAATGATGTATTCATAGCAACCCTATGCTATCAATATCAGACTCAAACAACACATATAACACATCAACGCCTGCAAGACAAGGTGCCTGAAATGAGCTGCCATACTACTTATGTTAATTATTCATCCAAGCATCCGAGTCGCAGTAAGAAATGATGTTATCAGACAGACAATGCGGCTAACATTTTGTACCACATTTATTGAAAGGCAGAAGATCAAATGACTGGACCATCTAACAGAGTGCGACACCATCAGTTACCAGTACTGGGGTTACACGAAAGAAGATCTGACAGAAGAGCAAGAAGACGCCAAAGAAGAAAATGCATTAAAGATCGAGATCAAGAACTTTGTACAATCACATGGGATGAAAAATATCAAGTGACATCCTTAGGGCTCTTGAAAGTCAACTTTCCTCTCTGAAGAGAATGCGGCGGCTGGTTGTGGGAGGCGGATCAGGTGGACAGTCGTCACTCAGAAGTGGAGCAGAACGGACATATGATCAAATTGCAACGGGCACCATTAGTATTGGAGCTCTCCGCTTGCTGTTGAAGATGAGGACTGAGCGCTTATGGGAATGCTCCAAGTGCAATGATGTTGGTTCTTGACTAAACTCAACTCAATAGATTCAGAGATGAATAATATGGGTATGCTCAAAAGGTATCTGCTGGAGGTAATATAATAGAACATATAGGACTATATGGCTTTTGTTGTTTAGCATCTATGCCATAACAGGTGAAATATTGGGCATAAGTAGAGGCTAAGGGATGGCGATTGAGTATTCCGATTTGTCGGTCAGCTGACTCCATTAGTTTCATAACAGTAAAGGTAGCTATACTTGTTGTATAGTTTTAGCAGCAGTTTACTGTATAGTTTTAGTAGTTATTTTCTTGCATAATTTTGCAAACTGTTTATTTAACTAATTTGTTTCCTGATACAAGAACTGCGTCACACTCGAGACATTCACATACTGTTAAATGCAAAATTGCCTTGCTGTTTTGTCAAATCAAGTGAAGTAGACGTTCTTCTTTGCTTTGTTCTCTCGTACGTAAACTCTCAAAACTGATAATAACAATTGTCCATTGTCCAGACAGTGATTTTGTTTTACAAAAATGACAGTTGTTAGGCTTTCGCTGGTGAACATGAACATGAATTGAGAACAAATGAAATGGAAAACAACGCTAGTTTGCAATGTTTTCACTGGATACAACTTTATTCAAAATGTTCATCTGCATTTGTTGATTTATGTATACACATTTGCATGTTTTCTTTTTGACATGCTTAACTGTTTATTGATATCTCAACATGGTTAATATATTTGTTGTTCTTATTACTGCTTACCCTGGAAACATTTAGGCTGCAAGGTGTCCATTCGAATTGGTTTGCGATAATTGTGATTATTGTCTTACATATTTGACGTAAGAAAGGCAGGTGATTTAAGTGTGGCATATATAATAAATACTATGTTTTGAGTATATTCATTGTTATGTTAGTTACGTTGTTATGTTATTCACAGTTATGTTAGTACAGCAGTGGCGTATATACCTACGCTTTGCAATTTCACTATTCCATGTGGGGTTTTAGATAACGATACTTTCAGGTGGTAGGAGTCGTATGTCACCTGCATTTCCATTCCGTGGGAAGTAACAATATAACAATACATTACAATTATGCTTTAAAAACTTTAATGGTTCTCAAACTCTCACAAGTCATAGTCCGTTTACACATAAGCACGGAATAAAACAAAATAGACCCATTGAGATCACATGAATTTTAATATTCTCAACATGCAAATCAGATCCCCTACTTTTCACTCTTCTCAACGAAGCCTAAGCACTGCACATACTTAATTTAATTAGTATGATATTGTCAGGAATATGAAGGCTCAGTCTTTAGCTGTTCTGAATTATTCTTTTACTTTGTTGACCTACTATCTAGCTTAGGCTCATGTCGCCAGACCCGCATCGATATTTTCAGTATCATTTCTACGGAGTTCCGGTTCATGTTTGATAGAATAAGTTACGATTAATTGCTAGTTAATTTGTTATTGCCCTAAATACTATACGTGCCATTAACTTCTTCCTCCTCATTGTGAAACCAATAACAACACGCCGATTTATGAAAACACTTCACAGAAGACCGAAAGATTTCATATCTTGTAATATCTCATCAAATCAGGAATATAATTATGTCAGTAAAAATGCAATTAACACTCAAATAATGTATACGCTCCTTAAGTAGTATTCTAACATATTCTTTCACTCAACATTCTCGTGTCGGCAATCTCTTGCATTTGCTAATTCGGTTTTCAATTAACCCTCTTCCTGTAACAATCTACGCTCGAGTGACCCTTTCACGAGTATTCCCAACTCTTCCGTTCAGTCACTGCGTTCCAAATCATATTGCACGTTTAAAACTAACAAGAGCTCACTAGGCTCGTTGCTGTCAAATATTAATAGGCCTCTCTGAAAGAACTGGTCTCTCTGGCCGAGGGGTTACAATACTTTCTCCGTAATCCCGTTTATCCACGCAGGCTCTCGCAGCGCGCGAGAACTGGTTGCGGTTCTACCCGCGCTCGTGACTTGCGGGATAATGAGCCGGCCGCTCAGAAAGCAATGGCAAACTACTGAGCGTAATCTTGCCAAAGAGATCAACAATCAGCTGAAAGATGCTGATGTTGACATCGATGTCCTGTAAAGGATATGCAAACATTTTTAATTTTTATCTGAAAGAACTGTTTATAAATATTTGTCTTTAATACGATTTGAAAATAGTACTTTAGCTACAGGGAAAAACAAAACTAAACCCCTCACGTCACTTGGCTGTTGTACCAGACTTGAAACTAGATTGAGGAAATGCTAGGTACAGTGGATATTTAACTGTGCTCCGTGGGAAGTAAAATTACTGTTACTTCACATCATACATCTGGCTTAGTACATCTGGGGGAGTATTGGCCATTTCTCCGCCACACATGGGATAATCTTCCACGCCACATTAACATTATGTATTAGTATTGTGTTATGGTGTTTCTTATTTATCATCATCAAATGCCTTGCCGTCAGGTGTGGGCCATCATACATTTCCATATCTTGCGATCTTCAACAGCATTAATCAGCACTGATTAGAAATGTTTCTTCTTGTTTTTCTAGTATGGCACAACAGGAAGTTGACTCAAATAAGCTGAAATCATCAACAGAAATGGCCGAGTTTGATGCCTTGTTTCCAGAACTTGTTGAACAGTTGACAAAGAACGAGATAATGAACCCGGAAATAGCAGATGCGTTCATAAGGTTCAAAGAGGTGATCATATATGACTCATTATTGGTTGCTTGGTTTAAAATTCTCTTTAAGACTAAATTTGTACGCTTTACTTCCATACATTGTATATCACGTTGTCTGAGCCCTTAACTGAGTTGCGTCTGTCGGATGAGGTGCACGTAAAGACTTGCCTCTCGTCGAGATTCCAAAGAACCATCTAAACAAGCACCGTGTTGTAAAGTTCTTCTTCTCGTGTCACCAACGGGCGTGCACGATCTTACTACAATTATACATCTGGATGGAGGCATGTTAGCTGTAAAAGGTCATGGTTCAGCGCAGTATATAAAGGCTAGCCGGGGTTGAACCTCAGTTTGGAATGTTCAATTTAAAGGGGTTAGGTCTTTCATTGTCAACATAATTCAACCCAATGTTTAATGAAGGATATGGCTCATCAAAAATTACAGACTATAAATGTGACAGGGTGTTAATTAAACTGTCACATGCATTTCAGTGTATATCTATCATCCTGACCATCAAGTGCCTTACCAGCTGGCGTTGGCCTTCATGTCTTTACACAGCACGAGGTCATCGGCGTTCTAGATCAACTCTTCTGATGTTATTCCTCCATGTAACCTTCTCTATTCATCCAGCATCATTTATCTTGTCTGCCTCTGCCTCTACTCCCTACTTTTCTTCCCAGTTGTCAAGATATTCTCCAATGTCTCCCTTCTCATCATCATCAAGTGTCGTGCCGACTGGCGTAATCGTTCATGACTCTCGACAGATCTCGGTCATTGTTTTTCTGGAACAACTCTGCCGTTGATATTCCACCATGCCACCGTCGCAATCCATCCAGCAACATGGTCTGCCTCTGCCTCTCTTCCCCTCTATCTGCCCAGTTTTCACAATGTTCTCCAGCGCCTCTCTTCTCATCACATGACCAAAAAAGCTGTTTGTCTCTTTCTTATTGTTGTATATAATGTTCTAGTTCCGTTAACCTCTTTAAGGCATTCGTTGTTAGTTACTTTGGCAGTCAAAGGAATTCGCAACATTCGTCTAAGGAACCACATCTCTGTTGCTTCCAATCTTTTCCTAATTGATTCATTTATATTGCAAGATTCACAGCCATACAGCAAATCAAGTTCTATATAGCTCTTCAGCACTCTCTTTCATTTCTTCTCATCACAAGACCAAATAAATATTGCTTGTATCTTTCTGATATAATGTTCAGGTGTCATTAGCCTCTTCGAAGCAATTGTTATTTACTCTAGTAATCTTACGTATTCGCAACATTCGTCCCAGGAAGTACTGCCAGGAAGCGACTGACAGGGATATTATAGACTGACATAATGATAAGGTTATATGCTAAATCTCATCATTTTCCCTCAGTTGGTTACTGAGATATTGAATTTTATATTGAGGCAAGAAAATAAAAACACACTATAGCTACTTAATGCTTATTAAAAAATTATTACTTTATGCTCTAATGCTTAATTTTCACAATAATAAAAAATTCACTAACTTATAGTTCTTCTTACTTAATAGCATAATCACATAAAAGATAATCTAAACTGTTATAAAGTAATAATCACTAACAGTTCTAGTTAATTACCTCAATCGATTAATTTGGTTATTTCAGGATTTGAATTTTAAATATTGAGCACAACCCACTATTGGCAACGCCGATCGTATTCTGGTATGAACCTAAGGCCTATCCACGTCAATATGGAAGCACTATACTCGAGTTTCGCCCTCGTTTGAGCTTGTCAGTAGTGCATATCCCTGACCGGATCCGGAAACAAGCCCCAGATCACTGGCGTGTGAAGCGGGCGTGTAACCACGCGGCACACGTTGGACACAGCCAAATTATCATAACAGAATATTACAACGTCACCCATCGTAGGCTATGCTCAAGATTGCCCAATCACCGCGACTGACGTCCGTCAATCGATGTGGACCCGAAACGATCAGGACTTCTCACTGGCAAGGAACACCAGGCCTCCAATTTGATTATTGCTCATTGGATTTAGGAGGCCTGGTGTTCTTTGCCAGTGAGAAGTCCTGATCGTTTCGGGTCCACATCGATTGACGGACGTCAGTCGCGGTGATTGGGCAATCTTGAGTATAGCCTACGATGGGTGACGTTGTAATATTCTGTTATGATAATTTGGCTGTGTGTCCAACGTGTGCCGCGTGGTTACACACCCGCTTCAACGCCAGTGATCCGGGTCTTGTTTCCGGATCCGGTCAGGGATATGCACTACTGACGAGCTCAAACGAGGGCGAAACTCGAGTATAGTGCTTCCATATTGACGTGGATAGGCCTTAGGTTCATACCAGAATACGATCGGCGTTCCAGTAGTGGGTTGTGCTCAATATTTAAAATTACCTCAATACCGATAATACTGTTCCTTACTCTAATAATATATTTCTATCTTAAAATAGCCGAAGATTCTGGAATAACAAGCAACTGAATTATAAAATTGTCCTTAGTAACATCTTCTTATAATAATTTGCTGTACCCGCTATAAGTTATTAATTATTACTAGACTATTTCATTATAGGCCGATATACACAAGTCAATTTCCATAAATCGAACTATTATAGTCTAACGCAAAAGTTAACACACTTCCTTCGCTAACCATTAGTCACTAAGACACACATAAGTAAACACAATTGCTAATTACACATATCCTCAATATATCAATCGACTATCTAATTATTCGTCACAGTTGGTTTACCCTTCGATATCTTATTAAGCAAACATAGAGATATTATTACATTATTCTAGTTTTTTAATTACACGTCGCTAATCTGACAAATTTGTAGACTGTCTCTCATATAATTCGCAGTTCTCCTTCTAATATTCATTGCCGATTGCTACTGTTCAAAAATTTCTATTGTTCAAAATGATGAAATCGAATTCTCAATTCTTGACTGCGTCTAACTACGGTGGTAATGTCTCTAGGGCAATTCTATACACGCTTGTTGTGCTCAAAAGAGTCCATACAACATTTGGAAATTAGGTCGGTCAAGAATTTCTGTTCGTGCCCATCGGTCTGGGCTCAGCTGTTGATTTCAATCCTACATAGTTGACGTATCGAGCATTGTTCTCGTGTTGACCTGTACAGTTGTTCATCGGTAGCTCTCGTATTGTACTCGATTATCCAAAGAGATGCCAGATTAGGTCAGGTAACAATCTTCTGTCCTCCTATGCGGTCTGACGGTACGATTCACACAGCTAGTTAATGCGAAACTGAAATGTTTATTTGCGCTTTAACAGTTATTGTCCTCTTGTGCCATTTGTTACCATTTCTCTATCTTCTTTATCATTAACATTAATTGTTCATTATGAATGTAGCACATTTTTCACAGTTTATCCCCATACAATTTTATTTTCAAACAGTTCTTGATTAATATTTTTAATTTCAATACTTTACTTTCTTGACGTGCCGTAACGATTTTGTTGTTATGTCTTATTTCTGCACGCTTCATGAAGATATCGTACGAAGTTGATATAATCTTTAACATTCTATCATGATAAACGTTCATAGTTACTTCAAATCGATTACATACTGTAATGTTAAAGCATAGTTCAAATATCACTTTGGAAAACATTATATTTATATAGGTCTTATATATTATGTCGTCCAGAGATATCAATCGGTGAACCTCCATGTCTGCCACGTAGCGACTGACAGGGATATTATTGACTGACAGTTAGCGAATGACAAGATGTGCTATGAATGTCAGAGTGAAAATGACAAATATTAAATGTCAGAATACCGCATATATAGATCCTGATGGATAATCTTTCTCTCTGATTGAGTGGCGGACTTTCTAGGGGTATCATCTTCATTCAGTCTTCCCCTGGCTGCTTTTTTTCAAACTCTTTTTTTTGTCGATCCTCAACTTCACACCTCTTTTAAAACGCAACACAAGTGCGAATTTCTTCGATTTATTCCTAAATCTGCTACACAGTGGAGACTCAACATCTTCGCACAGAAATACACGACAATAAATTACAATCTAAACATATCTACATGAGTAATAACATGGTAGGCGCATTCTGTGGCCATCACCATCTCCTATATCTTGGTGCGTCCGATCACGCTAACACCCACGACTCGAATCCATCTGAATGCCCTTGTCGCCTTCGCTATCACATGTGTTGGCTCCGGTGACAATCTCGCTCGCCTTGTGGGTCACGATCCACGATTGTCAAGTCCGTCACTACGTTTCGTCACTATGCCATGAGCTACAATTCCACCCATGGCAACATCTCCGTTGCATTCAAAATGTTTCTAATTTGTTCATTAACGTTCGATTATTAGCTGTCTTATAGCACATATAGCTTCCATATAACATTTCAGCACTCTCTTTCTTACATTCAATGATAGAGACTTATTGCATAAGATAATTTTCATTCTCTGGAATGTGAAATACAACTTTTGCTTGATATTATTCTGCTTTTAATCTCTGTTATGCCTCATTAATCTGTTGTTATAATTGCCCCTAGATATTTAAATTCGCTAGCTCACAGTTAATGTCATCTCGTCTTTTTCTTTGATCATTGCTTAATAGATTTTGTAAATCGTTGGCGGAGGAAAGTGGTTGAGATAAGAAACATCAAAACATTTCCCACATTAGGTTTGAAAAAAAAATGAATTCGAGATTGACATGTAACCATGAAAAGACAAATTAGTAAACAATGCACATAATAAATAAACATAAACATAGCTGGTTTGTTGAATGGTGAATTTTCTGGAAGATGGAACTGTAAGTATTGGCTTTCAGGTCATTTGAAATACGACGTGTACTTGCATATTTCAGAGCTAGGCTGGTGTAGAGAGACTTCTTCCGATCCTATACCAAAGTACCATCTCCGCGGTGACTGTGTGGTGGAGATTTATCTTCCCAACTCCATGTCAGAAACCAGCGGAGTGTGCAAGACCGGTACTGGAAAAGTAGATTAGAAATAGCACCATGGGGCTACCACCGACCAAGGATCAACAGTGGCACCGGAGTAGCACCCAAACACGGGTGCCAGCTGTTACATCATTGATTAGATACAAAGTAACGGGGATAAGTGAGGTGTACCCGCTCTCCCCCAGTGAAGAGTGCCTCGGCCTCTACAAGGCTCCAGTTTGTCAAGAAATTTGAGAGACCGGAGCACTTAATGCGGCACATGGGTCTCCTACAGGTGACTCAGAAGGCGTGATACATTATTAGAGATACCCCAGCCATCGTCATTCTAAAATGAAATATTGTGAGCGGCTCACAACTCCCGGGATATGGTTCGGTGTGGAAAAAAGTGCCGGGGCGATTACGTCTATAAACATGTGCAGCAACTAAAACAGGGAAGGGATACATGGTCATGTGTGATGTGCTGCTCGGGTATAAAGCAGCCATCAGCCATTTATATGTCGTGTAGAACTACTTTACGTACACGCATGGAGAAATTCAAGCATGCACGCCTGAGAAGAAGGAGGATGACGACTTCTTTTATCCTAAAGATGAGGAAGAGAAGGCGCGATCGGCTCATCGAAAAAGAGTAGTAAAGTCAAACGCGTCCTCCATTGGAGACCTCATGATACTTCCTCTAAAACATGTCCCACCGGAGGCAGCAGGTAGCGGACAAGATTAAACGAGTGACAAAAAAATCTGAACGAGAAAAAAATTGTTTGCATCAAACGCGCGAAACAAGCGCGCTGTTAATTCCATGAATTGCTTGGTTACACTTTGCTCGATAGTAGCACTTGAGATGACAGGTGTATGACTTCCGTATAGTGCGCAGTGGCATACGCGTACACTACGTCATGACATTGATGGGCTTGCACACAGCACACTCAGTAAGTTCTTTTTTACCCACTGGGCGCAAATCAGCTGAACGTTTACAACAGATGTCCTTCCACATGTAATGGAATTTAAAGGCCTCGTCAAAAACGAATCTATGTTCGATATATGATATTTCCCCATCTTGCAAGGCATCGATACAAGATCGGAGATGGTACTCTCCACGAAGATCCGAATCTCATCATGTTTCTTGGCTTTTAGCACATCTAGTACGAAGAAGACGGGGGCCGAAATGGCCTTTGGCAGATGCCCCACGTTCACCGTAAGCAGTATCGTATTAATCCCATTTAAACCGTTCACAGCATAACCGTACTTCTTATATAGCAAATCCTTTTTTCTCGCTCAGCCGCCAAGGCCTTCAGAAGTCTGGTGATCTCTTGAAGGTGAAAGGCCTCTTTGAGCTACATCGTATATTAGCCCTGCGCGCCCACATCTTCATCTGGGAGACCGGTCGGTGTACTTCGCATCTAAATAATCGTTTGAAATAGGGTGTGAGGCAAATCACAACTTGATAAGCCGCACATTTTTAAATACAGCAACATCAGGAGATAAGCTGAATGCCGCAGTCGTTCCAACATTAACGGAGAGATCATTCGTTCTCGCCGCAGGTTAACCATGAGGGCCAATCGTAATAACTATTCCAGCTATGGTAACTTTCGTCCAGCCTATGTAACGACCAACAACAATAACAGGCAAACGTCTGCCCGATTCCCAAGATGCAACTGTAGATATACAGTACTACTAAGAGGAAGCTTCTTTATTCAATCCGACTTAATCCCAGTTATTGGGACAAGCGTGACATTCCCAAACTTAGGGTTTATGTAATGTCCACCCGGATATGACCCAATATCAGCCACACTCCCAGTATGGCTTGTGGAATAAGACAGAAGTAGGCATCGCCCTGAATTTGCAATCCTCACCAGATAACACCCGTCCGAATCGTCTTAACCTAGGAAAGCTGTTAGATGAGTTACCTCATTCTTAACAAGCCAGTTGGATCCCAAGCTCTGCTGTCCGCATACTTTTGGTGGCTACCTCCCGACTGTCGAATCTTCGAGGCTAGGGATGTGATTGCCGAGCATTTCGAGATTTCCAGTCAAGATGCTCCCAACACGTTGTAGATAATCTTCATTACCGGTGTCAATATATCCCTTCGTGGCCACTGTGGGATATAGGATTGAATATATGAGAATAATTTCATAGTGTGTCTAGGAGATCCCGGTGGGAAGAATTTACGTTCTCATTCACTTCAACTCACTCGAGGTGATGAGGGAAATTTACCACAGATACAAGCGGGAAACAATTCACTTCTTTTGACAATGGTATCTATGTGTATGTATCCCCTCCCACTCGATCGCCATTTGAATGTGATATAGTGTCAGAGACCATCGATTGTTTCATAATATAGAACAAACACTGTTGAAGAAACATCAACAAACAATTGACGTAGACATCAACATTAGAACAAACCGTTCAGAGGAAGTAAATCAAGATCCAGAGTATACATACATGTGAATTAACCGTATTGAGTTTCTAGGGATATGCATGAGATGACATGTGACATCATAAGCACATTCAATTTTGATAACCCCATGTATCCCCATCATCAATACACACAAAGCCAAAACAACACTCCAAATTCAAAGCACAATAGCTAGACTAATTAAATAGTCCTATTCTTCCTTTTTCTCTGGTTATACCGATATGTATTCCTCTCCAACGGAAGGCAGATTATATCCCTATTATCCAGGGACCGAAAGAATGCACTCAGCTGTGTCCCACCCATCTAACATCCATTGCCAGTTAGGCTTTAGAACACATCATAATCCCTATTACCCAGAGACAGAAACAAAAACACTCTTGTGCTAATGGGCTCCGTGTCCTAATAAAGCTGTGGCCTGGGTCAGGCACACTTTCAGGAGTTTCTCTTCAGACTGGTCAGAAGGTAATTCCCTACATCATCGTATAAAATGGAAGAAGATGACAACCGTCCAGCATCTCTGGTTAATCTCAGAAGTCTGGTTTACAAGGCTTTTACACACACCCATTCTCATGTTAATAGGTCATACCCCTCTAGGTGATAAGGCAGTCAGGCTGACCTGGGACCAGCAAAGAGCTATCCATTGTTATACCCAATCCAGTGTAGAAACATACAATGCTGAGATTCACTCATTGGCAATTTCTGGGACTACGTCCAGAACTGGTCTGCACTATGATGAATTATAAAAAAAAATACTTCTAGCCCACAAACTGGGCGTCGCAGTACAGTCGTAGGTTTCCTTCTGCTGTATGTGTATAAACATTAACTCCTCTTGCTTCCTTCATAATGACTTCCCAATGGTGTTCATATCCAGGACCTGGTTGTGAACTTGCCTGTACATGACTTGTGTCGAAGGGTTATTCATGGTTGAATATGAATCTGGGCATCCAACGGACAGTTGGAGTGTTCTCACTGCTGTTAGTTTTGTTCAAACTGGATTATCCTGCAGTTTGTTTAACCATGCTGATTTGTGGTGCGTCAGACGGTACCTCCCAGACGGAAAAGGCGGGTAATACCCTGGTATCTGTGTACTATGTATATCCGTTTGTCTAGGTAGACATTTTGTTAAGGAAGGCCGTCGTGGAGTCTCCCGACAGAAGTCGGAATGTATCAATAGCTTTTGGCCAATCATCCTCGAACATGGTCTTTCGCTGACCAAGGCAACTAATTATGCAGCAATCACACTGTTTTATAGGTCCAGACTTTATGAATAAGGTAATCCCGTCCTTTACTACTCAGAAACAGGCTGATTACTCAGGTTCCTGTTTGGTAGTATCGTCCTAACCACAACCTGTCTCGCTAGAGCTGGGAATGACAAAAGAACACATTCCAAACTATTAATACAAACTCATGTCGTGGTAATCCTTAAATAGTTAGTTAGTGTTTACCCTTGAGCCTAAGTCGGCGCATAAGGCAGAAGTCATGGCTCTCCATGTCTGGCGGTTCGCTGCTACCTGTTGTAGGTCTTGGATGTTCACTTGGCCGATGAATGAGAATTCTCTGATGATGGTTCTGCGCAGGGTCTCTCTTGGTCTTCCCCGTTTTCTTTTCCCTACCGGTGACAATATGAGGGCTTGGTAGGGGAGTCTTGTCTTGTCCATTCTGAGTACATGGCCGATGTAGTTCCAACGGCGTTTTCTTATAAAATTGGATGCAATATCTTGCTTAGTCTCTTAATCCTTAACACAACATTAATCACATCAACAAAGGGGGAGTTAGGAAGGAAGGTATTTCCATTTTCCAATCCCTCGTCTCTTATTGTAGAGTTTTTCCAACTCCAAAAGTGAATAGGGTATCTCCTCACTCAGTATTCTTTTTCTGAAATCTTCACTGGGACTTTCTAGTGATTTAAAGACATCCTAACTCTGCAAACATCTTGATATTGTACCTGCAATAACACGACAATCATCACTGACACTATGCCTTTTGTCCACAATTCCCCATCTCTTTCCCATAGCTGCAAACAGCATTAGGCCAAAGACCAACGACCACAACAGTCAAAATTCTCTTCTTGAAGTACAAACGTACACATGGCTTCTTATTCATCATTAGTATCTGTCCTCACTGGGTAATTGTATATCATAAAATCCAGCAGTGAAAGTAACAAGCACGAATATAATATATTAATCTTATAACAGAGAAAACATGTGAATCCTTCATATACTAATAATAATAATGCAGGTTCCATTCATGGGATAGTTCTCCAACTCTCAACCCATAAGACCGGAACAAATGGTCCTCTTCCCATATGCCTATAGAAGCTTGGGGTTAATGAACGCTGTTATAAATTTCACAAATTTCTGCTAGCATAAGAAATGCCCTGTCTTCAGGAATAACGCCTGCAGCATGGTAAGCATTCTGAACGTTGTTGGCAAATTCCTGAACATAAATATTTGCCCAGGAACCGACAACAGTGATGCAATGCGGACTGAAGGCATGTCCCGCGACAACATTTGAATATATTTATATATATTAGATATATGAGATTATACTCATCAAAAATTGCATTTTCCTGGCATATCCATAAAGGAATACATGTCCATCACACATGATGTAAACAAGATGTAAACAAGAAGTACTGTAAAGGCATGATTGCTCAAGTTACAGGTTAGCAGAGCTAATTCTCCAATATGAACTTATGTCCATAAGATGCATCAATAGTACAATTCTTCTGCATAGAGAAAAGGTTCGTGAAATGCACTTAGAGTAAACACTCCACAGCACAGAACATTTGCAGATTGATATGCATTGATAGTGAGATAGCTTTACAACCCATATAATAAGTTACACATAGGAATTGAAACTGTATGCATAGGAAAACCGACAGTGAGACAAAGATTCCACTCAGTAGAAAGCAATCACTAAGGCTATATTTTCACATGGATTGTGGATCTAACAGTTTTCGCAATTCATATATAACACATTGGTACATGTAATTTATCAAAAGAAATGGTTACACATTCATAATGCGTTTACAAACGTACCTATGCTCCAGAGAGCACATTTTGCGGGCCAAAATCGGGAGGTGACTTGTCTTTCGAACGTTTTAGACTACAAGTGTCTTCTAACGCCTTGCTAATTTAAGCGGCACTGTCTTGGCCGGGTACTGTACCAATCATTTAGCTCGCATTTGAACTAATGCTATATAAATTATGACGTCACACAGTCTCAATCTAGTGCATTTCCCTTCAAGGTGTGGTAACCAGGGAGTCAATTCATAGGAAGCGGTAAGGACGCCAAATATTTATATCACAGCCACATCGATTAGGAGGGCGCTTAACACACACTATCGTCGAGCTTGAGGCCATAGATTATTTGCAACTCCGCTTTATCCCACCATCCAGCAGTGTCAGCCAAATCGGCGAAACAGAGACTTGTGCATACGCTCGATTGGCCCATACTTACTTATTAATTACATAAGGCTTTGTCGAGTGAACCTCCAGAAATAATTGATTAGTGGGTGTTTGGCCAGAAAGCTTGTGACGTGCTTGGTAGCTCACTAACGCCTTCACCATGTTATCAAGCGGTTCACCAACCCCCATGCCCAATGTGAATATATCCAATTCGGGGTCTGAACCACACATCCCAATGTTCCAGGCTTAGGCTGTCTACATAGACATTCACAGTGTCAGCTTGATCGTCAACATAGGTTTTCGTGGCCAAATCTTGGATTCGGTTGTCCACTTGCTTTCTCGTGGACTTCTTCGTGACAGTGTCATGGGCGTCCACATAGGCTTTCGAAGTCGCATCTTGAGCAACAGTTAGGTCGGCGAGTCCGGTGTTTTTGTGGTCGGCCATATTGATTACCGGAGACATTATTTCCAAAGACAGCTGGATGTTGTCTTGATCGAGCAAATCAACAAAGCTCCATGTCGCGCCATCAGTGCTGGCAATAGTTACCCCCACCTCAGTGAGTCGAAACCCACCAATTGACAGTCCACCGAGCATAGTATCCCCTGTCGTTTCCACGGTCCCGCATTGCAAATCTGAACGACAGTCACAAAACCACAGACATTCGGAAAACTACCTAGTCAGAGCTGTTCCGAACAAGAGTGGCATTCGGAAACTAGGTAGTCAGAGCTGTTCCTAGCACGAGAGACATTCGGACGAGACATTTCACTCGGACGTAAATGCGTAGTGTCAATTTTTAGTTTGCCACCCGTAGGACGACACTTCCGGCTTCCGGCTGACAATTTTTAATGAGGTTAGCCTTCCTCTGGTTTCGAGGCACGTTAGACTGTTGTTATGGTTGTTATGTCCTGCCCGGGACTAGAGACACCATAGATATCATTACTACGGCTGGCACTGTATTTGATTGAACATAAACGGGTTAGCATCGTTAAAAAGCGTCGCATTAGTCTCGGCAGTGTAAGCAGCAACCGTGGATGACACGGTACCTTCCACCAGAAGGTAGGTCTTGGAGGTTAGCGTGAAGACATAATGGGCGTGTATGTCTATCGGGATAGCCGAATTAGTGTGGAGAGCGCCCGGATTCGGACTCCGTATTCCCGGTACTCGAAGGAAGCAATGCCTTTTTCAACTAGCACCGGCTCAACAATATCAAGCATAGAATTGCGAATCTCCTCCATGACGCAGCTACTGTTACGTAGTAATATTTCACTGCCTGTTAACACTAACTGTCTTGAAGTGGCTCGGCCGTCCCCTTGGGTTAGATTTTACAGCCCGCAGGGCTATAGTGGTCTTGGCTTTAAGCTGCTCACACCCCTTGGAGTGTTGAGAAGCATACTGAACGTGCTCCCACAGCGCTGGGTACCGCCCGGAGGTTAAGGCCCATTCGAGTCGCGCCCCGCGGTCCCAATCCCGCGCCTAGGCTATTTTCAACGCGAGCATGGTTTTATTCCGCCGACTGTATGGCATCCAATCCTGCGTCGCTTGTTCATGTAACTGATGTAAGGTTACCATGATTTGGTGCGTACCATAACACCTAATAGGATTTGTGTCTCTAATGGGTGAGCAAAATTTGCTCTGAACACAGCGATATATTCAGTACACCCCATAGTATTAATCTCTCTAAATAGGGGAGGGGAGGGGACCACGGCTCGATTCGGCCAAACGCTGAAACTCGTCTCTGAGATCTTTCACGACCTAATAATATATATTATCGCCCTTTAAATGGTATTCGTCTGAATCCAGGCATAGTGTTAAGAGGTTCGTCACCCTTCTTCCAGATAGACGGTATAGCTTCGTGCACGATCCTTTTCGCAATTGCACCAAGTGGACCTTACAATGCTCCACAACACATCGGCGGACGCGGGGATCGGTGGAGTATTGCCGCAGCCACTGACAGGTGTTCTTGCCTAGGCGCATCTGTAAATGGTATACGAAATGAGTGACGTATCTCTAAAAAGTTATCATGCCTTCTGAGTCTCCCGTAGGAGACCCGTGTGACGCCTTAAGTGCTCCTGTGTCTCTACTTTCTTGACACATTAGAGCCTTGTTGAGGCCGGTGCACCCAGGGAAGGGGATGTCCCTCACTTATCCCCGATATTTCGTATCTAAGCATTGCTTTAATATAGCTGGGGCCAGTATTTGGGCGCTACGCCGCTGCCATTGGTGGTCCTTGGTCGGTGGTAGCCCATTGCCGCTATTTCGAATCTACCGGAACTTTACATCAACAGAGTGGAATATTAGAATGCAAGTGCGCCATCAGTCAGCGTGGCTTATACAGAGTGACTGCGAATTGGCCTGGATTACTAATGTTTCCTCGACAGAATTTATACATTTCATTGTCATAAGACTCCGAAACCAAACCCCGCGAACTATAGACGTTCTTGATAAGTGTTTCGGCTCAATTTGTAATTGCTTCGTTTTGTTTTTAATGGTTTGCTTATGCTACGTCAGTTGAGTACAGATATAGCGTGCAATAATAAAATAAAGAAATAAAAACGAAAGAACGATTATTAGATTTGAAAGTTTATTATTACATTACGGTGACCTATTGTTTGTCAACAGGTTTTACATTATAATGTGCCCGACAGCAGTAAAATGAGTGTTGTAGATGTTGTGACAACTTACAAGTATTTGGTTTCTGGGGCATCTGATGCAGATTTGAAAATTGCACGTGTTCTTGGCTGGTGTGTAGAACTGGTAAATGATATTTCTTTTATTTTTCATGCAATGTGTATCCTAGTTTAGAATAACATTGGTTATTATTTCTATGAATATCTTTGTTGTGTATCTTTACATTCGTTTCTATGAATGCACTTTATCTATTAGACATTGGACAGATGCTCTCCCCTTATTTTAAATTTCCTTTAAGCCCTATTTATCATATTTGTCTTCATAATGGAATTATATTTTCAATCCCTCTTAACTTTTCTATTGTTAGCTATCTTTGTCTCTGTCCTCATATACATGCGCAAATTCAATCTCTCCTTAATCACTCACACATCAACCATGATTAATCACTAATTGACTGTCTACTCGATTACTCACACGCGTCACTCCTAGAAGATCAAGGCAGCTGCTGCCCAGTGTTGGCAAATATTGATAATATAATGAGAAATGTATTATTCTCACACGGACGAGGTATAGTCGCCTTGCAAGAAGCAAATATGTTTGTCGGATGCTTTAGTATGGTCTAATTAAACATATGTGATACACACTTCCCACATTGAGTGGTACATATACAGAATGTCCAGTCACATACGGTGCGTTGCTTGGTACACAAATAGTTCTGAACAGTAATAGAGGAAAAAGAAAGCAATCTGTTGTAAATTATAACATAGCTTCAAAGCGTGCAATCTGAGTACAAGCATAGTTGAATAATAACAGTAGGAAAACATACTAACTTGATAACAACTTACAATTGTAAGGGCACTGGTGCTTATTTAAAGATGCAAGCCTGCTTTTTGAAGGATTATAGTAACCACGGCTTAAAAGTCCACAGAAAAAGACACTCAAAAACCATATAACAATTATCTGACAGAGATCGAATTATATGCAGATACATTTAAATTGCAAACGAAATTATAGTAATGTGTACGAGACAGTCTACTATGTTTTCTAGGGTTTTAAGTTCCATGAGATTAGCAGAGTGGTAGCATGTCCTTCAAAGCTGCTAGCTCTAAAACAGTAGCAGTGTAGCGGTATATTCTCCATGGCTGTTAGCTTCTTGAATGGAGCAATGTGGCACCATTTCCCCTTGGATTGTTAGCTTCATGATTCAAGCAGAATTGAGAGGTGCAAGATGTTCTTCAGGAATGTTAGTCCTAATAGAGTAGTACCGATGCATAATGTCTTACTGGACAGATGCTGATAAAAGGGTCTATTAACTCGTTACGAGAAGTAGAATTACAGCATGTTATACAGGGCATTTTACTGCATGACAGGATCATTTTAACTACTCGACTTTCACATAGGACGAGACAATTAAACAGAAAATATATTAAAGCTGCTGCCCGCAAGGGTTCTTAATATATAGTCTCACAAAATTCGGATGCCATCCAAAGATTCGGGTATGAATACCATAACGGGAGATCATTACGACCGTTCTAACCCATGGCCGCCCGAAACCCATAGTGGGGAAACATTCCCAGAATAATCACGCTCCTTATACTGCCAGTATTTCTATAGTGTTTTTTGTTGTTGTTGCCTCAATATAAAATTCAATATCTCAGTAACCAACTGAGGGGAAATGATGAGATTTAGCATATAACCTTATAATTATGTCCACCAAACAAAAATATTTTTGTTCTGGAGATTGTACAGCAGATTTCAATGTTTGATTATATGCGGTATATATTTTATTACCCCCGCATTCATTCCATAATTTTAAGAGTATTACCGCTTCAACAAGACACATCCCCGCTGTTTTTTGAAATTTGTCTGCGCGGTTTCGCTTTTGGCAGACTGGGGGAATTTATATAGGTTAGTTCAGAGGTGTCGTCAAACTGTGGGTTCTTTCATAAAACGTGATAATATAAATAAACTAGCTGGCTCGGCCTGGCTACTGGCGGGGATCTATCTATCTATCTATCTATCTATCTATCTATCTATCTATCTATCTATCTATCTATCTATCTATCTATCTATCTATCTATCTATCTATCTATCTATCTATCTATCTATCTATCTATCTATTTATCTATCTATCTATCTATCTATCTATCTATCTATCTATCTATCTATCTGTCTATCTATCTATCTATCTATCTATATATCTATCTATCTATCTATCTATAAATACACTAGCTGGCTCATACCGGCTCCTGGCGGAGATCTATCTATCTATCTATCTATCTATCTATCTATCTATCTATCTATCTATCTATCTATCTATCTATCTATCTATCTATCTATCTATCTATCTATCTGTCTGTCTGTCTGTCTGTCTGTCTCTCTCTCTGTCTCTCTGTCTGTCTCTCTGTCGCTATGTCTGCCTGCCTGCCTGTTTGTCTGTCTGTCTCTCTGTCTATCTGTCTGTCTGTCTGTCTGTCGGCCGACCCAGCGACCGACCGACTGACCGTCCCACCGACCGACCGACCGACCGACCCGCCCACCCAGCCAGTCAGCCATCCATCCACCCACCCACCCACCTACCTTTCTGCCTACCTACCTACCTACCTTTCTGTCTGTCTGTCTGTCTGTCTGTCTGTCTGCCTGTCTGTCTGTCCGCGCTATTAAATATTGATAAAAGTTACTGGAAAAAACGTCAGGACCATGTGTTGAAAGAGGAAGAGGACTATTGGAGAAAGGATGGATTGAATTTTATGCAACCGAGAGCAATCATCAACCTACTGGAATCGTCCGACATAGATTAAGGTCTGAGCAGATCGCAGACCTTAATCTACGTACACACTTACTGGGATATTTTGCTCCAACTATTCAGACGAATTGCAGGCCCTAAACATTACAGCATCAGCATCAGCTGAAGAAACAAGAAGGAAATGAAAAATAAGGTAAGAAATATATCCCTTCTACTTTCCTGTTAATTTATAAATTATTTACCCCGTGCCTATGTAAATTCTCTGTCTTTACTAAAATTACACATTGCACCCCTCTCGGGATTCTCCGTGGTGAAGTGGTCAAGCCGTTTGACTCGGGCTCCGAAGGTTGTATGTTCGATTCCGGACCGCGTCCTTCATTTCACGAGTGCATTTTTCGGAGACTCCCGAGGGTCGTCGCTGGAACTACGGAGTTCGTGCTTTGTGCGACGCTTTTCGCGCTGCGGAAAGAAACTGAGCCATATGGGATAAAAACCCGGTGCAATGCAGCCGACCCTGTCGATTTTAAGCTAGTTCTTTCATTGCACCCACTCCCATACGAATCCGGATACGCCTTTGTGTGTCATCAGAATTGGCAGGTCTCCCATTACCGTAAAAAATAACTTTGTTAACGAGAAATAACTAGTTGTTCAGTAAAACATCAAACGAATGTAGCCGCTTTCAATGATTTAAGTTATTTTTGGACCTATCAAAGACATATTCCTTGGGTGGGGGTAAATATAAGACGGCTAGAAAAATTTCATAACGATGCAACAGACAGTTTTCAAAATAATTGATCGTGAATGAAGGCAAAGAAATGTGGACATACTATATCTGTTGACTTTGCCCTTCACCAGAATCAGATACATGTTGTGAGTCCGTAACAATCACGCTCCATACACTGCCAGTCAGTCTACCTGATGACTTTGCCCTTCACCAAAAACATGTTGTGAGTCCGTAACAATCACGACATAGCGCTGTAGCTACTTGGTAGTATATGCCAGGCTCTCCTGCCTCAAGAAAACCATCCACCAACATCGCCACTAACATCTAGGCAATTCTTTCCCTTGTTAGCACCGGCCATCCGTCTAGATCAGTGGTTCTCAACCTTTTTTGGCCCATGCACCCCTTCACCATATGTTCAAAATGTCATCCCCCCTCCTTTCGTATTTCCTCTCTATAACCCCCCCCCCCCCCTCTTTTACACAGTATACAAAGAAATGGAAGCTAAATTTAATAACACATACTAGACCAAGTCTAGGCGCCAACATAAAACGTGATTTGCGGGTCTGCTTGCGTTATAAAACAGATTTCAGAAGGGCGAGAAGCACAGAACTGTAAGCTGAGAGAAGATTTATATCTTTCCTCCCTTCTTTCTGAGTTGAGTTAACAGGGTTTGAAAGAATATAGTTGTATATTTATGTGTCAGATTTTCACTTGGACAAGGCACCCATTAACTGCACTGCCTAGTAAATTGCCATTTGTGACAGTTGGGGCTAGACAATCTGTCCAGACAAGAGGGAGAATCAAGCCTCTGTCTGTAACCAGCTGTTGGTAGCCAACAGAATGGGATTGATGCACACTGACTCCAGACGAAGAAGAAGAAGAAGAAGAAGAAGAAGAAGAAGAAGAAGAAGAAGAAGAAGAAGAAGAAGAAGAAGAAGAAGAAGAAGAAGAAGAAGAAGAAGAAGAAGAAGAAGAAGAAGAAGAAGAGAAGAAGAAGAAGAAGAATAAGAAGAAGAAGAAGAAGAAGAAGAAGAAGAAGAAGAAGAAGAAGAAGAAGAAGAAGAAGAAGAAGAAGAAGAAGAAGAAGAAGAAGAAGAAGAAGAAGAAGAAGAAGAGGAGGAAGAAGAAGAAGAAGAAGAAGAAGAAGAAGAGAATTAGTGGAAGAGGTACACCTTATGTGAACCTCTCACTGATGAACATTGTTTGTTATCATGATTTTGTATGGATTACATTTTGAAACAAATACTCATAAGAGTTTTCTTCATGTAAGTCATGAACAACAATCAATACTAGGTGAGTTATACTCATACTGACTGATGAAGACTGCTGGGGGGAGTTGTTTCAATCTATGAGAACCCCACTCAACGGAAGTCCACACAACACAACACAACAACAGATAGCAGGAGGCGATTTGAGAGACGAAGAAACACTAGTTGGTTAATCTGAGATATGCAGAGAAATAATTACACACAAAATGCATAACCAAAATGAGTAGATGAAGATGTTGTATTTGTATGCCATTCTTTAAAATGCCATCATACCATCATCATTGTCTTGTCCTATCAGCTTGACTGAAACTGCTCATGGAACAACATATCATCATTCCTGTAAATGTCTGTCTGTAAACATCTCAATGAAACCCAGGTACACTGAGAACATACATACAGTAGGGTCAGATGATAGCAACATGCATACAGTGTGATAATCCCTGACATCCCTAGTTAATACAACACCGGCTCAGAGGGGGAGGGGGGAGGGCATCGTTCCTACTTTCAGGCTGTTATATTTCTTCCTTCCTTATCATCCTTCCTGTACTGTCCTGTTTCATTCTTAACTATCTCTACACAGCAACGATTTAGTTGGAATGTAGACACATATATGATTGTCTAAACTGCAGTGGTGGTACTTGGTGGCAGAATAGAAGAGAAATGTTCCCCTAAACTTGTGAGAGATCCAGACGACTCAGGCCCTTACCAGAGTAAGGTCAGCTTTCAGCTTGACTTAACTGGCAGGTAACTGAAGCGGATCCACCAACACATGGACCCAGGCTACAACTCAGTCTCGTTGCTCAGATGTGACATTTTTCTACTAAGCACATATACCACTACTCAAGATAACCAAGAGCAGAAGAGGCCCAAACATACTCTGTTGTGTTCCAGAAAGAACCACTGATACATTGCAGAAAAGACAATTTTTTATGTTGACGTCGGGTCATTCAAATGTGCCTTGAGGAGAAAATGTTTCTCGGCCAGCAATTGGTTGATGTCTTCGGAATTTTCATCAAACCAGTCTTTATGCTTTCGGGGGTTGGACCCAGGATTTCCATAGCAGTGTTGTAAATTATGTCCTTTAGGGCTCTCCACTCAGTTTCTGTATCCTGTTTAGCTGCAGCATTGGGCTTGAGGCGGTCTTCCAGCATATTTTCAAACGACAGCTGCATTTTCTTGCTGTTTAGGCGGGTGACATTTAGTTGTTTTTTCTTTTTGGCATTTTCACCCCCTGAGGACGCCGTGGTGGTTTGATGTGTAAGTTTATTTTCGAGATAATGAGACGATGGTCTGTCCAGCATTCGGCACCACACATGGATTCTGTCACCCGAACGTCTTGTCTGTCAATCCTCCTGACGATGACATAGTCAATGAGGTGCCAGTGTTTCGAGCGAGGGTGAATCCACGATATCCTGTTTCTCATGGGGAGACGGAAAATTGTGTTGGTAATTAGGAGATCGTGTTCGGCACATGTCTGAAGAAGGAGGAGTCCTTTGCTGTTACAATTACCGACTCCGTGCTTTCCAATAATACCACTCCAAGAGGTGGTGTCCGTACCTACTCTGGCATTGAAATCCCCAAAGAGGATGAGACTGTCTCCTTTGGGAACAGATGTTAATACAATGTACAGGTCCTCATAGAACTTGTTCTTGACATCATCGTCATTGGTCATAGTTGGTGCGTAGACACATACAATGGTTGCATGCTTCCTTCCATTCAGCAGGGGCAATTTGATGGTCATGAGCCTGTCGTTTATAGCCTTTGGAAATCCAGCTAATTTTCCGACCAGTGCCGACTTAATGGCAAATCCCACACCGGATTGACGTCTTTCCTCGCTTTTCCTTCCACTCCAGAAAAATGTGTAGTGGCACCTATTTCACAGATTTGGTCTTCCTCTGCAGGTAGTGTTTCGCTCAAGGCTGCAATGTCGATGTTGTACCTGCCCAGCTCTCTCCCAATCAGTGCTGTTCGTCTCTCTGAACCCGACGCGCCGTCTCTGTCAAGTAGGTTGCGTACATTCCAAGTTCCGATTGCTAAGGAAATATGGTTTGCTCTTTTAGCTTTACCTGTTTTTTCTTTCTCTGTATGTCGACCGCAGTTTAGGGTACCCACCAACTGCGGCTAGCTGGTTAGGTAGGATGGAGCAGACAATGTTTAGGGCACCTTTTCTAGCCCCTTCCTCATGCTATGGAGGTGAGCAGTGTGTTTTATAGAGGGCTGCTCAGTCGTTCAGGGGGCTGCCGAATCCCACTGCTGCTCCGGTCAATAGAAGACCACCATATGGCCTGAGCCACCTGTGTGCAGGTCTGCGACTACGGCTGCCAGCATACCCACGCCTGCCGCTTTGCCGCTCGCCCATCGCCACAGGGCTTGAAAGTGATATATGACGTTGGATGAAGAATGACTTGCGCGATGAAAGTGAGGAAGAGTTGCGCAATTCGTTGGCCTCACTCTCTCGCCTGAGTCCATCTGAGACCAGTGGCAAGACAAGTCGAGACGACTGGAGACGAATACAGGTGCAGTGGATGACCAGGGCGCTCTACGTGCCTTGCCGTGCTCATTACGTTCCACAACGCTTAGCAGGTAAACGCCGTCTTGCCCGTTGAATCAGGAATGATTTCTTCCGCGCAGTCTGCCGAATCCTGTCTTCACATGCTGGGTAGGCATACCCTAGTTCACCGCTTGGTTTGACACCAAATAGACTACCCACGCCTGGTTTTGCCAGCCTCTCACAGCTGTTGCCTGGAGGGTGGCCGCTGTCGCATGTTGACAGCTACTAGGAGCCACATGCGTGAGCTGGGTGTCAGGCTTGGACCAGCGGGGGATGGGTCCTGACAATGACATGAGAGTCATCCTTACCAAAGGTGCTACCAAAGCCTGACACCCCTTACCCCCAAGCTTCTATGACTGGAATACGGGTAATGCACAAAGTGATCCTCATTCCAATCGCAATATATGACACAGGTGATTCCTAATTATCTCAAATTACTCTCTCTCTCTCTCTCTCTCTCTCTCTCTCTCTCTCTCTCTCTCTGCTAACACTTCTGCTATTTATTGTGAGACCTGGATCGTCAGCTTTAACAATCCTATAGCACCATATCACAGACGCCTTATCTGGGTGAATGATACTACCCATCTCTGTACACCAGTTGTTTACAGTTTCCTGCAACTCTTTCGCTATTTGCACACTGTTTCATCCCTGCCTATACGCAAGGACATCATCTATACAAATCAGTCAGTATTCTTCTTATCTAATACCACAGGCGACATTGCAGATCCATGTAATAACGCACGCGGAGTGTGGTCCATGCATCTAGGCGGAGAGCAATCCTTAAAGAGTACAGGATAACTGCTCTCCAATTCACCACCCAGGGATTAACTTATTTCATCGCCCTCTTTCTTACATTAAATCGCATTCTTTAATAAAGACCTAGATACTAATACCTTAAACTACTCAGGTTGAAAAGTTCTGCCCAGTTATATACCCAAAAAAATCAAAGTATTAAGACCTTGTCAAAAGCTTATTCATTCAGTATCGTAGCGCTGTAAGTAGCATACTTCAATAAAGTTCTAGATACCGGTAATCCACACTTCTCGACTGAAGCATTTTGCCACGTTATACACTCAGTAAATGAATTAACACTATCTTTCACCAGAACCTAAGATCTCCATTGATACCACAATATACCAGACGTATATGCCAACTAAGATTGATTGTTTGATTGATTGATTTAGGAACCGATATCACAGCATTCGGGACATTCCCATAAGCGCTCCGTCCCCACCCTCAGCAGCCAGCGAAGAGTTCCAACACTAATAGTTCCAGTAGCAATCTGATTATATATCCGCCTCACCTTTCCTCTGAGCGTCGAGCATCGGCCAGATCCCCTCGTCACACCTCGCTGCCTCATTCTTACCACACTATTATGATCCATTTGCTCCTCCGAGGTGTACACATGCTCCCACAAGGCCGCAACCACGTCTGTCTTGTTATGCACCAATACCAACTAAGATCAGACTGCTAAATAATTGCTCTATACGCTTTCAGTGTTATTCTATAAGTAATATTCCTAAACTACTTTTCCAGACACCGAAGTCCTGGAAAGAGCGTCCATTCCCAGTATCCATACTCTATTAATGAAGAATCAGATTCCCTGGGATGGTCACTTAACTCGCATGCCAGATCGCAAGCTCCCCTAAACGAATTTTTAACGGCGAGCTGCTTTGTGGTAAACGGCTAGAGGAAACGCTTTAAAGACACTGAAAATCTAACTGAAAGCTTTTGGAATTCATCATGAAACAACATTACGCAAGGGTGCAGTCACTTGTGAAGCAAACAGGACTGCAAGAGCTGTGAAGAAAAGGCTGAAAGAAAAACCACTGCAAGAGATCCTCCTCCTCGAACGTCAAGCATTCTTTGCCCACATTGTCAAAGAACATTTCGAGCCAAAATAGGCCTTATCAGCCGTCTCCATACTTTAAACCCCCCTGGATGAAATGAATGGTCATCGTCTTTCTTGATCGACAAATAACATAAATAACATGAGAGGATAAAGTCGCAACATCTCCTCTATGGCTGTTAGCTGCATGAGAAAAACAGAATTGCAGTATAGCTTCCAATTCTGTTTGCTCTTTAGTGGTTCAGAGCTCAGTAACATTTGCATGACCGATCCAGGACATCCCGGTCAACTCCAGGTTGATTTTCTAAGCAAATTTATGTTCAATAGATTGTCATTGATTTATAAACAAGAACTCACCTTATGTGTCCAACTGACCGGTATAGGGAATGAACGCACTACATCGTCGTCAACTTACAGAATGTTTAACCCTGAGCTTTCTAAACCTGTCTTCGACGCTGAACTGTGCAGAGATCAATAATTCTCTCTCTCTCTCTCTCTCTCTCTCTCTCTCTCTCTCTCTCTCTCTCTCTCTCTCTCTCTCTCTCTCTCTCTCTCTCTATATATATATATATATATATATATATATATATATATATATATATATATATATATATATATATATATATATAAACGACAATGTATGTAGGGATGTATTTGATGCGTTCGATAACGTTCCATCCTATTGAGATGAAATTTTCTACATGTTTTCTTTTAATTCCTGTGCAGCAAACTGTCATAGTTTGTTAGTGTACAAACAGCTATTTACTTACTAAAATTTAATATGTTAATTTACATGATCATTTATATATAGCGAGGGGATTTAACTTAAGAAAAGTTATTTCAAGGGGCATAACTTTTAATAGCATTGCTATATATTTTATATATATAGATTGTTGCATTGTTTTCAAAGGTTTATAAACAGTTATATCTACAGTTATTTACAGGCACATGCGTTATAATAAATAATGATATAATCTTTAAGGCATTTTCAAAGTTTTCATAAAAATAATGCATCTATTTAAATATTGAAAATTTTCTAACTCATCTTTTTATGTTTAAAGAAGTTATCTACAGTCATGTAGGTGATGAAAAACAGTTTTCATTAAAAATAATGGATGGTATGTGGAAGGACATTCTTAATTTAATCTTTTTTTGTTATATGAATTTAATGAGACGCTCCACGCCAGGAGCTGGGCGAAGCCCGGCCGGGTCAGATAGATAGACAGACAGACAGACAGATAGTCGAGAACGGGAGCTTATATGACTACTTATATGAATTAAATGAGATGCTCCCCACCAGAGGCTGGGGGAAGCCGGGCCGTGTCAGACAGGCAGCAGACAGAAAGACAGACAGACAGACTGACAGATAGTCGGGAACGGAAGCTTATATGACTACTTATACGAACTAAATGAGATGCTCCACACCAGGGCCTGGGCGAAGTCGGGCCGGGTCAGACAGATAGACAGATAGACAGATAGACAGACAGACAGGTATCGGGAACGGGAGCTTATATGACTACTTATATGAATTAAATGAGATGCTCCCCACCAGGGACTGGGTGAAGCCGGGCCGGGTCAGACAGACAGATAGACAGACAGATAGATAGTCGGGAACGGGAACAGGAGCTTTTATGACTACTTATTTGAATTAAATGAGATGCTCCCCACCAGGAGCTGGGCGAAGCCAGGCCGGGTCAGACAGACAGACAGACAGACAGACAGATTTCCGCCAGGAGCTGTGCGAAGCCAGGCCGGGTCAGCTAGTAGAGAATAAACAGCACATTATATATATATTATATATATATATATATATATATATATATATATATATATATATATATATATATATATATATATAAGTGAAGTAAAAGCTTATGCTCTAGTTTTAATAAACATAAAGCTTATGCTCTTGTTTTAATAAACATAAAGGCATTTTTATTTACACATGCTGTCACACTAGCGTCACGTTATATGTAAAGAATATGAAACTACGTCGTAGCATGATGAGATGGGGTTATCATCTCCTTTTCTCACCATTAGATTTTTATAGAGAAACTCTGGAATCAATTTTACTCCTCCGTGGACACTTGCAGAAATAAGTCTCAGCTGAAAATTGAACCCTGATTACTGTTGGTAAGCCTAGATCATAATACATTGTGTTTGACGTAATGAAACACTTGGAGAAAAAGGTACAGATAAAAAGGTACAGATCATTACGATAATTGTTGTTGTTTATACAATTTGATTTTTGTTGATCATTTGATAGGGACTGCTATTGCATAAATGATTGTTGCTGTCTTTATTTATTTATTTTTTAAATATAAAAACACAGCTGTTGGCAGATGTCGTGATGGATGATGATATAATGGACAATTCACAAAGTCGCAGAGGAAAGACGTGTTGGTATAGAAAGGTCGGTATCTAATAGTTATTGATTAATTGTTTTATAGCAACTTGATAAGATAAAATTAAAACTAAGCTGCTGTTTTAGAAAATGGATTACTACAAGATACGTAAAACACCGTAAACATATTGTGCAAACAAACATGAAACAACTGAAAACATTTACCGTCGTGGATTCTGCGTGTGTTAGTACAATGCCACGGTAAAATAGTGACAGAGGAACTGTGCTTTCTGAGGAGACGCGGTTGTGTTTTTCTTAGAGGAATATGGTCTATTTCATAACGGTGCTTTTTCCCTTGGCGAAAAAAGGGGGGGGGGGGGGGGGAAGAGAAAGAAGAATATTTTCATCAGAAAACAAGTAAGGCAGGGGTGAATGGAATTTTGAAGGAAGTCGACAGATAAGTTGTTTTGTTATGGTCTCAAGATTTGCGACGGTAAACAACGGTTCTTTTTAACTAGTTGAGTTGAGTTAAGAACCGACATCACTGCACTCAGGACATTCCCATATGTGCTCAGTCCCCTCGTTCAACAGCCAGCGAAGAGTCATACTACTAATCGTTCCCACCGCTATCTGATTAAAAGTTATACTGGTCTTCCCTCTAAGGTTTGAGATTCTTCCAGAACCCCTGCCGATCCCCCGCTCATTCTTTCCACATTTGGGTTCTCAATCTCTTCCTCCGCCTTCTCCACATGGTCCCACAAGCGCACGACCACCTCCCACTTGTCCATAGGCAAGATACCACCAAGAGGTGCATTCCCTGATAGCCTATCAGCCTGTTCATTACCCGTACACCCGCATGACCAGGGCAAAATATCCATACAATTCTCACAATCTGTGACCTCTGAAGCGACGAGAGCCATTCCACACGAAACATTCCTTTCTCCACCTTGCTAAGCATATTCTTTGAATCCGTAATGAACACAACGTGTGTTGCACTAGTCTCTTCTAGCCACCGGAATGCCGCTTTTACTGCCTCCACCTCCATTCTCATGCTGGAGGTCGCAGTCTCATATGCCAGGCTCTCCTTTTTCAAGACTCTCCCATTAGCCTTTGCAATAAAGCCCCAGCCACTACGTCTGTTTCTCACCACTGACCCAAGGGTGTAGATGACTATGTCACCTTGATGTATGTTGCTCTGGATCAGCTGTTGCACTTCAATCTCAGTGCGGCGCGCTGCCCATTCTCTGCACTCACGACACAGTGTTATTATTACATTGTGCCAGTCCGTCATGTCTTCCGGAACTTCAACCCACTCTCTTTCACGATTGATGGTCTCTAGATCACACACCTGACTTATAGAAAGTTCTGCCTGTGCCATCCAGGACCTGCCTCGTCTTAGTCTATGACACTTTACCATATCCATTGCTGCATGCAGCGGGTGATCCCTTTCTGCGGCAACTCTGAGGTACCATTTGGCCCGAAGACCCTATATCTGTCCGTCATTGTAGGTAGCGCCAGGATATGCCTCATGCAGATAATTGGTGTGTCCTTTGTGCACCCCAGTATTAACCGCATTGCAGCATTCTGTATGCGCTCCAACCTTTCAAACTGACATTTTGATACTGTCAGCAGCCCCAAGCCATACACAATGACAGAAATTATTAACTGCTGAAAGAGCCTGTACAGCATCCTCTGATCTACCCCGGTTGCTGCCATAGCCCTCAATGCATTAAGTCCCCTACCAGCCTTCACCACCAAATCCTCCACATGATCCTTAAAAGACTAACACCTGTCAAAGGTGATACCCAAGTACTTAAATTTACTCTCTCGACTAAGAGGACATCCATTCAACATAATACCTGGGACATCTGCCTTGACGATCCGGTTATCCAGGGTGTACCACACAACCGATGCCTTGTCTGGGTTTAAAATGGGCCCTGCGTCACTGCACCACTCCGTCATCTTGATTACCGCCGCCTGTACGTCAATCGCCAACCTGGCCCTGTCTCTGCCCTGTCTGTACACCAACACATCATCTGCAAATGTCAATATTTTACCCACACCTGGTGTCTCAATAGCTGCAATATTTGCTGGTGTAGACATTAAAGAGCACTGCGGCAACCCAAGTGTAATAGTACAGGGGTCAGAAGTCTAAGTACCCATGCGCAGTGCAACCTTACGCTCATAAAGGACTGTGATAACCCATCTAACAAGGCAAGGGCAGTCCTCCATGTCCAACAGTGTGTGTATTAACCGATCATACCTGACCCTGTTATATGCATCCTCCAGGTCAAGAGCTTCTTTTTAACTAGACAATGGCTAGGGTCACCGACCAGTATGGTCACTGCCAGGAAGGAAAGCATGACAAACTCCGTCTTCTTTAAAGATGCCTAGTTAATTATGACTCGTTAAATCACAGAACGTCACAAAATGATAGCAACACTGAAATTGGCAATATGGATTGTTCGTACTTTAAGTGCAGATGGAAAATTGAATAACATCAACCAAGAAATTGAAAGAGAGAGTATCAATATCTTAGGAATGTGTGAGAGAAGATGGAAAAGGACGGGGATTAAGACAGTGGAAGATGTTAAGTGTATATATTCTGGAGGTGAGGAAAGGCCAAGAGCTGTAGCAATTATCTTCTACTTGGAAACATCAAAATGAGTTAAAAGATATTGGGCAACGACAGACAGGGTTCTATTTGTGAAGTTAATCGGCAGACCTTTTGACATAAACGTCATTCAAATATATGCTCCGACAAAAAAAAAGCTGTGAAGATAGCGTAGATAAATTTTATAATGACAAGGATAATGCTTTGAAGAAATGTACAATTTCAGAAATATTCATCATAATGGGTGACTCAATGCAAAAGTAGGAAATCAAGATGATGGATGCACAGTAGGCGAACATTGGTTGGAAGAAAAAAATGAGAGAGGAGACATATTTGTAGAATGGGCAAAAGAGCATGAACTGTTGTCGGAAACACCTGGTTTAAGCAACATCCAAGAAGAGTATATACATGGAGGAGACCTGGCAGTAGAATTAGAAACCAGATTGATTACATCCTGATTAGCAGAAGGCTTCGTAATGCGTTAACAGTCGTAGAAATAGTACCAAACGGAGACTGTTACAATGACCACAGATTGTTAAGAGGCACATTACAAGTAAAGTTAAAGAAGATCATGTATACACCATCCATCCATCCATCCATCATGTGTCATGCCAATAAGCGTGGGCAGCCATGTTTAGCCATCTCACTCGATCACCAAAGTCGTGGATCAGCTCCGTGTTTCTGTCTCGACCGTGTCACGCGGCCAAGCCAACAGGTATTTACTTCTTGGTCTTCTCCTTGATCTCTTCCATTCAATCTTGCCAGTTGTCACCAAGTGCTACAATTCATTTCTTCTCATAGCATGACTAAGCAAATTTGACAGTCTACGTCCAATGTCTCTAATCAATTGTTTCTTGAAGGACGTATTCATTGCTTTTTCTGTCTGTCCGTGGTATTCTTTGCATTTTCATCAGAAACCACATTTCCACAGCCATCAGATGTTTTTTTAGTTTGTTTGCTCATTGTCCACGCTTCACATCTGTACAAAAGTACACGTTCTATGTAGCACTTCAACACTCTTTTTCTCGTTTCAATTGATATCTTTTTATTGGTCAGAATGTTTTTCATCTTGAAACAGGCTACCTTCGCGTGGCAATTCTTATTCTATTCTCTTCAAGATATCCCATCTGATGTTATGCCTGAGATAACTGTACCGATTCACTTGTTTAAGAATATGCCCATTTACTTGTATATTACATTGTGGTATTGCCTTCTTCCCAGTGACGACGATAATCTGTGTCTTCTAACAATTCAATTCTAACCCTAGTTGTTCACTGTGTGCAACAACCGCATCTGCTAAATGTCGCAGGTCCTGTTCATTGTCTCTAATCAAGACTTTATCATCTGCATATCTAATGTTATTGATGTGTCGTCCCCCAATGATAATAACTTCCATATTTTCTAAGTTTCTGAAATTATTTTCACTGTACAGTGATTAGCGGGGACTTAAATAGATCATAAATGTCTTTGTTACTTCTTCTTTTCCACCCCCCCCCCCCCTAATGGGTCCAAAGATGCGTCTTAAAACTTTGTTCTCAAAGGTTTCAGCAAGGCTTCGTTTCCTTTCGTTGTACTCCAGGTTTCAGAGCCATATAGCACAACTGGTCTGATCAGTGTTTTGTATATTGTGATCTTGGTGCTATCTCGTAACACCAAGATCACAATATACAAAACACTGATCAGACCAATTGTGCTGTATGGCTCTGAAACCTGGAGTACAACGAAAGGAGACGAAGCCTTGCTACAAATCTTTGAGAACAAAGTTTTAAGACGCATCTTTGGACCCATTAAGGATACACAAAGTGGAGAGTGGAAAAGAAGAAGTAACAAAGACATTTATGATCTGTTTAAGTTCCCACTAATCACTGGTATCATGACGGCTAATAAGCTACAATGGCTGGGGCATATAGAAAGAAGTAAGACAATAGGGAAACAAAACTCGCTTACACTCAATAAATAAATGACCGTAGACCCCGAGGTAGACCAAGACGACGGTGGAGAGATAATATATATATATATAGACCTACAAGCACTTGGAATCAACGACTGGTAAGAGAAGGTCAACCAGAGAGACGAATGGAGACGGATTGTATCTGCAGCAAAGAACCTCAATGGCTCGGAATGCTGAAGAAGAAGAAGTACAGGGTGTCAGCGACTTGCTTGCGACAGGTATTCCAGGACTCCCTTACTTTTGCACCACACGAAATAATAACTCGTGTCATTTGCAAAAGGTACAATTTATTTAGAGCTGATTACAAACAAGCTCCGCGAGCGGAATACTTCATTGGCAATAAACATCATGGTGCGTTACACAGATGCAATGAAGAGATGATAATGATACTATTAATCACTGAATGGAATCTAAAGCCTAACAATCACTATTGTCTATAAACTTATAGTATTCATAAGGAACTCGTCTACTTTCCAGTCGTCTCAGTCGCAGTCTGAGCCACGCTTCTAGTTGTGTGTTCAAACACGGAACTTGTATCCTCCGTGCGCTGACGAGTCTTGCGTGCGTGGTGTCCCAGCACGCTGGTCAGTTAACTCGATTAACCTGTACTCCATGGTTACTCGTTGAGGCTAGTTTCCTAGTGTCTTGGGAAACTCTCGCTCACTTGCACTCAATGCACTCTTGGTTGATACAAGTGTGTCCCGTTGTGAAGCTATTTATAGCGCTTGTGTCTCTTCTGCCTGGTGTCCTTTAATAGTCTCTGTCTTAGCTCTATTACTATATTCTTAACTCTGTAAACTCTTATTTAGTCCTTTGACAGGCTCCTCTCCTCTCCGTGGAGTGTTGCAACCTTTTAACTTATTGCTTGTAACACGTTGTATGGTCACTAAAAAATTGGCTGTCCAATTTTGTCAAAGATCTTATAAGTTGTAAATCTCTCTTCTGGGGATAGAACAAACTCTCTTCTTTCCTTATTCACACTGTTCTATTAATTCACGCGGCTAATTGAGTAGCCCATCGTATCAGTACAGTTGGCTATAGATCTTCTTGGGAATTATTTTGATCCGGAACCGTTGTCTTATGACTTATGTCCTGACTTCCGTCTTATGACCCTATGTCTTCTGACTTCTGTCCGTTGACTTCTGTCTTTTGACCTGTCCTCATATTGCCCAAAATGACAACCCAATACAAGGTGACTCTGTTCTGAGTGCAACACATGAGCATTGAATGTTCATGTTCCCAATAATATCAGCCCCAACTCGTATACATTAAGTTCTACTCTTCACCTTCTAGCTTCCGCTTGTGAAAAGAAATATTTTCAATGTTACATTAAGGTTTTTAAGAAGTTATTGTGTCCCCTGATTTGAGTTACTGTTCTTTGAAACAAATGGTGTATGCAACTTTTATGTGTTAGTTTTCCTGTTTGCTTGTGTATTTTATAATAAACTACAGTGTACTTAATTTGCTAACATGTGTATTCGTTTCTATTCTACATGTGTGTATCCCTTCGAGCGCCGTAAATCGGTTTATTGTGGCTACAAATGTCTGTTATTCTTATTTATGACCACAATTCCGTTTCAAGATGCTCAAAGTATTTTCTCTATTTACTTCTACTAAAGTATTGCAGTAACACACTCAAAACTTGACAACACATTGGTTACACAGATTGACACAGACAAGTCACAACAAGACGTTTTAAGCGGTGAAAAAAAAAATTTGCCGCTACCTCTCTCTCTCTCTCTTTCTCTCTCTTTCAATGTTTACTGTTGTATTCATTCTCTCCTATCATTTACACATCTTTTGTTCACTTTCATACCATCGTTATGTTTAAAACATTCATTCGTCATTAAAATATGGTTCATAATATCAAGTAAATGAACATTACATATTTACACTAAATGATTGGCTGAATTTTACAAGTTTTCACGCCACATGACTGTGCCGTTCATTTGCACGTGTCATGCCTATGCAAATGGGGTCCTGCCTATACAAAATATACAAGTTTGTGAGGATGGTTTGTTACCGATCCTGTAATACTAACAAATGTAACTAACTGATATAAATTGGTGTGCTGTTCTAAATTTATCCTAAGGGAAATAATCTAACTAATTAATTACATTTAAGCAAAATGGGTTAGTTACCTTCAAGTGTTATTGGTACATGAAATGATGTTAATTCCTAAATGGTTGGGTTAGTTTAGAAATGATATTTTAATTAAATGAATTTATAAATGACTATGTTTATGCGGTAATAAAGTAAAGTAATATCTAATAATTGCATTTCTAATATAGGTGTTAACTTAAATGGGTTCTTAACTAGCTGTAGGTGACTTATTATTATCACATGACATAAATAAAGTTATATATGTACTTGAACATTTTGCAATTCAATTATTCATACAAAAATGAAGTTATGCGTACTGTTTATAAAACAATGTTATATTCACATCACAATTACGTTTATATATAATTACACTAACTAATGTCATCCTTTCGGGTGTGATGATGGAGCACTGTTCTTTGTAGACTATTTTCATAACATAGTTCATTTAGCCAAAGTCTTATATGCTCTCCTTCCTGGATAGTATTTATATATATAGTTCCCTACTAATTTATGTAGGTTCACATCTAACACTTCAATGTACATATGGCTTATATATGTGTTAGCGATGTAGACATACTACTTATACGTCTGTTCGTTCTACTCATAATGGCAATGTCACTTTTACACAGTTTACACGCTTGGCTATGATAACGCACTTATAGTGTAACTTTTTCACCACATACGGCACTGATCTAAAAAACAATCACAGTGTCACTGTTTCTGGTGATCTCTGGTCGATCTCTTCCTGTACCTCAGGTATTTCAATGTTTGACGGTCGACTCAAAGTGTCTGCAAAAGAGTTCAAACTCCCCTTTAAATTCTTGATGGTAAAGGCATAGTTCTGCAGAATCAAGGCCCATCTGTAGACCCTATTGTTATGGGGAATGCCAGACTGCAACACAGAAAGCGGAGAATTGTCGGTCTGGATCACAAACTGTGCTCCTGCCAGACACCTATGAAGTTTTCTAACACAATAGATCAAGCTGAGGCCCTCCAATTCTGATGCTGAGTATCTCGATTCAGCAGGGCTGATCTTACGACTTACGTACATTACTGGGTGGAACTTCCCTTCGTAAAATTGGCCTAGGACTCCCGATATGGAAATAGCACTTGCGTCTGTACGTAAAAAATAGGTAAGATTTTGGTTAGGCAAACGCAAAATAGGTAGAACGCTGAATAAATATTTCAATTTTGATAATGCACTAATTAACCGTGCATCTTGAATATCCAATTTTGCCGAAGCTTTCAAAATATTGGAAAAAACACTGGTGATTTCCGCCAGATTACGAATAAATTTACTATAATAATTCACAAGACCAAGTAGACTTCGGACCTGTTTCTTGGTCGTTGGCATAGTCAAATTGAGAATCTTGGTCACAATCTTTTCATCTGTTCTAAGTTGGCCCCTGCAGATGGTATGGCCTAGGAAGTCAATTTCTTCCATGCCCAACTCTACTTTAGTGGGCTTGACTGTAAGCCCGAATAATCGCAACCTATCGAAGACATGTCGTAGTTTCTGTAGGTGTGATGTCCAGTCTACAGTATGGATACATATGTCATCTATGTATGTAGAAGTATTTGTTACCCCGTGAAGAAGATCCCTAGTTAGACGGACAAAAGTGGCTGGAGCATTACGAAGGCCAAAAGGAAGAAATCGCCTCTCATAGAGACCTAAAGGTGTGGGAAAAGCTGTTAAAGGAATTGAATTTTCTTGCATCGGAACCTGCCATTATCCTTTCGTGAGGTCGAGTTTGGAAAAGATGCGAGATGTAGACATATCAAGGATCAAATCCTCGCATGCTGGGATTGGTTCAGCATCAATTTTGGTCACTCTGTTCAAACGTCGATAATCGACGCAGAGTCGAATTGTTGAGTTCTTTTTGGGGACAAGGACGATAGGGAAAGAATATTCTGACTGAGATTTTTGAATTATTCCACTCGACTCAAGAGATAGTAATTCTTTGTCGAGATTAGCCCTATAATTTAGTGGGATGGAATAAGGTCTACACTTGATTGGGGTGTTATCAGTCAGAATAATGGAGTGCTCTATTATGTCTGTCTTTCCTGGGATGTCGGAGAAAATGTCTTTGTACTCTGTCACTAATTCTATCATCTTTCGTCGTTGCTCGTCTGTAAGTTTGCTTTCTATCCGTTTGCTCTCAATGGTCCCAGTCGTGTCTACTGTAGGGACTGGTAATTCTATTTCGTCGTCATCTGTCTCGTTCAGTACTGTTGTTTTACTAGCTGTGTGTGCTGTTACCTGGCTAAGTGTGTTTGCGATGTCGTTGTCCTGCGTCGCCCTACCTAGTGTAGTTGTGTTGTGTACGTCTGTCGTCCGATTAATTGGTGTGGGTGCATCTTGTTCGTCTGTCGGTAGTTCTTGTCGTGAGAAGTATGGTTTCAGCATGTTGATATGAAATATCTTTAATTTTCCCTTTATCGATATTTCATAATCGACATCTGATATTTTCCGTTCAACGTTGAATGGCCCTTGCCACGATGTTAATAACAAATTACGTTTATCTGGTAGTAAAAGCAGAACCTTCTGATTAGGTTCAAGGTGTATTGTTTTAGCACCCTTATTTGCATAGTCGCGGTACATCTGTCCTTTCCTCTCCAAAGATGATTTGGCTATTACACACGCTTTCATTATTCTATCGCGTGTCTCTGTTACCATCTCATACGGTGTTACTGATGTTGGGTTTTCTGGTAAGCTAGTAATTAGCTGATGGTAAATTGTTAGGGGTCCTCGAGGGTTCGCCCCATACACTAATTCAAAAGGTGAGAAACCCGTACTCGAGTGTGGAATTTCTCTATGGGCAAATAGCACTGCTGGCAATAGCGTGTCCCAATCAGATGGGTTTTCTGCTGTTACTTTCGCCAGCATGTGTTTGAGATCCCCGTTAATTTTTTCTATGATCCCGTTGCTCATTGGGTGGTACGGGGTACAGAAATGATGTTCTATCCCTAACAATTTTGTTAAGGCTTGCGTAGCAGCCGAAATAAACTGCGTTCCACGATCTGATAAAATCGTTCGTGGAAAGCCAAAACGACAAAATAGGTGCAAAAATACATTTGCCACATCTTTGGAGGTGATGTATTTTAGTGGAATGGCTTCGATTCACCTGGTACATAGATCCACGAGAGTAAGTATGAATCGGTTTCCTTTGCTCGACACCTGATTTAGGGGTCCAACAATATCGACCGCTACAAGCTCAAATGGTCTAGATGCTAATATTGACCGTTGAACTTCGGCCGTCACATGCTTTCCCTTTCTTACAAGATGTTGACAAATAGTACATGAACGACAGAAAAATGTTATATCAGTACAGAATTTAGGCCAGTAGAAGTGTGACAAAATTCTGGCTCTGGTTTTGTCATAGGCCAAATGTCCAGCAAACGGTGACTCATGTGCGATCTTTAGCACATTTTGTCGGTATGTTACAGGTAACACCGTCTGCTGAATTTCATGGTTATTATTTGTGTAATAACGCATGAGAATTCCGTTGTATATTCTAAAATACCAAGATGTATTTTTAGTCACTTTCGCTCGCTCACCTAACAATTTAAAATAAGGTGCGATAGTTTGATCGGTGCGTTGTGCCTCGATAAATTCTTGTCGAGTAGTGTTGTTATCGGCACCGCTGGGTGTTAACAGCTGTACCATCTCATTTTGTAGGTCAGTATAGTGTGTTTGAGTATCTGCCCTTGTTACAGCATTAGCCATGTTTGTATGTTTCCAGGCTAATATGTCGTCGTCAGTACATTGCTTCAATGAAGCTAAACAGCCTAAAATCAGATCCGTGCAGTGATCTTGCAGGATTGCGCAAGTAAATGTGCCGGTAAGGAACGGGGTATTAATATGCGCTTTTGCCAGTGGGTATTTCTCAATGGTTCCAGAGAAAGTACGGCATTTGACAAATTCACCCGTGTAATCTTCTGGTCTGACCAGTTCTTTTCTTAAACCAAATAAAGTGCTGCCGCTATCCAGTAAACAATGGCATGGTTGATCATTGACCAGTGCATCGTAGAATTTCAGCTTACCCCTGGAGGCACTAGCTGCATTAGCATCTTCGTTGGAAAATGGTATAACGTGACCGCATTTCAATTTACCATCCGCATGAAACTGGTGACATGTGTCACATCTCTTAAAGTCTAATATATCAGTAACTACTGCCACACTTTCACATTCACTCTCTGGTAGTACATTTAAAAGTTCAGAGTCAATTACACTATCATCGTCAGATGACGTATCGATGAGCACAGCATTATTTGCCTTCATTCGTTGCCTACCAATACATTTGGCACTATAATGGCCATAGCTGGAACAAAAGTAACATTTAACAGCACGTTTAAATGAATTTCTTCTACTTTCTTGCCACTTCTGACACCATATGGGGTCCCGCCTGTCAGCGACTTGCTTGCGACAGGTATTTCAGGACTCCCCTACTTTTGCACCACACGAAATAATAACTCGTGTCATTTGCAAAAGGTACAATTTATTTAGAGCTGATTACAAACAAGCTCCGCGAGCGGAATACTTCATTGACAATAAACATCATGGTACGTTACACAGATGCAATGAAGAGATGATAATGATACTATTAATCACTGAATGGAATCTAAAGCCTAACAATCACTATTGTCTATAAACTTATAGTATTCATAAGGAACACGTCTACTCTCTAGTCGTCTCAGTCGCAGTCTGAGCCACGCTTCTAGTTGCGTGTTCAAACACGGACGTTGGATCCTCCGTGCGCTGACGAGTCTTGCGTGCGTGGTATCCCAGCACGCTGGTCAGTTAACTCGAGTAACCTGTTCTCCATGGTTACTCGTTGAGGCTAGTTTCCCAGTGTCTTGGGAAACTCTCGCTCACTTGCACTCAATGCCCTCTTGGTTGACACAAGTGTGTCCCGTTGTGAAGCTATTTATAGCGCTTGTGTCTCTCCTGTCTGGTGTCCTTTAATAGTCTCTGTCTTAGCTCTGTTACTATATTCTTAACTCTGTAAACTCTTATTTATATCTGTGACACAGGGAAAACAGATCTGAAGACATTACACATTCCTGTCTCACACCTCTCTTACTAGGCTGATACTAATATAATTCATTATCAAATTTTATGGCAGATTGTTGTTTCAAATATATGCTGTTTTATTTTACAAATCTAATGTCTTTTCCATCAATTAGTAGATCGTCAAGCATCCTTATCATGTCGACATGTCTCACTTTATCGAAAGCCTTTTGTGTTGTCAATAAAGCAAAGGTGTCAATCTTTGTTTACTTCTATAGAACGTTCAGTTACTGTTCTCAGTATATCCACAGCATTAACTGTGCCCTTGCCTTCTACAATCCCACATTGTGCTTCTCCTATGAAGAGGCAAAAGAAGCATCTTCTTCTTCTTCTTCTTCTTCTTCTTCAGCGTTACGAGCCATTGAGGTTCTTTGTTGCAGATACAATCCGTCTCCATTCGTCTCTCTGGTGGACCCTCTCTTGCAATCGTTGATTCCAAGTGCTTGTAAGTCTGTATATGTATTATCTCCCCACCGTCTTCTTGGTCTACCTCGGAGTCTACGGTCATTTATTTCCTGAGTGTAAGCGAGTTTTGTTTCCCTATTATCTTCCATTCTTTCTATATGCCCCAGCCATTGTAGTCTATTAGCCTTCATGATACCAGTGATTAGCGGGGACTTAAACAGATCATAAATGTCTTTGTTACTTCTTCTTTTCCACTCTCCACTTTGTGTATCCCTAATGGGTCCAAAGATACGTCTTAAAATTTTGTTCTCAAAGGTTTGTAACAAGGCTTCGTCTCCTTTCGTTGTACTCCAGGTTTCAGAACCATACAGCACAACTGGTCTGATCAGTGTTTTGTATATTGTGATTTTGGTGTTACGAGATAGCGCCTTTGATTTTAGTAGATGTTGTAGTGCATCCGAAATCGAGGCTCATGTATCTGTTTCGTAACAAAAATGGTTTTTACAAAGGTGGGGATGTTAACCCCACGCTTCAACCTCCAACCTAGAGGACCAGGGTGTTTCTCTTTGTCTGTTCTCTACCCTTTGACCTGTCCGGCTTCGGAGGCCCTGCTGGTAGCTACGCTACCGCCGGCATAGCTCTCAGGGTCATTGAGAAACTCAAGATCCCCCACCACAACAAGGTGGAAACACCATCGGAAGAAAAAAAAAAAGAAGCATGGCTTAAAATAAATTGCATGGACATTGAAAAATAACACAACAATAAAAATACCAATTTAATAAACTAAAGAATTCAGGAACTTACTAACAAAAGAACACCTACATCAACACTGCAAAAAAGTGGAAAAAGCATAGTAGAGTAAGATCAGATTTTAGATACATGGTCAGGGTACGTGAAAGTACTATAAAATGATACGCATGAAGAACAGTTTGATATTTCTTAAAAAATGGAAGGATCACCAGTATTGAAGATCGAAGCTCAGCATGCTCTCAATGAAATGAAAACTGGCAAGACCCCTGGTCCAGACAACATTACAACCGAAATGATAAATGCCGTAGAAGAGTATGGTATAGACCAAATTACCAAACTAGACCAAGTTACCAAACTGCTAAATAATATATATGATATTGGTGATATTCTCACTTACATAAGTATATCACTGTTTGTTTGCTGTTTTTTTTAAAATTCCGTAAACGTGCTAAACATCAAACAATTAGCATAATGAGTCACATAACAAAGATTTTACTAAGCATCATCATATACTGGGCTAGAAGGAAAATAAAACCAGAAATAGGTGAAGAACAGTCTGGGTTTGTAGAAGGCAGAGGTGCAACATGACCCGTTTTGTATGAGAACAATAAAAGAACGTTAATTGGAAGTCAGTAAAGACCTTTATCTTTGCTACATTGATTACATGAAAGCCTTCGATAGAGTAAGACGTATTATGATGAAAATGCTGGCAGACCTCTATTTGGATGGAAAATATCTTAGAGTTATAAATAACGTATATAGGAAACAAGCAGCTGCTATAAAAATTGATAATGAAGTTGGTCAATTCCAGCCTATCAGGAGAGGTGTGCGACAGCGATGTGTAATATCACCAGATCTGTTCTCCCTTTATAGTGAACATATTATGAGAAATTTGGAGGATATAAAAGGTGTTGCATACGGAGGACAAAACATCAATAAAATATGATATGCGGACGATACCGCATTGATTGCTGACAACGAGCAAGATTTACAACATTTGGTGGATGAGGTTACTTTACACAGAGAGAAACTAGGTTTGGAATTGGATTGTAAGAAAATAGAGATCTTGGTCGTCTCCAAGTAGACATAAATCCTACTTTGTAACATCCACGTGAATGGAAATACTCTTATACAGGGGAATCTGTTTAACTATCTCAGAACAGTCGTAACATCTGAAGAAAGATGCCTTGCAGAGATTAGATCAAGAATTGTCATGGCAAAGGGGGCCTTCTGCAAAATGAAAACCATACCAATAAAAAGTTGTCAATTGCAGTGAGAAACAGAGTGTTGAAGTGCTATATAGAACTCATATTTGTTGTATGCGTGTGACACATGGACAATTAACAGACAAGCTGAGAAACATCTAATGGTGACAGAAATGTGATTTCTGAGAAAAATGCAAAGAATACCATGGACGGACAGAAAATCAAATGAGACAGTTCTTCAAGAGACAAATGAAAAACGGAGATTGATCGGAGAAATTAAACGCAGACAGTAAAGATTGTTTGGACATGTTATAAAGAGACATGGTCTTCACAATTTCGTGACAACTGGCATGCTTTATGGGAAGAGAGAAACGGGAAGACAGAGGGATCAATACTTTGATGGTTTGGCAGCATGACATGATCGGGAAAAGAACACAGATCTGATTCGAGACTGGTGACCGTATGAGATGGCGAACCATGACTGCCCACGCCTATCGGCATGGCAATTGATGATGATGAAAGTAAAGCAAATCCATTTAGAAAATCAATTTGCAAGTGTCATAGTGTTAAGTGTTACCAGCTTTGAGTGTTGTTCATGCTTAGCATGTGATTTAGACTCTGGGGTATGATGATTGATGAATACAGTGATGACCGCATACGATGACAATTTCAATAGATAACAAACTCGCCCAACAGCGTCAGTATTTATAAAGCAAAATCTTACAAGATCCATGTATCCACAAGTTGTGTGGGTGTTGTAGTATACTCTTCAGCTGGGCCCACCAGGTCTGATTTGCAGTCTCAGATCCTGTGGCATGTAGAAAAGGAAAATATAGATAATGTTTAGGGGATTTTCCTGGATGAATGGGTCACCAATTCCTTTCTATTCCGACATCACAAGGAAACGAGAAAACGGTTACGAACCCCCAAGATTGGAAAAAGACAGAAAAGTGAAACATCACAACTCTAAAGATATATGTAGATAATAGGCTTTCCTATGAAAAGGCGCCGTGAGTTTTGGGAATTTACCTAGGACAAAGAGGAGTATACTAAACCCTGTGAATAAAGTTTGACACCGTGAATTCTCCCAGCCACAATGCTAAACAAAATCAACGAGTAATGGATTCGAACTCATGTTCTCAAGTTACAAATATATTGGGACAATTTTCTTGGAGAAAAAAAAAATAAACTAAACACATGTTGCAAACAACAACAACAACAACAACAACAACAACAACAACAACAACAACATGAAAAACCATTTGAAAACAAGATCATGGAAATTAAGTTTTTATCTAATATGGTCTTCCATTCAATCAGGGGAATGTGTGAAGTCTCAAAGACACTAGTCCTCTAACAAAATGTCTGAAATCAGAGAAAGTTCATATAATGTCTCTGCACCACAAAGAAGTCGTTTCCCAATAGGAATTGCTAAAGTAGAACTAGCAGGGTGGATTAACTTCTTTGTTGCCTTAATATGTCTAAAACTTTCCATAATGCAGGATGATATGTCGATGGTATAAGATCTATAGTACTTTGATAATTAACTTGCAACCAAGAGCTTTGAGGATGGTGATGTCGAGTGGTCATTCAAAATAGCGAGGATCTACTCTTCAATCTGGCCCTAAGGCAAATTCCTCTAATTATCATACGTGATTAAGAAGACCGTCCCATGTTATATGTTCATAGTTCCAAAAAACTCAACAGTCAAGTAGGTATGCCAAAGCTCGTGATGTAACAAGCCAAAACACTCCACCCATTTCTCTGGTGATATAACACGAAAACCAACCGCGATACGTTTGAAATAACCCTAAATGGCATAATGATATAATGACATCATGATAAGACAAAGACACAATTGATGACACAAAATATCATAATGCGATAATGATGTATTAAGGAGATAAAGGCGTCCATCCATCATGTGCCATGTCGATAAGTGTGGGCGGTCATGTTTTGCAATCTCACTCGATAACCAGAGTCGTGGATCAGCTCCGTGTTCCTGTCTCGACCATGCCACGTGGCCAAGCCATCCAGGTATTTACTTCTCGGTTTTCCCCTTGGTCTCGTCCCTTAGATCTTGCCAGTTGTCGCCAAGTTCTCCAAATCATTTGCTCTCATAACATGCCCAAAACATTTTGACTACCTACGTCTAATGACTCTAATCAGTTTACGATCTTCCTTCAATTGTTTCTTGACGGGCTTTTTCATGAGGAGATAAAGGCTTCAGGATGAGATAAAGATATCACGCTGAGACAAACGTCATCATGTTGAGACAAATCTCATGTTGAGACAAAATGTTATGTTAAGATGAAGCAATCTGTTGAGACAAAACTTCCTGCTGAGATGAAACGTACTATTGAGACAAAACGTCCTGCTGAGATTAAGTCTTCAAGGATGAGACAAAAAGCAGGATGAGACAATGAAATCAGGTTGAGATAAAGACGTCAATGATAAAATAATACGACATCATATTGGGACGAACCATCATGATGAAATAATGACGACAGGATGAGATAAACTTCATTGCAAGAGGCGGTCGTCATGTTAAGCCAGAACGTCAACGATAAGACAACTGATGTCATGGCGGGGACAAACGTCATAATAAGATCTCATCATCTCCCGTCATGTTTGTAAATCCTAAAAAATATCAATGAATCAACATTCACACGTGAGACATTTACAAACGAAAAACACATACATCGTTTCGTAAAATAATGATCATCAGAAATATTGCGTGAGTCATTAGAAAGATATTCGTGTATCTCATAATATGAACAAAGATTCGAACACCTGAATGTAATTTGCCTTCCCAGCCCGTCTCCATCGAGCAGGTGTTAAAGACGTTATTTGAAATCTGTCCCTTTTGCAATTACTGTAGTTGCACCATAAACTCAGTAGCAAACGGTACGACATTATGGCATTCACTCAGAATTTGTCAGAGCATTGAATGTAACATTCCGTCAGGTCAATAACAACAATTAAACAATGCTGGCCTTGAGTGCAACGTCCTGCAAACTGATGCACCATATATCTATCGTTCTTTTCCACATGAGCAATAAGTCTCATAAAAAGAATATATAATTAACTCTTATATTCTCGGGGCAAATTTTAAAAAAAAGATGTGTAAAATGGAAAATTCCATTGAATATTGAATAAGTACACGTCTTTTCACGCGGTAGAGACTGTTCTTAGGAATTCGAAAATAATTCATAAGAACAGTCTCTACCGCGTGAAAAGACGTCTTAAGAAGTGCATTTATTGAGAACAATATTCACAGTTAATGATGAGCACTTATAGTGAATAATTTCTATAGCACAAGGAAGAAGGTTTAATGATGTGCATTAACTAGCGAAATGGTACTCCCATAGCATCTATAAATATAATTCATTAGAGATGGAATTTGAGCATTGAAAATCAGCAGTGGAAAATAGCATTGTCACACTGCAGAATTCGATTCTCAGAAAGCGAAGAAATCAGTTTATATTTTCTCCATGAAATATCATTTTCACAACGGCACACTTTTACATTTAACTAACATACTACAATATCCTCAGGTATCGCCATAATATGTGTGTGGAATGATGATCTCACCTTGTCTCAAGAGAACACAAAAATAAATTACACATTTGAAAATATTCGGGAGGATTCCTGAAACACTGTGTTCCTTATTTAGTACATGGCCGATATGAGCTCTAAGACTCTGCCGGTAAGCTTTCAGACTTGTAGACGCTAGTGTCTATTAAGGTCAGCATCCGCTGAGAGCATCTACAAAGCAACTCTTTTTGACACTTTTCTAGAACCTTCTATTCCATAAGGAATAATGGAATTTTCCTGTCAGAATTTAGTATGGGGCTCAATTTTCCCCAAGAATTCTCACTTTCAGAAATACTGTGGTGAACGCCGATAGAAATATCACAGATCCAAAGATTTCATTGACGCACTTCTGTAGAGCACCAACTTGTGTTAGTAGTGAAATATGGCAAAAACCAGTTTAAGTACTGTAGTTTTATGATGTTATATGTTAGGATTGTCACTATTTGTTTTCTTAAGTCATTTCTTATCGTCCCTCTCACAGACACACATTGTAGTGGTTGGTTGGTGGATCTCCTGGAGGACTGCTTTTTATCTCTTAATGTCTTATGCAATGGCGTTCTGGTTGCGTGAGTCCTGACAATGGCTTGCATCTATCAGAGTGATGTTTATGTAAAGTATTTTCACTTGAATCTGTATAGCTCCCATTCCCCTCCTCCTATCCCAACAACCAGGTGGATGTTCATGCAGGCACAGCGACTTCAGATCTGCAGAGAGGTATATCAGGGTGTGTTATCTAGTCATTATTCATCACGATACATATGAACTAGCTGGGAATAGGCCTATGTTGGTGATATTTTATCCAACAGTTTTAGGTATGTCTTCCTCTGCGTTCGTCCGGAATGTTGTTTCAGACGTATATGCTCTTTGCCTGTTTACAGCAGAGCTGCGATATTTGAACCTTCGACCGCCACATAGGACTGCTTGAGGAATTTGTTAGCCAGGTTATCTTCCCTGGTTTTAGGTATTTCATTATTAACAGATCACAGTCCGATTCCGAGAGATAATCATTAGTAATGTAAAAGTAAAGAAATCGTAATCACATGCTAAGACATCTAGAGCACTACCTTAGGGACTGTACTTTAGCATCACGTCGATTATCATTGCTTTTAGATGAAATTGACTGGGTTAATTTTCATGAGGCTGATTTTAGAATCTCAACTTTACTGACAGATAACAAAACACTTACACTCTTCTTCTTCTTCTTCTTCTTCTTCTTCTTCTTCTTCTGCTTCTTCTTCTTCTTCTTCTTCTTCTTCTTCTTCTCCTCCCACTCCTCCTCCTCCCCCTCCTCCTGCTATCCTCCTCCTCCTCCTCCTCTTTCTCCTCCTCTTCCTTCTTCTTCTTCTTCTTCTTCTTCTTCTTCTTCTTCTTCTTCTTCTTCTTCTTCTTCTTCTTATTCTTATTCTTCTTCTTCTTCTTCTTTCTCCTCTCAATTTCCTTATCTTCCTCGTCTGCGGTGAAGCGTCACAGAGATGAGGCAAATATAATTGTGTTTCGTTGGTCTTATTCCTTGTACTAACGTCATATTTCTTCAATGTCTCTTTGACTCCATCTAGCCAACTCTTTCTGGGTCGTCCTCTCGCTTTGAGTCCTGATGTTCTCAAATAAAACCTTCTAGTCTTGTTTCATTCTAACTGAATGTCCGAATCTTTTAATTATTTCGTGTTATATAAAGTTAGCAATAGGTATTATACCGACACAAGTTCTTAGTTTCTCATTTGTCTATCTCTTCTTGGTATGTTTATTTATTTTATTTATTCCAGCTGTGCTTGTGATGCATCTCATCTCACTCGATGTGATTTTAAGCATGTGTATTTCTAGGACTGTCCATATTTGGCAATTGGTAACAAAGCAATTGGGCGAATACAGCATCTGTCCCCTTCTGTTATGTATGCATGTTGATAGTTTTATGGTTGTTGGTCGGATGATGTTTCCATATTTTGTTTAACACTTTGTTTAATCTCTTCATCCTCTGTTTTCGTTGTAGTTATTACGTATGAAGTCGCTCTTTTGGGTTCTTTTTGTACTATTGTGTATCTCAGGTAAAACAAAATTGGAGTTTTCTCTGCTAGTAAAAAGTGAACACTGACAACTTCACTACTGTATCTTCGAACACGTCTTATATATATACACATTTATCAATCTTGTGGATGCATAATGTATTTACGAGTATGTACACTGGACATATCTTGAAGCAAATACTGCATGTAGCTGTGTACAAGTTCTTAAAAATAAAATTGTTTCAGGAGAACGTTGGCCTTACAGCAATAAATGATTCCACATTTCTGAGGTGCTGCATTTATAGCCTGTTGAGGAAATACATACAAGATAAGCCCTACTATTTGTTCATTTTGGAGTTGTTTTCGCAGGTAAGATTTCAATCCTTTCTTAAATTATGTCCACAGATAGAGTATTTTCATTTAAATATAAACTAATTGATTACTTAAATGTTTTCCAGGACTTAAATCTGGTGAGTTTATAGTTCGTATTTACACAAAAAAGCCATAAACAATAGTTTGCACAATTTGTTGGCTGCCATATGTCGTTGCATCTCTCCAGACGCATATTGCAGCTTTATATAACATTCGAAGTGAATAGATGCTAATGGTAGATTCACTAAACAGTCGTTCTGTCTTCACAACAAGGGTTTAGAATGTCTGAATAAATGTGTATTGTTCTGCGAATAAAATAAACAAAACCGCTTTGCTTTGTTAACTTTATGCCCGCAATTAAGCAGTTCATGAGTTGTGGAAGAGGATTGCTTTTTATCGTCTGTTGACTGCACAGTGTTTCCATAATATTGAGTAATTCTCTTTTCCGTCTATACGGATATATGTTCAGTTGCTCTGCCTGCTAATTTTAACGCCGATTTACTGTGTAAGTTGCCTGATAATCAGACTGGAATGGATTAATACAGCTTACTTTGGTGTACGGTCATGATGAATATGCTGTTGATAACAATATTTTACTATCTCTCGTTTTTCTGTAGAATCAACTCAAATACAGTAAATCTGGCCTCCACTAGTAATATACATGTCCTGAATCAACACATAAATTATTTGTCCTGACTCCACTAGTAAATTATATGATCTGACTCCACTAGTAATTTATATGATCGCACTCCACTTGTAAATATTATGTCCTGACTCCACGAGTAAATGATATGTCCTGACGCCACAAATTTACTTGTCATGACTCCACTAGCGAATTATATGTCCTGACTCCATCAGCAATAGTAATGACTGTGTCCCATTAATAAATAGCTTATCCTTCCTCAACAAGTAAATTACACTTAGTAAAAACATGTCCTGTCTCCACGGTAAATTACTTGTCTACAAGTAAATTAGATGCACTGATTACGCTAATAAGTTACAAGTCCTGGCTATATGAATAAATTACTGTCATAACACTCCCTGGGGTGAGGGGGACCTGCTATCACACCTTACTCACGGGATGTCTTCTGCCTTGGGACATAAGTGACCTCCATCTACAAAACCCCTCTAACCTTTGGATCACTATTTCGCTCGCTATCAACCAAGGGACGTTACCCCTTTCAAACCTCATCCAGAATACATGACACAATTCTGGTATCTAACTATGACAACAAGATGGTGTATTATACAAAATGAAAGAGGATGATGATGATGACTCCGAGATAGGCCCCGCGGTATCTAGGCGAGACAAGACATGGCACTACTAGAGTAGCCTCAAGGAGGAAGTGTCATCAAAGTAACATGTCCAAGTACCACGCTATGAGGTAATTCAGTCACAGCTTCACCGAATGTATCCAGCCTTATGGCCAGGTATAGTCCTCTCCACGTTGACCAGACGGTAGGCGTGGCGAATCACGGGCACTGGCTGATGACGACAATGAAGTCCGGCCCATACACTGGTTAGTAAGGTCTACTGCCTCTCGTGTGGCCGTGGAACTAGGAAACTTCTCTGAAGAGTCCAGAAGTATCAGGTGCACTGTTGATATAGTGAGATATCGACCTCTCACTCACTGGTAGTGAAAGTCACAACTGTCCATGCTACCACCTTAGTTCAACATACCCACACCGCTGGTACCACCGAACAGATAACGCCACAGCTGAATCGTGACTCTGAGATCAAAGTTCAAATAGTTCTTCAACAGAGTCATAAGCCACAGGGGCCAGGCACTTGATAGTGAAGACATCGTGTCTAGCTGGAGGTAAGGCAGTCAGTCATCTTCACATCTGGGACAATGACAACACCAAGATACTTGCCCAGGTAGGATCAAGAGTAAGACAATAGGTAGATGCCATGGTGAACAACCTGGTATGGTAGACGTGGAGTGGGCTACGGGTTAGGTGGTCCCATACGGAGAAGTAGCTCTAGGTAGTAGATACATCTCACCTTGATAGTGGTGCTCACGGGCGGCTAACACTGTCACTCACCCTATCACTGGACTCGTCACCAGATCGTCACTCCGCTCGTATAAAGGTAGAACCTGTGGAGGACAACACTCAGTGAGAGCAGCATGAATCAGACACCATAAGCGGATACAATCAGACCATGGTTACTCAGATGGATGGACCCTTCACATTAGGGACCCGACTCCCTCATTGGCTGCTCTCCGATGCGAAGGATGAACTGGGCTTAGGGCCGAACAGGCAGCTATCTAACTGCGTCATCTTTCCGGACGAGAGTAGAGCTGGGCCGAGGTTGTTGGTCACTGGTGTCTGAGAGATTGTCCTTCCTGAAAAACTGCTACATAATATATAGGGATAGTGAGTTGTTGTACATATAGGCAGAATGGCACTGAAGTAGGGCCGATGGCATTGCATCCAAAACCCCCTCCTGGTTAGATCCCCTCTTATCCGCCAGAGATTATGTCGGACAGTGCCGCAGGTACAATATCCAATAGATCCAAGAAAATATGCAGGGTGATCCCCCTGTAGCAGAAATCCACACCCCGTCCCCCCCCCTCCCTGGTCCCAGGTCGGGGCAATTAGAACGGTGTCCTCTTCAATATGAACAGCCCTCGGTCACTTCCCCTGTGGTCAACCTCTCAGGAATCCACTATATACTAAGCTGGTATTTCGTCGAGGGATACTAATTAAAAGACAGATGCAAGGAAAACCAAGAATAAAGCCATTGGTCGCCCCACCACGTGACACGACCTTCGACTCACGATACGCCCTTGAAACGATCTCGGATATTTCTGCCGACCGGTGTAATAGCTTCGTCTTACTCGCCCGAGTTCATCGATATATCGCATGCCCTAGAATATGCGACTCCTTAATCCACTTCCGGTTTCCCTTCCGGTAACGCTTCGCCGCCGACGCTCGAGTACATGAAGCTGGCCATGTGTGAACTCAAATTACAGGTCTTGTTTCCCTGAACCCGATTTGCCTGATCTACAGTGGCTGTGAATAAGCCGCGCGCTGCTAACCTAATACATATCTTTGCAGTACAAAGCTGGTAAACACGCGTTTGCAACAGGCTTCAAATACAGGCCCACAACAGTTCACACTTGGCCCACTTTTACGCGCCGGTCAGTACCCGCGGCCTAACAGTCTTGCGTCACGACTTACCGACACTGCGTTAATTATATAAATAAGTTACACATACCTTCAGCTAGCAGAACAACTATTAATATGGGAGCCGTTGTCAATCAACAGGACTGGATGTCGGTTCTCTTTAACGATTGTCAAGACATCGGTAGCCCCGCTTGCCATTGCACTGGTTGCACTAGGCCATACGGCCATCCTTTCGGCAGCTCGCTCAGAACACAACTGAAGTATTTGTCTGTTGGACTTCCCCTGCCCCTGCTCACGTATGCGCAGTCCACTACTGAAGGTTGTTCACGGCAACTGCGTTCTGAATGCTCCCAAAACTCGACCAAGGGAGAGCAATCGTTATTGTCTGGCTTGAGAAATTTACTGGTTATTTCCCCTCGACCAGTAAATTTACCAGGAAGCAAATGTCACCAGGCGAATCCGCCAGCGTTTCGTGACAATTACATATCTGCCCTTCTAGTTTATTTTTTTTTTTTTTTTTGCTCTCGGTCGCTTTGGACAAGCGTAGGCTATACACACTACTTCTAGTAGTACTGGACTGAATTTTGCGTGTGGATTAGCTTTCCCTATTACCAGTGTCGCTCGCCATCAGGCGAACCCACTCCGCCTTCAGAGGTCTTTGTAATTTACCTCCCGAAGTCAAGGATGAGAATTCAACATTTTAGTCAACTGTCCGGTGTAGGGGTTAAACTAATTTCCACGGCATCAACACACCGGATGTTTAAGAACGCGCATTCGTATCCATTCAGCCATGCTGACCTCCTGCCCTACTAGTAAATTGCACGTCTTTACTGTAAGCAAACAGCATGTTGTGACTCCATCAATCAGTTACATATTCTGGCTTTGAGTAAAGTTTCTGATATGGCTCCAAAGGAGTGGTAAATCTGGTGATTCATGAATCATGTTGTTTTTGATCGTTTCCAAATAATAAGTAATTAAATCGTCCCGAAAGAGTTTCGTGCTATAGGTCTGCGATGTGGTAGAGCCATCAGATTGTGTAGGCTTGAATACACTAGGGAGTGGTTAGCCAGTCATGTCCTTACTTAGCGACCGACGAAGAGAGGTGTCCAATCCTCGTCCGACCGAGCTCATGATAGTATTAGCGCAGTTCCTTATTAATTACGTTAATGCATCTGCTATTGCTTAATCTCATCTCAGCATATCTCATCTCTTGTACCTTGCGGTGTCAAGGAGTATATATAGCGGGAGAGTGCCTGCTTATCGGTTACATGTATCGATATACCCATGGACTCTGCTATTCCCTCTGTCCATCGTTTACATGGACGGCCTCTTCGTCTGCTTCCATTTGGTCTGTACATCATTGCTTGTTGTGGTATAGTGTTAGTTGGTAACCTATGTGCATGGCCAAACCATTTTACTTGCTGCTTTCTAATAAAATCCAGCACTGCTATAACCCCCCCCCCCCCCCCTCACACACTTTCGTCATGATTTCTTCATTTCTGATCTTATCTCTTTTTGATTCACTGAGTATTCTTCTCAGGAATCTCATTTCTGTGGTTGTGATTTTTCTTTTCTCTTTTTCTGTCATTGTCCAGGTTTGGCCGAGTGGCTAGAATGCTGGACTCTCCTTCGGGAGACCCGGATTCAAATCCTCGGTAAGGCGTGGAGTTTTTTCTGTCCGGGGCAAAAAGAAAACTCTAACCTGCACAGTTCGCGGCAATTGAACTAGCCAGGCGGCCCTAATTCCTCACGCTCAAGACCCCCCTGTCCTAAACCGCAAGATACTATAGGCAGTAAATGATGAAATGACAGTCCAGGTTTGGCATTGGTAGCATAGAGTTGGTAAGAAGGTTGTGTTGTAAAGTGCTTTCTTAGTAACTATTGATACATGTTTGTTCTTTACTATTGGTGCCATTTGTCCAATGAGTTGGTTTGCCATAATGCACCTATTTTCGATCTCATCTTCTGATTTGCCATTTGATGATATTATACTTCCTGGGTACTTGAAACTCTTCACCTGTTTCAGGGAATATTCGTTGTTGATTTTTCTTCTTTAGTTAAAGTCATTACCTTTGTTTTACTTGTGCTAATTTCCATGTTATGTTTCCTACCTATTTCGTTTCGACTATTCGCATGGTCTTGTAAGTCAGCTTCTGATTTTGCTATTAATGCTTGGTTGTCCGCAAACAGGAGTTCTCTAAAGGTGTAATTTGCAGGTGGTTCTTTTTCTGTGTTCTCGTCATGCGGTGTTCTTGCCGTCTCTGTTTGGCTGGTTTCTTTACATATGTTGTCTAAATAGGTTATGAAACATGAGAGGGGACAGGACACGACCTTGTCGTACTCCGGATCTTATGGTGAAGCGTTCTGAGTGTCCTCCAGTTGCTCTCATTATGCATTCACCGTTGTTGTATAAGATTCTACATGGGTTTGATAAATGTGTACTCACTACATTAAATTCGGTTGATTTTTCTTCTTCTTTTTCTGCGTGCATCCGGGTTTTTTTTTTCGGACGTGATTGCGTTGTGCCTGTTTCCAGCAGAGCTGCGTTCTTGCGCCTTTAGGCCGACACATCCGACTTCAGCGGGCATTTGTTGACCGGGTTCACCTTCTTGAGGAGAAACATCCCTGGTGGGATTCTATAAGTTGTCTAAGAGCAAAAATGGCATCTTTGCATCTTGTGTTTCGCTTAGCTGGTGTTCTATAGTAGTTCGTAATCTTTTCTCAAGAATTTTGCAAAATATTTTCCCAGTATGACTCAGCGAAATGCCTCTGTATTGCGTGTAGTCTCCTTTGCTGCCTTTGTTTTTCCAAACTGGGATAATTATGGCGTTTCCTCAGTCTCGTGGTGTCTTGTGTTTTACCCAAACATGGGTGAATAGTCTATGCAGTCATGCCGTTCCTACTTCTCTTGCTGCTTTAAATAGTTCATTTAGTATTTCATCTTGTCTCAGTGATTTGTTCAATGGGCTAATCTGACGGCTTCTATAATTTCTTCTTTCAGTATGTCTCGTTCTAGTTCTTGATTTCATGTGACTTCTGAAATGTTTGGAATGAAATATGGAATGTTGAGAAGTTATTCATGTACTGCTTCCAACTTGTGAGGATTTGTTTTCGTTCACTTATTGGTTCTCCATTTTCACTGTTAAGTATTTCAGTTAGGTTAAACGTTTCTCCCCTGGTTCTCATTGCACTTATCTGTTTGTAGCAGTTTCTAGTTGCATCCTTATATTTGTTATTTAGGGTTTCTCCATACTCCTCCCAGTCTTTTTGTTTTTTCTCTCTTTACTAATCTATTTACGTGCCTTCTCGCTATTCTATATTTTATGTAATCACGTTCGTGTTTGCTCTTCAACCACTTTTTATATTTATTTCCTTTTTGTCTTTTACAGTTTTCTTTACCTCTGCGTTCCGCCAACTTGTTAATTTATTTATCCGTATTATGCGTCTTTTCGTGGTTCCACATGTTATTATTGCAGTATTTAATATGCTTGATTTGAACATCTCCCATTCTTCTTCCACACTTTCTCTTTCTCTATGTAATATTACAAATATTTCAGACAATGAGCAGGATCTGCAACAATTAGTAGATCGGTTGTTGCACACAGTGAACAACTGGGATTATGATTAAATAATAAAAAGACATATTTTTTTCGTCACTAAGAAGAATGAAATACCACAATGTAATATACAATTAAATGGGAATATTCTTCAACAAGTTAATCGGTACAATTATCACGGAAGAGTCATAACATCTGATGGGAGATGCCTTGACGAGATTAGAACAATAATCGCCATGGCGAAAGTAGCCTTTAGCAAGATGAAAAACATTCTGACGAATAAAAAGATGTCAATTGACACGAGAAAAAGAGTGTTGAGGGGATACATAGAGCCTGTTCTTTTGTATGGATGTGAAACTTGGACAATGTGCAGTCAAGCTGAAAAAAATCTGATGGCTGCAGAAATGTGGTTTCTGAGGAAAGTGCAAAGAATACCATGGACAGACAGAAAAACCAATGACCAAGTACTACGGGAGACAAATGAAAATCGAAAATTGATCAGAGAAATTAGACGTAGACAGTCAATATTTTTTGGACATGTTATGAGAACAAATGGATTGGAGAACTTAGTGACAACTGGCAAGATCGAAGGGAACAGACCAAGAGGAAGACCGAGAGGAAAATACCTGGATGGGTTGGCCACATGGCATGGACGAGACAGGAACACTGAGCTGATCCACGACTAGGTGATCGAGTGAAATAGCGAGTCATGACCGCCCACGCTTACCGGCATGGCACATGATTGATTGATTGATTGAAAATTGGACACTAAGCAATCAAGGTGAAAAACATCTGATGGCGGCAGAAATGTGGTTTATGAGGAAAATGCAAAGAATACCATGGACAGACAGAAAAATCAATGACGAAGTACTACAGGAGACAAATAAAAATAGTAAATTGTTTAGAGAAATTAGACATAGACAGTCAAACTTTTTTTGGTCATGTTATGAGAAGAAATGGATTGGAGAACTTAGCGTCAGCTGGCAAGATCGAAGGGAACAAACCAAGGGGAAGACTGAGAAGTAAATACTGGATGGCTTGGCCACATGGCATGGTCGAGACATGAACACTGAGCTGACCAATGACTCTGATGATCGAGTGAAATGGCGAGTCATGACCGCCCACGCTTTCCGCATATGATTAATTGATTGATTGATTCAGTTAGTTCTTTTTTCATTATCTTTCCTCACTACCTCGTCTTTAAGGCTTTTTAAGTTTACTGATTCGCATGCCTTGTATTTTCATGGTCGTTTCTTTGTTTTTCTGCTGGTTCTTATTGTGGCAACATTTGCTTTGTGGGCTGTGTTTATAATTAAGTTGGGCATTGCCCTTGCTTCTAATATATTTATCTTTCTGTTATTTCTTGTTAATATCAAATCAGTTTGGCTTTTGATATCTAGATCGTTCCATGTATACAAGATGTATAGTTGTGAGTCTTTGTGTTTATAGAATATGTTTCTTATATAGAGGTCGTATTTGCTGCATAGCTCTATAAGTCTACTTCCGTTATAATTTATTTCATTATGTTGGTCTCCAAATGCTGCAAGATGTTTTCTATGCCCACTCTGTTATGTCCTAATCTTACACTGAAGTCTCCCATAACTATGATGTTGTCCTGCTTATATATTTTATTTAGCCCGTCATGGATGTCTTCGTAGAATTCCTATCATTCTTGCTCATTTTTGTTTGTATTACATGGTGCGTATATTTGTACATATGTTGTAATTGTTTGTTCTTTTATTCTCACATTGCTTACATACTGTCTTTTCCCTGATCGCAGATGCATACCTTCTGTATCGACACTTTCGCTGGTTTCTGCCCTCGTGTTTGCATTGTTTATCTGTGTATGTGTTCTGTTTCTTTTTCCAGTCAAGACTACAAGTAGTAATAGGCCAATGCTTGGACATGTTAGCGAATCAACCTAAAGCACAAGTTGATTTCTCCAAGTTCACTATGGAGAGATACAATGCCATTGTCAAGTGGAAGACCTCTCAATACTATTTATACTTCCCTGTGGCTATTGCTATGCACATGGTAAGTAATCGTTTGTTGCTGTATGGGAGAGAACTGCTACAGGTGTGTTTTATACTAGAATGGGCGTTGTGTCTTATATCATATTTCATAAAGACAACATATTCACATGTATACCCAAATACTTTAGCATATTATGTTAAAATAAAATTATGTGCATTCTTGTAAAGCATTATCATCATCATCACCACCTAGTGAGTTATTCCTCCAGAACTGTGTCTCAATAACAGTCTGTCAAATGTCTATCTGTCATAAGGTAGATGCCATGCCTCTGTTGCTGTCATGTGTAAATTATCTGACATATAAATACCCCTACTGGCGATGTGGCTTAGGGACAGTGGATGAGTTTCACAGTTCCCGGACATACGAGTCAAGGGCTCAAAATCAGCCTCGGGCCATTTGGAAGCTGATGCCGTTGCCGTGGTTTCGATGGTGTGAGACGTCGGTCGTTCAAATATCAATGGCAAACTACTGAACGCAAAAATCCCAAACAGCTGAATTATGCTGGGGTTGATTGCGATGTCATGTAAAGGAAATGCAACTAAACTGTATAAGGGATCCATCTGTACTGTGGTCTCCCTCAGTGGGAAACACGGGCATGGCGTAAGAAATGAGAATGGAGAAATGACCGCTAGTGTTTGGGCACTGAACCAACATGTCATAGATGGACATTAGTTAGAGAATGGAGAAATTACCACCAGTGTTGGGTCACTGAACCAACATGTCATAGGTGGACATTATTATTTTTTGTTTGTTTTGCATATCCTTTTACAGGACATCGCTGTCAACAGCAGCATCTTTCAGCTGTCTGTTGATTTCTTGGCAAGATTAGTTTGCCATTGCTTTCTGAGCGGCCGGCTCAAGTCACCAGCGGGGGACGAACCGCTCCCAGTTCTCGCCCGCTACGAGACTCTGCGTGATAAACGGGATTACAGAGAAAGTGGTGTAACCCCTCGGCCAGAGAGACCGCCAGCTGGACATTAGTTAGAGAAATTACGACCAGTGTTGGGTCACTGAACCAACATGTCATAGGTGGACATTAGTTAGAGAATGAAAAAATTACCGTCAGTGTTGGGGCGATGAATCAACATGTCATAGTTGGACATTAGTTAGAGAATGGAGAAATTACCGTCAGTGTTGGGGCACTGAATCAACATGTCATAGGTGGACATTAGTTAGAGAATGGAGAAATTACCGTCAGTGTTGGGGCATTTAATCAACATGTCATAGGTGGACATTAGTTAGAGAATGGAAAAATTACTGTCAGTGTTGGGGCGATGAATCAACTTGTCATAGTTGGACATTAGTTAGAGAATGGAGAAATTACCGTCAGTGTTGGGGCACTGAATCAACATGTCATAGGTGGACATTAGTTAGAGAATGAAATAATTACCGCCAGTGTTAGGGCACTGAATCAACACGTCATTTGTGGACATTAGTTATTCTATTTATTACTGAGGAGATTTCAATGTTACATGTCATTTGCAGGACTTATGATCAAACCCATCCCCATGTTGATTTTCTAGGCAAGTTTACCTTCAGTAGTTTGCCATTACATTCTGAACGAGAAGTCAACGTTGAAGGCAAACTGGCTGGTGTATGGAACGATATCCCAACCTATCATCAGCGTATCCTAAGTCCAAGTGCATTAAGATGCTTTTGAGTACTTCATATGAATGAAATGAGCAGATGACCTTACAATCTTACAAAATTATGACAAGAGAAAATATTAAAATGTGTGAGGTCGAATACTTCACACTAGTAACTTCAGCATTTACGAATTAATGACGCAGAGCATGAACAATAATACAATATTATAAAAAATTCCAAGTCTCTTATTTTGGATTTATTTATACCTTCAAAGATATCATAGAAATAAAACGAGCCTTGGCGGCGAATGGGTCGGGTTGGAATAAGTTTGGGACAAATGGACAATCTATTGTTGGGGAAGATGTATTACAGATTAAAGGCAAGGTGCTCTTGCTGCAGACGGCACACTTTAGTGAACACTCTGAAGACAGAAGTTATGTTATTAAGACACATGCTTTTTATTTCATTTTTGTCGTTTACTCTTTTTGAAATCAATTTTACTTCCCATTAGATTGAGTTGTGGGTATGGGACATATTTCCCTACATCGTGTTCCCGCCATCAGGTGAAAACACTCCGAATTCTGAAGTACTTTATTGCATGTCTCCAAGTCAAGGAAAATAAGTCAACATTTAGGTCCAACTTACTGATATCTCATCTCATCTCATCATGTTCCTCTTGTACCTTGCGGTATCGAGGTGAAGTATAAACATCGGGAGAGTGCCCCCTTATGTTCTTCGTGTATCGATATTCCTATGGACTCTGTTATTCCCTGTGTCCATCGTTTACTTGGTCCGCCTCTTCCTCTGCTTCCCTCTGGTCTTACCGATATAGGGTGACAAATGTGACAAATACTCCCCTGCCTAACACGATTATCCGCGCACCGGAAGTTTACGAACGAGCCCTCTTATCCAATCATTTCGACATCCAGACTCAGCTATGAGAACACAGGAAACCAGTATCTGCTACTAGTTTAACTGCCGAGTGTCACGTGTCAGTAGACGACTAATCGTCACTAAATATTAAACTTTTAGTCTTTAGGTTAATTTTTAGTAAGTACAGTGGTTACCATAGCCTGTCCCCTTGATGAATGTTAGTGAGAGCCAGTACACGACAGACTTGCCCTGTAACTATGTAGATGTTTATTTTACATTAAAGTATTGTTGTCTTTCACCAATGGCTATCTTGATAACGTAGGCTGTGTAAATGCAGTCGTGTATATTCAACTGATCAGACGCGCACGCACACACACACACACACACACACACACACACAAACACACACACACGCACACACATACATACATATGAGCCTTCTCTGTAACTGTCTCTGTCTCTGTGTCTGAATCTGTTTGTCTGTCTGTCTGTCTGTCTGTCTGTCTGTCTGTCTGTCTGTCTGTCTGTCTGTCTGTCTGTCTCTCTCTCTCTCTCTCTCTCTCTCTCTCTCTCTCTCTCTCTCTCTCTCTCTCTCTCTATCTCTCTCTCGTTAGAAAAACGTTAGTATTTGTGTTACAGCTACGTTAAATTATAACTGCAAATGTTTACACAGTAAACTCTAATTTATCAAAGTTTTACCTAATTTAATCGAGCTGCTGTGTATACCATTGTGTTCTTTTTAAAACTGGATCTACATACAACTAAACATGTCAAGTTTATGTGACTGTTTATTTATTGAAACGAGGATTTCTTTGTGAAATGTGAACGGTAAGATCATTCATTTTTGAATTACCAATTATCGATTACAGACAACGTGTGATTTAACGATGCGTGGCTTGTCTTGTCTTTCCTCTCGTGCCTAGGTTGGCGCATAGGGCAGAAGTCGTGGCTCTCTATGTTTGTGCGGAGCGTCAAACATTTGGAGCCAGAAATCTGATTCTGTAACAGTTGGGAGTTTTATGATGGTGGATTGTCAAGCCGCCGATCAACTGTCAAGTTAGAAGAAAACACGTCCCGCCATCTTGACCCAAGTCGTAAACTCTGTAATATAGTGACTCTTTACAAAACAAATGGTAGCCTAGAGTCTCGGTCGGGCAGAGACCGAAGCCTCTGGTCCCGACCATATAGTTGCCTCCCGACGCAGTGGTGCTAAGAATATCCTCGCACATCCGGGCGGGATTCTATCCAGAGTCACCAGTGGGAACGCCGCGCCCCGCGAAGGGAAACGACGATTGGTTTTGAACTAATAAAAGCGCTCTTTCCGCGAGGGTCGGAGCTTGGTAAGCACGTATTAGCTCTAGAATTGCCACAGTTATCCATGTAGGATCGTGTCATCTAAGGAACCTGGACTGATTTAATGAGCCATTCGCGGTTTCAACGTGAGACAGTGTGAACTTAGACATGCATGGCTTAATCTTTGAGACAAGCATATGACTACTGGCAGGATCAACCAGATATCTATCGGACAAGTTTTGCTCACTCCCTGCCTGTTAGTGCTGCATATATTGCTAAAATGGCGTCCAACTTGTGATATTTACTAAAGCGTCATGAAATTACAAAGACAAAAAGGGACAAAAATTAACGAAAGCGCCTTCTAAACGTTCTTCAACGCCAACTTCAAACATGTGGCTCATTGAACAAGCAGACATTGAACCCATGCTGGGCGAACATCACAGTTCATCAGCCCAATCTGATCAGACTAATACATCACCTTTTGACCGTGTTTCTTCGGCCGAACCACACAACACAATGCCTGCCGTGAACTCATCTAGGCTTTGGAGGACAGGCTAAAAGATTTTATTTCCAACAACACTGCTGATATTATTGCCGTGTTTAAACAAGAAAACGCTCGTCTTCAACAAGAAATTCGCCTCCTTAAAGAAGAGAGGGACACTTCTAATGCAACAATCCATGCCTTGAAACCAAAGAGTGCACAGTCATTTGATAAAAGTGCACAAACAGAAAGTATCGATGGTGCTGCAGAGGAGTGTATGACCAGTGAATATTCATCGCAAAATGACATACATACAGTTACTACAGGTCAGAAAACTACCACTAAACCAGTGGAACGCACACCATCCATCTACCCCATTGATGTACGTATCAGCAACAGGTTTCAGGCCTTAAGTGCAGACTCTACAGCAGCATACCAGGAATCAAAGAGCTCAACAGCTACTGGGTATCAACAACAAACGCAAACAAGCTATAATAAACAAGAACACAAGAAAGACGAAAGAGACCAGTGGAAACAACAGTCCAAGCTAACACGTCAGCAGCGTAAAATAACAATAGAGGACAGTGCATCACATGACATCATTGGAGACTCCCTGCTGAATGGAATCTATAGAGATCTCATGTCATCTTCTGACAGCGAATCAACTTCAACCTACCCTCTACCAGGCGCTGACATTGCGAAAATTCAGAATAAACGACAGAATTATAAAAGCAACAGTTCATATTGGTGTCAACAATATAATGGAAAATAAAATCATAAGCACCTCACAATTAGCTACATTGGAGGTGTTGTTGCGAAATAAATTTCCTAAATCATCTATGTTCATTTCAACAATCATTCCACCATGTTACGGATTTCAGCGTCGTAGTGCCGATGCTGCCAATCTAACTCTATATAAAGTTTGTAAAGAAAATAACGTTAATTTCATTAATAATACTCTGTTCTTTACATCGCCGTCCGGGGCTCCTAAGAAAAAAACTATACAGGGATCAAATACATTGTTCCCAGCTAGGAAGTAGCATACTAGTAAAGAATATAAAATATCCCAATTCTTGCACAACAACCAGCATCAGTTACAGTAGTAAACCGAGCTTAATCTCCGACAACAGCCATCTCCCAGTTTTCATGAAATACTTCCTCTCTTCCCACACCACCCTTGCCTATACACCAGGAACACAATTCCGGGAATAGCAACCCATGCCTCATTCCCAATTTTGCTAACTATGTTACTTTGTTTCCTAACTTGCCCGTAAAGCAAGTCTCCCTCTATCATGTCAAAGGGGACGCTGAGTATCAATGGTGCTGTGCCCCAGATGTGCGCTTCCAATGTAGGTACTTCAAGTGACACTAATAGCAGCCGTCCCTCGCTGGGCGGCAATCTAACTCCTATCAGTAGAACCGTCAACTTCAGCAGCTAATACAGTACAACCCTGCAGTCCTGCACCAAGATTTCATTATGTCACTCCAGCAAAGACATTTTCCTACCCCCTCTAACAGCCTGCCTTAACTACTACTAAATAAAGGTTCAAAAACCCTGTAATTTTATACCACAAGCGACATCTTCCTTTCAATGTTCGCCAATCACGATCAGTGGCTCAACAAAAATGGTCTATATATTGGCCATCTCAACATATATCATTTGCTCAATAAATTACCTGAACTCTCGGCGATACTGTCTAAACAGTTCCATGTGTTTGGAATCACAGAATGTCGTCTTAACGACAAAATAACCGACTCCAAAATCTCTCTTAAGAGGTTTAAAGTAATTCGGAGAGATGCAAATCAAAAATTAGAGACAGGTATGGCTGTATACATTTCCATTTCCCTCAACTATTCCCGTAGAAATGATCTCGAAATAGTAGGGATAGAATGTGTTTGGTTAGAAGTGAAGCCTGTCAGCCAAAAATCGCTTCTCATTGGATACCTATATAGGAATCCTTGTGCCGGGTACAGCTGGAATGACTGCTTCACTACAACGATGGATAGAGTGTTTACAGCTGGTAGAGAAGTTATGATACTTGGTGACTTTAACATAGACATTACTAAATCCAACCAGACATGGAACAATGTCATTCTATTCTACAATTTCAAACAACTAATAAACCGTCCCACAACAGCACACAAAAATAAAGATGTTATCAATTACAGCACACTAAGAAATAAGGTTAAATGTGAAATTCGTAGGATAAAGAAAGATCATTTTAAAAATGTGATTGTAGATAAATCAATCAGCACAAATATATGAAAGACTATTAACTCGCTAACCAACAAGAAACACTCTTCAGAGTCAGCTATACCAAGCACAAATAACATGCGAGGATTTCAGTTGTTTCTTTCAATCAGAAATAGAGAATCTAAAGTCCTCAATACCAGACTCAGCTGTAATTTAAGTCCACTGTCATAATTCTGTGAGGGGAAGTGCTCTAGAAATATTCCCCCTGAGATCCCCTTGTTGTCTGTTGCAGAAGTATATAAATATCTCTCAAATCTCAAAGCAACAAATTCAGAAGGCCTAGTTGGTATCAATAATATAATTCTTCGCTGTGCTGCACCAATTATTAGTGAGTCCTTAACGTTCATATATAACCAGTGCCTGTCCAAAAACTACTTTCCATCTGCCTTTAAAATTGCTAAAGTTTATCCTCTACTTAAAAATGCCTCAACTGATAATAGCGTCTTGGGTAATTATAGACCTATTTCCTTACTATTGTCGCTATCAAAAAAACACATACATAAAATAACATTACATCATTTAATTAACATGATTTAATAATCGACAGTCAGTCAGGGTTTCGACCTAAATATCCTTGCCATAGTGCCCTAACGAAAATGACCGATAACTGGTATCTTTGTATCAATAATGGCAACATTTGTGGAGCAGTATTTGTAGACTTTAAAAAAAGCTTTTGATATGGTAGATCATGCAATTTTAATTAGAAAATTAAAACAAATGAAGACTTGCCCCAATATGGTGAACCTAATTACGCCATTTTTATCCGACATACAACAAACAGTGCCATTCAATAACTTTCTATCAAGACCTTAATATTGGTGTACTACAGGGCTCATTTCTAGGCCCGCTGCATTTTGCAGTTTATATTAACGATCTTCCTTTGAATCTCAATACTTTGTGCGATCAATTTGCAGACGACTGCACTATATTCAACAGTCAAGAGAACAGTTGTGACTTAGAGAGCTCTTTACAAAACGAACTTAATAACCTTAGTAGATGGAGCAATGAAAACCGCATGCAATTTAACATCGTCTTTGAGAGAGAGAGATAGTTGAGCGCACGCATGTCATGTAACAAGCTATTCCATATGTTTAATGCATTCTCATCTTTCATATTACGAGGAAGCATTTTGTATGCCACTTGAATTCACCATGCATAATATGAACACATGCACATTACTGTAGAGTGGGTGAAAGAGTTAGTGAGTGTGAGTGAGGAAGTGTGCGTGTGGGTTCGAGTATGTGTAAGAGAGAGAGAGAGAGAGAGAGAGAGAGAGAGAGAGAGAGAGAGAGAGAGAGAGAGAGAGAGAGAGAGAGAGAGAGAGAGAGAGTTGAATTGTATCACAATTGCATTTTACGTTACAAAACGTATATATACAAGTTTTCTCCATTTTTTTTTACAGTTTTTTACAGAATGCTCACGACAATAGTCACTCTATGTGTGTGTAACGTGTGGGAGTTTCTTCATATTAGTAGGATGGGGGATGGAGGGAGATGTGTGTATGTATGGGTGGGTTCGGGATGTGTGGGTGGATGGAGGGAGATTGTGTGGGTGGGTGAGGGATTTGTGTGTGGGTAGGTGCGGTATGTGTGACTTTGGCGGGTAGATGTGTGTGGGTGGGGAATGTGTGGTTGGGGAATGTGTGTTTGGCTGGGTAGTTAGGGTGAGTGGGTGGAGGAGGTGGGTGGGTGATTTGTTGGTGGATTATGGGATGGGTGGAGGATATGTGTGTGGGTGGAGAGATTATATAAGTGGGGGAATGTATGTGTGACTGGGTTTTTTGTGTGTGGGTTGGTAGGGAATGTTGGTGTGGGGATGTGGGTGTGGGGTATGTGTGACTGGCTTCGGAGATTTGCGTAGACTTGGGATGGGTGTGCGTTTGAGGATGTGTGTATGGATGATGGATGTGTGTGGGGGGGGGGGGGGGTGGGGTGGTGGTGAGGTGTGAGATGTTTGTGTAGAAGGTTGGAAATGTGTGGGTGTTGGTGGTAGGCGGTTGTATGTGTGGGGAATGTTTGTGGGTGCGTGAGTGATGTGTGGATGAATGGGTGTGTGGTGTTGTGGGGAATGTGTGTGCGTTGGGGGATGGGGTGGGATGGGTATGGGGATGTGTGTGGGTGGGGGTTATGTCTGTGAGGTGGGTTTTGTGTGTATGTGAGTTTAGGATATATTTGTGGGTGGTGAGGGTGTTTGTATGTGGGATCTGTGAGTGGGTAGGAGATGTGTGGGGAGGTGTAATTGCGGGTGATTGATGTTTGTGGGGATATGTTTCTGGGCGGGTGATGTTTATATGGGTGTGGTGTTGTGTGTGAGGGGAGATGGGTGTGCGTGAGTTATGTATGTGTGTGTGTGGGTGGCGGGTACGGTTGGGTGTGGATGTGCGGGTGGGTGAAGGATGTGTGTGAGCGTGGGGATGTGTGTTTGACTGCGTGGATGGGGTGTATGAGTGTCGGTGGGTAGATGTATGTGTAGATAAGTGGCTGAGGGATGTGTGAGTGGTTGAGGGATTAGTACGTGAGTGGGGGATTTGTTAGGGGATGGGTTTATGGGTGGGAGATGTGTGTGTGTGGTTGGGTGATGTATGTGGGTGGGGTATGTGAGGGTTTTGGCGATTGTGTTTCTGGATGGGGATGTGTTAGTGGGTGGGGATGTGTGTGAGGGATGTGTGCATGTGTTGGGTGATGTGTGTGTGTGTGTGAGAGTGGGAGTGTGTGTGTATTTGTGGGGGTGTGTGGTTAATAGATGTGTGGTTAAGGGGTGTGTGGCTGAGGGATGGGTGGGTGGAGGATGATTAGGTAGGTAGAGAATGTGTCGATGGGTGTAGGATGCTGGGTGGGTGAGTGTATGTAGGTTTGGAAATGGTGGGCGTGTGTGGGTGGGTGCAGGATGTGTGGGTGGGCGGGGACGGAGAGATTGTGTGTATGGGTGCTAGATTTGTGTGTGGGTAGGTGCGGGATGTGTGACTTGGCGGGGAGATGTGTGTGTGTGTGTGTGTCGGTGGGGATGTGTGGTTGGGGATGTGTTTTGGCTGTGTGGGTGGGGAAGGGTATGTGGTTGGGTGATTGTTGGTGGGTTATGGGATGAGTGGAGGATATGTGTATGGGTGGGGTAATGTGTGTAGGTGAGGGATGTGTGGGTGGGGGATGTGTGGGTGTGGGCATGTATTGTGCCTGAGGTGTGTGTGGGTGGGTGGGGTATGAGGGTGTGGGGGATGTGTGGTGGGTAGGAGATGTGTGGGTGGATGGGGAGATATGTGGGTGTGGGGATGGGTGGGGGAATGTATGTGTGCCTGAGGTGTGTGTATGATTGGGTGGGTGATGTGTGGGTGGGTGGGGATGTGTCTCATAACATGGTAATTCGCATTGTTTATGTTTACAACATTCATTTAACAATGTTTTATTTTTCCTATATGAATGTAATATGCTCTATTGGTGAACGAAAGATGAGTGATTGGAAGCACCTAATGTAAGACTGGCCTGCGTGTCCAATTTGTTACCTTTTAAAAATAATGTTCGTTCGCTCGTTCGTTGGTTCGTTGGTTCGTTCTTTCGTTTGTTCTTTCGTTCTTCTTCTTCTTCTTCTTCTTCTTCTTCTTCTTCTTCTTCTTCTTCTTCTTCTTCTTCTTCTTCTTCTTCTTCTTCTTCTTCTTCTTCTTCTTCTTCTTCTTCTTCTTCTTCTTCTTCTTCTTCTTCTTCTTCTTCTTCTTCTTCTTCTTCTTCTTCTTCTTCTTCTTCTTCTTCTTCTTCTTCTTCTTCTTCTTCTTCTTCTTCTTCTTCTTCTTCTTCTTCTTCTTCTTCTTCTTCTTCTTCTTCTTCTTCTTCTTCTTCTTCTTCTTCTTCTTCTTCTTCTTCTTCTTCTTCTTCTTCTTCTTCTTCTTCTTCTTCTTCTTCTTCTTCTTCTTCTTCTTCTTCTTCTTCTTCTTCTTCTTCTTCTTCTTCTTCTTCTTCTTCTTCTTCTTCTTCTTCTTCTTCTTCTTCATATAGTCCATATGTACAAATGTCATTTCCCCATTTCCAAAATTCCTCAAAAGGTGCATTTGAACATATCTGCAATACCGAAAATCCTTATTTTCTTACATATTTGTCCATACTCTTCATATGCATAGATTAATTTTATAGTGTAGTTTTACAGATTTAATGATAATTAATATGCTGATGGATATTAAAACTTAAATGAAAGCAGTGTTTATATACACAATATTTTATTAACACACAACAAACACACAATAATACAATAAACAAACAGCAAAAAGAAAATTGTAACTTAACCCACGATACCAGAATGCCAGAAAATTCTTCTGCCTCAAACAAATCGCTCAATAGAAAACGAGGATATTGTATATTTGTAATTAACTTCATTCAAACGAAGATTGTAATAAATGAAACCACTGCGGGTGTTTTTTTTTTTTTTTATCAAAGCAATTCTGAAATACACGGAGGAGTTCAAAGCAATTCTAAAATACACAACAGAGCTGAACATCTTGACTCACAAAGATATGATGACTCAAATAAAAGAAATGCTCGATTGCTTTTTCTGCCACTTTTGGGTAGGAATCGCACATTACAGACCAAAATTCCGTCATTGGTTTCTCATCGAATACATCTCTTGCTCCCGAAACAGTTTTCAACTCCAGAAATTCATCTTGACAACCATCAGAAACTCTTTCATTTGATAATTTGAATGGATGTCTCAACATCACTAAGTACATGAAAATATCGCTAAATGCATTTTCTAGTGCTGTCAAATGCTGCAAAATTTCATTTTTTTTTTTTTTGCGTATTGCAGAATTACGTGGTCTTTAGCATCAACAACAATAACAGATGACATCTTCTAAAACATTGCAACATTTGTTATATTCACCTTTCTTTTCCAATTGTCCAGCTTTCTCATAACAGCTTTCAAGACATCCACAAATTGTATGATTTTTGTATTCATTCCATGCATCTAAAGATTGAGTTTATTCAATCAATCAATCAATCATGTGCCATGCCGGAAAGCGTGAGCGGTCATGATTCGCCATTTCACTCGATCACCAGAGTCGTGGATCAGCTCAGTGTTCCTGTCTCGTCCATGCCATGTGGCCAAGCCATCCAGGTATTTTCCTCTCGGTCTTCCTCTTGGTCTGTTCCCTTCGATCTTGCCAGCTGTCACTAAGTTCTCCAGTCCATTTCTTCTCATAACATGTCCAAAAAATTTTGACTGTCTACGTCTAATTTCTCTAATCAATCTACGATTTTCATTTGTCTCTTGTAGTACTTGGTCATTGGTTTTTCTATCTGTCCATGGTATTCTTTGCATTTTCCTCAGAAACCACATTTCTGCAGCCATCAGATGTTTTTCAGCTTGACTGCACATTGTCCAAGTTTCACATCCATACAAAAGAACAGGCTCTATGTATCCCCTCAACACTCTTTTTCTCGTTTCAATTGACATCATTTTATTGGTCAGAATGTTTTTCATCTTGCTAAAGGCTACTTTCGCAATGGCGATTCTTGTTCTAATCTCTTCAAGGCATCTGCCATCAGATGTTATGACTGTTCCGAGATAATTGAACCGATTCACTTGTTGAAGATTATTCCCATTTACTTGTATATTACATTGTGGTAATTCGTTCTTCCTAGTGACGACCATAACCTGTGTCTTCCTACAATTTAATTCCAACCCCAGCTGCTCACTGTGTACAACCACAGCGTCTACTAATTGTTGCAGATCCTGTGCATTGTCTGCAATCAATACTGTATCATCTGCATATCTAATGTTATTTATGTTTCGTCCTCCAATGCTGATTCCATTTAAGTCTTCTACATTTCTGACAATATTTTCACTGTATAGGGAAAAAAGATCTGGAGACATTACACATCCCTGCCTAACACCTCTCTTAATAGGTTGGTATTTCATCTGCTCAAAAAATATCAACTAAGTAGGCAAGGCGCAAGATCCATTCCTCATCATCCACCTGGGCAAACAAATCAATTTTACCTTGAACTACATTTCCTCTTGACAGCCATAGAACATTTGTGTGGAAAAGAAGCAAATGGTTGACTGCATCCATGTCAATGCAAAACTGCTTGAAAGCCGTTAGATGAGAACTCATCCTTTTACAAAATTCACTATCTTAACTGTTGGATCCAAAACCTTCCCCAATGGAGCTGAAAGTGTTTTGAAGGCTGGTGCCTGACGATGGATCATGCAATGAATACCTTTCACTTGTGCGGCACGCTTCTTCACACTAACATGAAATCCTAATTAGACCCCCACATAGCTGGTGCTCCATAGGTACAGCACCTACACATATTATCCCATACAAGATTTTCTGATTCAAGGAAAGATGAAAAGTTTTCCATAATATTAGCGACCTTGGTAGTTGTTTTAAGAGAGATCAAAAGAGCTCTTCTTTAAATGATCCTGAATTGACATACCTTGCAAACACCATCAACTGAGATCACGATGCCATATCAGTCGATTCATCAATTTGAATTGAATAAAGCAAAAATGCTGAATTTGCGATCTTATCGTGAATTGCAAAACAGCAACGTGGGATACCTACACGATTTTGTGAATCATTCACGAAATTTAATTCACCCAGAAGACCTATGCAGGTGTGCACACACAAACAATTTATTATTTGTGTCATGTCAATACAGCCCACTAGAGAAAGAACATATCTAAACTTAGAGCAAAAGTTCTTAGTTAAATTGTGGTTACTTTTCTGATGTTGGCAATGGCAACTCCCTTTGTTTTCGGCATCGCATATTTACATTAGATAATAGTTTTAAACAATGTTAGTTTCCAATTCAAATTGGTGATCATCTACGAGACATCAAGGTGGAGAGAGAAATGCTAAGAACTGAAAGGGAGCTAACCCAAAACAAACCAGCAGAATCCACGGAAAAGATCACAGAGAAGCCGCAAGATGAAACCCATGTAAAGACCGAGCCGGAACAGCAAGCTAAGGCCAGCAGCCCAACCACGACGCCCAAGAGTGAACCACTACCCCATCGGATCTTTCAAGGAGGCACAGAATACCAATTTCTACCTACCCTGGAGGAGTGCCAAGAATCGGCTAGTATAGAGGAACTCCAGCGCAAGGAATTCAGAAGGCGCTGGGAAGAAAAAGAAAAGAAGAAGCCCAAGAAATTCAGGGGGAAACCGATGGAATACCCAGTCTTACACTATGACTGTGAGACCGACTTCTATTACTACATAGATGACGGTGAAATCGACCCATGGCTGACCACGGAGGAAGAAATCGCAAGGCAGCAGATACACAAACTCAACAATGAAAATTGGCGCAAGAAGGAAAATGAAAACATCGAAAAGCTCCTATAGAAAATACACAAAAATGGGAGGTAAAAAGATCAAATAAAAAGTCCTTTTAAGGACTGGAACCAGTCAAGCCAGACGAGCTGGAAGCCTTCACTAACAAAAGAAAACACCAGAGGAAACGGGAACAAAAGACAGCCGCCGACCGATCCCCCAGCTGACGTCACAGACACAAACGCTTACATAACCAGCCCGAAATAGGACTTACTCGTAAGAGCGCAAACAACAAGAAACAGGGTAAAACAACACAAAAAAACCACGGATCTCAACAACAACCAAAGCTGAGGAGGCAAGTTAGACGAAACCGAATTTGGAATTTTTGTTTTCTAAAATTTGAATCATAACATTTGATGGGAGATGCGTTGAAGAGATTAGAACAAGAATCGCCATGGCGAAAGTAGCCTTTAGCAAGATGAAAAACATTCTGACCAATAAAAAATGTCAATTGAAACGAGAAAAAAAGTGTTGAGGGGATACATAGAGCCTGTTCTTTTGTATGGATGTGAAACTTGGACAATGAGCAGTCAAGCTGAAAAACATCTGATTGCTGCAGAATTGTGGTTTCTGGGGAAAATGCAAAGAATACCATGGACAGACAGAATAACCAATGACCAAGTAGGCCTACTAAGGAGACAAATGAAAATCGTAAATTGATTAGAGAAATTAGACGTCGATAGTGAAAATTTTTTGGACATGTTATGATAAGAAATGGATTGGAGAACTTCGTGACAACTGGCAAGATCGAAGGGAACAGACCAAGAGGAAGACCGAGAGGAAAATACCTGGATGGCTTGGCCATATGGCATGGGAGAGACAGGAACACTGAGCTGATCCACGACTATGGTGATCGAGTGAAATGGCGAGTCATGACCGCCCACGCTTTCCGGCATGGCACATGATTGATTGATTGACGTGGAAAGAATGAGATTGCGGGGGATCGGTAGGGGTTCTGGAAGAATCTCAAAACTTAGAGGGAAGCCCAGGAGAATTGTAAATCAGATAGCGGTGGGGACGATTAGTTGTATGACTCTTCGCTGGCTGTTGAACGAGGGGATGGTTCTTAACTCATCTCGTCTCAGCTCAACACAGTGTTTAAATTTAAACTGTACCTATCGCTCACACACAATTCTAGAAAGAGAGACGATCGCTGCGGAAGAAGGGGGATCGTTGAAAAGGGGCCAAGAGGAGAGGGAAGGAGTGCGCTAATGCGAACTAAACTTTACATTAAGTCACCACACGATGTAAGTGCGAAACCAACAAAATACTAATTACAACAACACACAAGCTAGTGACAAGAAATCCCAGCGTGACAGAGGCATACGCCTACTGCGTTTTATGTAGTCCTGAAACCAGTTTGAGTCTGCCATCTATCTTGGCCTCACCATGACTCCTTTCCCCTCCAGCTTTCCTGTTTACATTCACACAGGTGGATACATGCAATCACGCAAGCACACATTATGTTGAAATATACCTCCTATATTTTACATGTAGTGGAACAATCACTAAGTTTTTCTATCAACTATGAATGCATGCCATGTACGTAATTGCAGGCTGGGATCTCAGATGAGGATTCGCACACGAAAGCAAAGACACTATTGTTACAGACGGGTAACTTTGTCCAAGTGCATGTAAGTCTCCTTATTCTTCTCTTTTTTCCGTCGTTTTCTTCTTCTTCTTCTTCTCTTTCTCCTTCTCCTCCCCTCTTCTTCTTCCTTCTCCTCCCCTCTTCTTTTTCTTCCTTCTCCTCCCCTCTTCTTCTTCCTTCTCCTCCCCTCTTCTTCTTCCTTCTCCTCCGCCTCTTTATTGTTATTTTTACAATTACTATTATTAATTAATATTCTTCCTCTTCTTCAGCGTTCCGAGACATTGAGGTTCTTTGCTGCAGATACAATCCGTCTCCATTCGTCTCTCTGGTGGACCTTCTCTTGCCAGTCGTTGATTTTAAGTGCTTGTAGGTCTGTATATGTATTATCTCTCCACCGCCTTCTTGGTCTACCTGGGGGTCTACGGTAATTTATTTCCTGAGTGTATGCGAGTTTTGTTTCCCTATTATCTTCCATTCTTTCTATATGCCCCAGCCATTGTAGTCTATTAGCCTTCATGATACCAGTAAATAGCGGGGACTTAAACAGATCATAAATGTCTTTGTTAATTCTTCTTTTCCACTCTCCACTTTGTGTATCCCTAATGGGTCCAAAGATGCGTCTTAAAACTTTGTTCTCAAAGGTTTGTAGCAAGGCTTCGTCTCCTTTCGTTGTACTCCAGGTTTCAGAGCCATACAGCACAACTAGTCTGATCAGTGTTTTGTATATTGTGATTTTGGTGTTACGAGATAGCGCATTTGATTTTAGTAGATGTTGTAGTGCATAGTATATATTATTTCCAGAGTTGATTCTAGTTTGTATTTCTTCCCTTATGATGTTGGAGCCGTTGAAGATTGTACCCAGGGGTATGTTTCCGTTCTTTTAATGGTCATATTATCTATTTGTATGTGGCCAGAGTTTTTAGCGATTCCGTCTCTTGAAATTACCATATATTCTGTCTTATCTTGGGTGATAACCAGTCCCATCTGTTGGGTTTTTTCCTTTAAGTGAGTCAATATTTCCAATGTCTTTTGTTCATTTTGCCCGATAACATCTATATCATCTGCATAACCAAGCAGCTTGGATTTTCCTCCAATATCACATTCCTCCTTTACCTTCCTTACAACTTTCTCTAGAGCCAGATTGAAGAGTATCGGCGATAGTGCATCACCTGTTTCAAGCCAGATGTTATTTGGAAAGGGTCTGATTTCCTGCCTTTATATGTTACTATATTATAAGCATCTTCCATGCATAGTCTGGTCATGTTGGTTAACTTCCTTGGTATTCCAAATTCCTGCATAGCATTCCATAGACTATTCCTATGGACACTATCATAAGCCTTTTTAAAATCCACAAAAATGTTATGGAGATCTCTTTTATATTCCCAATTTTTCTCCGCTATTTGTCGTAAGATAAATATCTGATCTATTGTTGATCTATTTTGTCTAAAAACCCGCCTGGTAGTCGCCTAATATGTCTTCTGAATATGGTTTTAGTCTATTTAGTAATACTGCGGATAGTATCTTATAGCTTGTGGAGAGTAGTGATATTCCTCTATAATTTCCACATTGGAACTTGTCTCCTTTCTTAAAGATAGGTATCAATAATGACTCTTTCCAGTCATGGGGTAATTCTTCTGTCCTCCAGATTTTTATTATTAGTTCGTATAGCTTTAGATGTAATGCATGGCCACCTGCCTTTATAAATTCAGCAGCAATTCCATCAGCCCCAGTTGCCTTATTGTTTTTAAGTCGTGTGATTACATATAGGATTTCTTTAAATGCAGGTTCTTCAATTTGTGGTTCACACTTTAGAACTTCTTCGCCATGTCGCTGATAACTGATAATAATAATAGAACTGCAGGCTCGCTCTAACCAACTGAACAGCAATATGGGCTTTACCGAGTAAACCCAAACAGGAAGAATAAAAGGCCGATTCCTGAACTTGTGTACTTGAACACATGGCGTGGACGAGACAGGAACACTGATCCACGACTCTGGTGATCGAGTGAAATAGCGAGTCATTACCGCCCATGCTTTCCGGCATGGCACATGATTGATTGATTGACTCCCAGTGCAGCTTAGGTGCGCAAATTCATGCCAAGCACAGTGTAGACTTGTTCATGATTGGCTGGATTTTGAATCTAAACTTTACAACGAGATGAGTTAGCCATTAGCCCTTCTGACGCCTCCCACTATTAGTCGTCTCTTACGACATTCATAGTTTGTTACAGTGTTAGTATATACACTATGTTAGAAGAATATACCACATTGTAATATACAAGTAAATGGGAATATTCTTGAACAAGTGAATCGGTACAATTATCTTGGAACAGTCATAACATCTAATGCGAGATGCCTTGAAGAGATCAGACAAGAAACGCCATGGCGAAGGCAGCCTTTTGAAAGGTGAAACACATACTGACCACTAAAATGATGCCATTTGCAACGAGAAAAAGAGTGTTGAGGTGCTACATAGAAATTGTGCTTTTGTATAAATATGAAGCGTGGACAATGAGCAGGAATGGAAAGAAAAAGCAGAGGCTGCAGCAGGATATAACAATATGAATTGGAAACAATTAGGTATATTAAGCTCCAGCGAGAAGAAACGTACTAAACATCAACACGTCGCACATACCTTACAAGGAGATCATCGTATCGCGAAATACAGGTGAAAATCCAAAATCAGAAGCACTCAATAAATATATAAAACTAGCTGACCCGGCCCGGCTTCGCCCAGCACCTGGCGGGAAGCATCTTATTTAATTCATATTCGGCCCCTGCTCAGGTTCCCGTTCCCATTAGAAAGAGCACTTGAAAGATCTTTCTATCTTCCCCCAACAATTAACTTGGGTAAATGGAGCGGCAGCAGCAGCAGCAGCAGCAGCAGCAGCAGCAGCAGCAGCAGCAGCAGCAGAAGAAGAAAAAGGAGGAGGAGGAGGAGGAGGGGGAGGAGGAGGAGGATGGGGAGGAGGGGGAGGGGAGGAGAGGAGGATGGGAGGAGGAGGAGGAGAGGGAGGAGGAGGAGAAGAGGAGTAGGAGGAGAAGGGGGAGGAGGAGGAGGAGGGGAGTAGAAGGAGGTGGAGAAGGAGAAGGAGGACGGGGAGGAGGAGGAGGAAGAGGATAGGAGGAAGGGGAAGGGGAGGAGGAGGGGGAGGAGAAGGAGGATGGGGGAGGAGTGGGAGGAGGAGGAGGATTATAACGCATATGCCTGTAGATAACTGTAGCGAAAAGGTCCACCTATTTGAGAAATATGCAACAATTTTACATATATAGCAATGCTATTAAAAGGTATGTCCCCTTGCTATATATAAATTATAATGTAAATTAAAATATTAAATAATATTAAGTAAATAACTGTTTGTATACTAACAAACTATGACAGTTGGCAGCACCGGAATGAGAAGAAGACGTGTAGAAAATTTCATCTCAATCGGATGGACCGTTCGCGAACGCATAAAGGACATACATACAGACAGACAGACAGACTTTCTATTTTATATATATAGATGAATAATAAAATAAAATACACACAAACGCGTACAATACGACACACAGGACTGCCGACGTGTCGATTCTCAGAATCTTTGTCAAGGATAGGACACCACAGATAGCTAACACAACGAAATACAGCAAACAAAGAAAAAAATACAGCTACTCCGATGCCATGTGGGGCAGAAAAGGTGGCTTTGCCAGCTGCGAAGGCGCTCGTTGGCTGCAGAGTTAAAAGTGGGTTGCCAGATAGGATTTAAGTAGCCAAAAATATGCGAACAGTCTGCTATGAAAATATAGGGGCGTGGGGACAGTAATGTATAGATATAGAGGGGGGGGGGGGGGAGGACAGCATAGTAGTAGATAGTGTAAACAATAGGGGAAGATGCCACAGTTATACCGTAGCGTCCACAACAGTATTGATACCTGCTGGATGGATGCATCCCAGATTGTTGATTAGCTGACATTCAATTTTGAGCCCAACGAAGCTGTTGGAATAGCAGGGTTTTAATGCGGTGACACATAAATCGCCGACTTCATTATGGTTGGAGGAATTGAAATGGTTGGGGACAGGTTTGTCAGCGCCCTGATTGATGTCTCTGAGGTGTTCTCTAAAACGGTCAGCAAGACGTCTGCCAATTTGGCCAATGTATTTCATGTCACATCGTTTGCAGATGATGGCATAAATCAGATTGCGGGATGTACATGTGAAAGAATCTTTCAAGGAAAAGGTGCCAAGTGGAAATGCAATCTCTGGTGTCTGAACAACGTATGGGCATGTCAGACAGTTCTTACGATCGCATTCGAAATTGCCCACAGATGAAGTAACCGTGGGGAGGCGACTATGCACAAGGTGGTCTCTGAGGCTCTGGTTACGGCGGAAAATTACCCTAGGGCCATTGGAGAATACCTCACGAGTGGTTGGATCGGATTCCAAGATAGACCAGTGTCTCAGGAAAATGTGCTTGATGGCATAGGCATGTGGATGGAAGGTGAGGATGAGCTTGAGTTCATTGTTCGGAGGTCGTGTTTGTTTGACGAGGGACATTTTCCGCGAGACTTGGGTTATGCGACAGAAAGCTGTGGACAAGACGTCCTCTGGGTAAGACCGTCTGCGGAAAAAGTCAAGCATTTCATGGGCTCTCTCGAGGAAGTCTTTGGCTGACAATAAGCAGACAAGCTGAAAAACACGGCTGTGGAAATGTGGTTTCTGAGGAAAATGCCAAGTAAACCATGGGCAGACAGAAAAACCAATGACCAAGTCCTACAAGAAACAAATGAAAACCGTAAACTGATTAGAGAAATTAGACGTAGACAAATGAAAACCGTAAACTGATTAGAGAAATTAGACGTAGACAGTCACAATATTTGGGGCATGGCACATAATGATGACAGTGTTACTATGCATTACTTCATTTACGGGCCGCAGTAACACACGATCACAAGTAATTGATGCTGAATATTTGTTCCACATGGATAGCTCTATATACTTCTTTTCTGGTCCTCTCTTGACCGTTGTGTTTCTCCCCAATTATACACATATGTAGCTCAGAAGATAGTTTGTCCGACTACGTCAGCGTGCATTTAAATCAGGTTTCTTTCTCTAGCCAGATTCCATCCATGGTGACCAGGTCTACATTTCTGTGGGTACATCTTTATTCCTAGCATGTTGTCTGGATAGTGGCCTTATTATCTGCTCTGTGTGATAACTTGCGGCCGTGAAATTTTAAACGTGCTGGTTCACGATGACCTTTAAGCTTGATTACATGAAATTTTACGGAGGCGATAGCAGGGTTGATAGGAACTGCAGTGATAATGTCATGAGCCGATCAGATGGGGGTTCAAATCTCCAGTTCCTCGCAATGCATTCAGGCCTGCACAATGCGATAGCCATATCACATCACATACTCATAGTAGGAAGCTGAATTGGGACTAATTATTCAACTTATGTTCATGGAATGATGTCATGTGTTCCTTGTGGCAGGAGTTGAGGGATACTCCCATAACTGTTTGTATGTAGTGTCCCACAAGACATCTGGTCAACACAAGTAGTAAACTATTGGGACACAGGCCCATGAAGTAGAGTGATGCTACTGGCCCTCGAGATGATTATATTGCCTGTACATCTGTAGTCTTCTTCTTATAGTCCATGCCGTGTGGCGTTGGTGATCATGTCTGTCCACAAACGTCTGTTCTTGTTCTGCCAGTTGTTTTTGATACTAATGTTCCTCCATTCCACGTCATACTGTTCATCAGCTTCTCGGTTGGTCTCACCCCCACTTTCTTCCCCTCCAGTTTTCCCGTTTTGACGACATAATCCAGCTTGCCTCTTCAAGATATGTCCAATGCGTGTGGAATGTCTTCTGGTACGAGTGAGTTAACGTCTTTCAACACATCTGCATTACTCTTTCTATCTGTCCACAGTCTTCTCACCATTCTTTTATAAAACCACACATCCACTACTTCCACATTATTTCTCACCTCACTTCTAAATGTCGATGATTCGCTTCTCTGTATCAGGATTGGCTGAATGGAACTCATGAGAACTGTTTTTCTCTCCTTGATTAAAAGAAGATAAAATGCGGAGAATATTCTTACTTTTGTGAAATGAAGTATTTGCTTGGGTTATTCTACAATTGCCTGCCTTAATACATCTTCCGTCTGCTTTTATTAAATTACTAAATACTTAAAATCATTGACTTGTTACAGATTGGTTCCATGCACCTAGATGTTGCACTAGGGCATATAATTGTTTTTCTAATAACCATTAGTTCTGTTTTTCTGTTGTTTAGACTAAGTCCTTTGTTTTGATTGTCTGCTACAATATATATAAATATATAATTTCGTGTAATTGTGTTTAATTTTCAGCTACAATATATATGTCATTAACATAAAGCTCGCTGTTTACATTACGCCCACCAACTGATATTCCTGACATGTTTTGCATGGATCTCACTATTGCTATCACTACAGAAAATCAAGCTCACGTATGTCAGTAATTTGTTATTAATTTTATTACGGGGTCATATGATAAAATATCATTTCCTCAGAATGATTATCTTGACTGTTTTGGTGCTCTTGAAGTCACGGGAAAAGTTGGATCCGATATTGAAGAGAACAAATGTACTTGGTTCATTCTGAAAGCACTGGAGATTGCCTCTGACGAACAGAAGGAAGAACTTAAGGTAGCATTTATTGTTTTACTGTTTCTATTTACTCTTCCCTACTTCACTTTTTCTTTATGAACATCAAATGTATTTAATGAAGGAAGTATTAAAGTAAGGCCATTACAAGTGGTCAAAGAGCTAGCTATATTCCAGTACAAGAGAGGACCTGATGATGGATCCTCGTTTGGATAAATGTAGAGGAGACCAACTAATTACAAATTATTGAAGATTGTGTATATATTTATATATATATATATATATATATATATATATATATATATATATATATATATATATATATATATAGAGAGAGAGAGAGAGAGAGAGAGAGAGAGAGAGGGGGGATCAAAATATCACAAATAATTGAAGTTTGTATTGATTAGAATATGTGTAGAGGGGCCAACTAATTACAAATGATTGAAGATTGTGTTGATACCAAGTTAATAAACACAGAGACAAATAAAATGTACAAAATTGATAACTGACAGAAATAGTTTTAGACAGAGAAAGGAATCAATGTGAAAATATATTGAAGCTGAGTATGGGTATCCTCTGACTAAGGAGATATAAACGCCTCCCCTCCTCCGTTAGTCTACGGGACACCCTAGGGCAAGGTGGAGTACCCGTGTAGCCCTCCCCCTCCCAATCAGGGGTAAGTGAAGCCATGGAAAGAGGTTGTAGATGGAGTGTGAGAGCAGTCGAAAGATTGTTGCTAGTTATGATCTGCACTCTGCGGCGATAGGCAGATGATCTCATTAGTAGAGACAATGGCTATGGCTAACGACTAGTACAGTCACTGCCCAGAAGGAAAGCAACGGCAACTACCTTCTGCAAAATCTGCCAAGAAACCATAACAAACATGAAAGAAAACACTATAAGAAAGAGATCTTATTGTGAGGCCCTCATGCAAGGCAGATCAGATAACACTGGTGACGAGTGTGACACAGGGGCCAGTCCTAGTAATCATATTGACGGAGTTAATCCCGACGGTGTTACCAAGTAAATCCCATTTGTCAGACTAAGAAGGAGAGCGAGACTAGAAATGTGGAATGTGAGAAGTTTATATGAGGGGAAGAAGCTTAAGATAGTATGTGATGAGATTGAGAGGTTAACTATTCTAATTTTATGAATTAGTGAACATCGCTGGGGAGGTAATTGACATTTTAAACTTAAAATTTGAGTCTTGTCATATATTCTGGAAGTGATGTCGGAGGCAGAGTGGGGTAGCATTTTGTTTAGATAGAACAACTACAAAAGGTTTAATTGGATATAACCTGGTCAGAGATAGAATCCTCACTATCAGACTTAAAGGTCATCCCCCCCCCCCCCCCCCAAAAAAAAAAAACACAACTCTCATACAGATATATGCGCCTACTTCAGAAACAGAGGAGGGCGAAATTGAAGATTTTTACAGCACACTGTAAGACACATCACATAAGATTGGCCGTAATGACAAAACAATCATAATGAGAGGTGTTAATGAAAAAGTGGGTACATGAACAGTTGAACATGAGAGATATGTTTTAGGACAATTGGGATTAGGAAACAGAAATCATGCAGGTGACAAATTAATTGAATTTTGCACAGAAAATGAGTTAACACACTTTTTAAACAACACCCTAAAAGACGCTTCACGTGGAAGTCCCTGGACAGTACTACCAAAAACCAGATAGATAATATTTTTATTTTTATTTAAGGGAGTCTCCTTGGCGAAGTGGTCAAGCCGTTAAACTCGGGCTCCGAAGGTTGTGGGTTCGATTTCGGTTCGCGAGTTAAATTTTTCGGAGATTCCCGTGGGTCGTCGCTAGAGCTAGGGAGATCGTGCTTTGTGCGACGCTTTCCACGCTGCGGAAAGAGACTGAGCCATATGGGATAAAACCCGGTGCAATGAAGTCGACCCCTGTCGACTTTTAAGATAGATTATATTTTAATACAAATAAGATGGAGATCAAGCATAATATCGGCAAAAACCCTACAAAGTGTAGACTGTGATACAGATCATCAGTTATTAGAAACAGATGTGAAAGTGAAACTCAAAAGCTTACCCGAGGACCAAGGCCACTTCGTTTTGATCGCGCAAAAATAACAGATGCATTCAACGTAGAAGTGAAGAGTCGTTTTGGGGTCTTGATGTCTCCACAGGAGGAATTGACACCTGATGAACTGGCAGTACTATGTAGAGATATTTTGATAACTGCAGCTACAGATTTTTAATTCCGAGGTAGAAAAAGCAACATAAGCCATGGATAACAATAGACACGTTATCATTAATAAAACAACGAAGGGAACTGAAACAGAAAGGAGGTGAAACCGTTGGCAATAGGATGAAGTATAAATATTTAATTAGAGAAATAAGAAAGACCACACGAAAGGACAGAAGGCGCGGTAGGGGTATTCCCTGTCAAAGGAGAAGTATGGTGCCCCCTTCACGTATAGAAAACTCATCGTTAATCAGAGAAACTGCGTAAATGGGTGCTCCATAGGAGCAGACTCGCCCGGTAGGGGTATTCATGTGCACCAGGTGACTCCAGACCGTCACCAGGCGACTGGGTGCAAAATAGTATCAACATTGGAAGTAGGGACTTGGAATGTAAGAACTATGAGTGGGGATGCAAAATTTGATATCATTAAGAATGAAATGAGAAGACTAAATATTAACCTGTTAGGTATATGTGAGACCAGATGGTCAGGAATGGGCATTATAACATCTGAGGAATATAGAATAATCTATTCTGGTGGAGGGAAACAACAGCGAGGAGTATCAATTATAATGGATACAGAGAGATTAATATCGATCAAAGGATATTGGACTGTATTAGACAGAGTGTTACTGGCGAAGTTGAGTGGAAGACCTTTTGATGTCAACGTCATACAAGTTTTTGCACAAACAGCAGATAGTAGTGATGACAGCATTGATGCATTTTATAATGATTTAGAGAAAGCTTTCAAGAAATGTAAGAACTCTGAAGTAAGTATTGTAATAGGTGACTGGAATACCAAAGTTGAAAATCAACAGGACGGATGCACAGTAGGTAAGTGTGGACTAGGGGAACAGAATGAAAGAGGTTGCAGGCTTGTACAGTAGGCGAAAGAGCATGGTGTGATTATTGTATTTTGGGACTCATTCCCTAGCACTCCCGACCTAACATTTTATTTACTCCATTTACTGCCCTACACTCACTCCCTCTTTTCTTATTGCCTAAGCCCATTAGTGACTGGGCAGTAGATCCGCTATACGTAGTCATACTCCTAAACTACCGTACTATACTTCTTTTCTCAATGTACTATATTTTATATAACGTACGTGGAACCTTCTTAAATAAGTCCCATTAAGCATACCATTTACTTTTATTCATATAGATATCTAGTCATTTATCTCTGTACCTTTCTTTTCTTTGCTTCTGTCTTGTTTTTTCTGCTAGACTGCTAAATTATTGCTAAATCTCTTTTCCTCTATTTCACCCCTGCTACTTTCATCAACACTGTCGCTGTGACGACTAGGGGATATGTACTCTGATACTGGTTTGTTAACATTTGTCTTTTAGGATAGATCCGTTTTTACGTAACCATTCTCAGGAGTATCTGTTTCTAATTCGTTTTGTTCCCATTCAAGTCTTTCCTTCCTACCTTGTATTCGTTGTAACTTTTCAAATATAGGCAACGATTCTTCGCTGGATGAACGTTCTCTATTTTTTTCGTGCCCTCTTTATTTCTCTCTGACAGTCCCTCTCTAATCTTCTCTTTGTAGCCATTCTAGTATTTTGGTATGGGCTGCTATTATCTTCTGATAAATGTATGTTACTACTTGAGGCACTATAATTTAATTGTTCTGTATCTAAATTTCCATTGTAGGAATCTGGCTTTATCATTATCGCTATTTTTGGTAACTCATCTGGGTTTTCGCTAATTGTCTCTTCTCTACTTCCGAATACTGTGTCTCTCATGGGAAGCATATATGTTGTCTGTCTTTTGATATTTCTACTCTGTTCTTCATTTTTAACTTCTTCATTCTCATCTTTGCGTAAATATTGGACATGCACTTTTACTGAGTGCCCGCTTAATTGATTTTTTTATGACATACGAGACTTGTCCTACTTTTGCCAATATATAATATCCAACCAACCAGTGGTTATCAAATTTAGATTCTTTGTAATGTTTCTTGTAATATACTCTAGCCCCTATTTTAATTTATAGGGTCCGTGTATTTTTATCAGCATACATTTTCTGTCTTGCGAACGCTTTCCGGACGTTTCTATTCAGTTTCAGATGTGCTTTATGTATTTCTTGTAAAATTATCCTTTGAAATCCTCGCCCAAGTATTTTCTTCTCGGCCTCAGGAAATTGTCTGTTGGTAATACTGGTTCTCTACCGTACACGAGATAAAAAGTTGAATATCTTGTGCTTTCATTTATGTTAGTTCCAATAGCTCCTAATATTTGGTTCAAGTACAGATCCCAATCCTTGTTGTTCTCTTCTATATTTTTAGTCAGAATATCATAAATCGTTTTATGTTGGCGTTCATTTTTTGCATTCGCTTTTGGGTTATGAAGGGATGTTTTAACATGATGAATATACAGTTTTTTAATTAGTTCTTCAAATCTTTTGTTCACAAATTATTTACCATTGTCCGTTACAATAATTTGAGGGCATCCAAATCTAGGTATATATTCCTGCAGCAGAATAACCATTACTGAAGTTGCTGATTTATCGGGGATAGGAAACACTCCGGCCATAAACTATAGCAAAACAAGATGTAGCATGTATACATTTCCGGACATAGTCTTGGAATGTGGTACCGAAATACCCAGGCTTATTTTCTGCATTGGGTACTGAGGAATATCTGTTTCCTGTATCGGGAATTTTATTGCCATCATATTTCTCATTCTACATCTTTCACATGCCTCTACATAATTGCACATACTCCCAAACATATTTGGCCAATAATACTTCCGGCTGAGGAAATCAAACATTTTATCCCTTCCGAGATGTCCATTGTTGTTATGATACGTTCGTAGTACCTCTAATTCTAAGTGTCCAGTAATATATTTTCTCAGTCTAAATCCACCTCCTTTATCTGACATAAAATATAATTGTCCATCTTCTGGCAAGATGACACATTGTTTTTTCACATAACTATCTTTGCTTTCCATCAACTTTTCCTTTATTTCTCTAAGTTGTTCATCTTTTTCTTGTTCTGCTTTCATATCGAAATCTGGGATCTTTGTCTCTTCTATTTCTTCACCTATGGTCTTCTCCTCTACCATCTTCTTTAAGGTTTTCATATCTAAATTACCTAAATTTATTATTTTTTGCTTGCCAATTTCGGTCATCTATATTTAAAATGTATCATTACCCGTCCTAATACTCCAAGGTCTTATTGAACCCATGAGACCTCTAATCATATCCACTGCGGCAGCTCTCCGTTGTTTTTGTATTCTACTTTCTACTAGACTAACATCTTTCCTTTTGAAGGTATCTCTTTCCCTCACTTTTGGTATTCGTCTTCTAGCCTTCGCTACTTGTCTGCCATATATATATTGATGTCTTCCCCTGACGAGTCTTTAATAACAACCCTATTTTCTTGGTTGCTGTCAAATTTCCAATTGGAGGAATTAATTCCTCTCCACTCTGGATGTTTTTCTTTTACAATTTTCTTATTCATTTTGAATTTTGTTAACTTATGAGCACGTACATTGTCTTCAACATCTGCCAACTCAGCTAAACTTTCTTCTTCCTTATCTTCACAAGAATGTAAACCCTCAGCCTATAACACTATTCTCTGCCTAGTTTCTTTTCCGATATATCTCACCGTTACCTGTCGATGCTCTGACTCATCTGTCTTTTCCAATGTACCTGTACAATTACGTAAATTGATCTGATCTTGTTCCACTGTTCCCACTAAACGTGTCTGTTCTTCCTTCCTAGTTTGTTGCGATTTGGTTTTCTTTTCTACTTTACCAATTTGTGTTTGAGTACTCTTCTCCACTCTGTTGACTGTCTGCGTCTGGGTCTCCTGTTCTACTTTATCAACCAATAATGTCTCCTTTTCCTGTCTGACACTAAACACTGAAAACACTTTTTGACTACCTAAGGTCCTGCCTGACTGATCTTCTCTATTGCTCATCTTTACCAATGAATATCGCAGCCGTCTAATCTCGAACCATTTATTTCGTAATGCTCTCACATCTTCACTATTATATGGTTAGTTCCATCGTTTCTTATTAATCTTAATTTTCTGATAATTACCAACTTCTGAGTTTTTATTTTGTTTTTCCATATAACTCCGTGCCCCTGTCATCTTAGATTTTATATTTTTACTGTTAATATTACGCCTGTCGTACTTTCTAACACTATTATAAATCGGCTGTATTCTATTTAAATTCCCCCGGCCGTAACATTTAGTACCAACTCCATATGCTATCCTGTCACACGTTTGCTTCCACATCCAGTCCACCATAGCTGAAACTCCACGGGGTGACACTTTCAAATTATCCAGCCACTCTGCTGTCTCACGTCCTAGATCTCTATATAACGGTTGCATGGTAACTCACTATGCCTTGTTTTTATTCTACAACTCAATGTCTAGGACACTAGCTTTTTAGGGATGTCTAATACACTTACGTCGATGTCCGAAAGCCGTCTTTAGAATCGTATACCGCACGGTTGAGACAAGCCTCTACAATGCGTTGCCTGATCGATATATCTAACGCGCATATATTTCCCTAGAACATTCACCAAAATTGTATCATCAGCGTTCAAAACTATATTATACATCACACTCTAACTAATTTATTATAGTATATAAGTCAATTGTTCAAAATCAGTACCTAAGTTAAAGAAAATTAGTACCAGTTTTAAAGTTCTTTTTTCTTTCTTTTTTTTCGCACAGATAGGTTATACCAAACAACATCTAAGATCCACTTTTACGTGTGTGTGTTTTTCGACAGTATGTTTAGACATTTTTGGCGGGGTCGTTCCACGGGAAAGTTTCCACGTCTCCTGAGCTTCCTCTTATGAAACAAAATACGATTATAAAACGTCGGACGTTGAACAACTGTATAGGTAGCATTCTGATTCATTCCACACCGGGGTTCGACGTAGCACGAACTATGAATGATGGTTTATAGCGGAACCTCTGGGGGAAAAAATCCTCCATGTAGCCAGACATATCCACGCACTCTCATGATAGTGATACGTTATAAAGACATCCACAATCTCCACCTGGCGTACTTGCGTAGACAAATGTATGTGGTAACACTCATATCAAAGATTATTCTCTTGACATTGCAGTTATCAAACAGGTGGGTTGTAAAGCACATAGAAAACTCCTCCAGTGACGTTACAGGTACCAAAACACATGAATTGTAGATTGTATCACAACTCACTCCATTGACGTTATAAATGTCACGTATGTGGTTAGCAAATGTTGTCATAATTTACTCTATTTACGTCGTATATAGAAAAAAAAGTTTTGTAGTATATTGAATGAAGAATCGGTTGTATAACGATCATCTTGAAACCATTAACATCTAGAAACCTCCGAGACATTTCTAACATTTCTAAGATCCATAATATCTGATTATTGAGGGTAACGTTTTGTTGTGATTCTTTCTCTGACCAGTGTTCGGAAATCATTTGAGCAGCGACATTCCGAGTTCGAATCCTGGCATCTTGGCACCAGATCGTCCTTTATGTGGCAGTGCCCCGTCGTGTACATGTGGACATATGCGTGGATTCCTTCTAACTTCGTTGTCTTGTTCCATTGCAACTAGTTTCATTCTTTCGGCCGGTTAGTGGAGTATTCGAGTTGCAGAGAGAATAGTGTGCGAAACCCTCTTCTTGCCTTCGCAGATTAATTCAAACTTTCATTCCATGACGACTCTTACGCCAATTAAAACTTCATAATTTTAATTCAGAAATTTTCTCCAAAATCACTACAGAAATACATACATTATTAATATACCAAGACAATATTCTACAATATTCAGTAACGCGTCATACCTTCATGTTCCAGATCTATTGAACCAATTTACGAATTAGAGTCACCTTGAGTGCCCCCTCAGTCAGAGGCATACTGACTTATAGTTACTACTGCACTGCAAACAGTTTCCAACCTTGGATATATGGCATATCATCAGCTTCCCTCAATTATATTCTCTTCATTGTGCGATCGACTATCAATTTTCTTCATCTCTGAAATCCGGTGATAATAAGTGATAGTAAACTACTGGACCGAGTCAGTACTCAATCTTTATGTTCTACTTCAAATTGTCCTCCTCTTGCTTGCTTCTCACCGTTGGTAATCATCTGTTGTGGTCTTATTGTTGCCGTCGTTACTCCCCGTCACTAACCCTAACAATGTTACGTAGTACTCTTTTGTGCGTTCTCGTGCACATTGGTTTCCTCTTTATCAAACTTCCCCATTTATAAGTTTGCAACGCTTATTATCTTTCTTTCGTTAACTCTCTCTCTCTCCCCCCCCCCCCCCTCCCAAATCACCTATTATGTTACAGAGGTGATGGATAATTTCGAATATCTTGGGTCATCAATTATTAACACATAATGACACAATGGTCTACAAGGTATAGGATCGGCAAGCATCTCACAGGAGGGGTGACAAGTGAAAATTAGTAGCCTGCCGATACCCGCAGACTACACAAGTCAACCCCACCTCCACGCGGCGAAGACTGGGAAACCATGACCGCGAGGTTATGGGCTAACAGGGATATGGCTCGCCATATGGGATGGACATCCTATGGTCAGATATTTGTCCTAAACCGGCCTAGCAAGCCGGCATGGGATCTTCATGCTGCTTGTGGGAAAACTAAGAAGTATAAACGGACTGACCCAAATGGATATAGACCCAGCAATGTTAATGGACTGCGAGATAGATCAGCGATTTACAAAAGAAAGGTACAATGAACGTCTGCGGTTTTAATAGTAAAGAATAAGAACTTACAGAAACAATGGAAGAGAGGAAAATTGGACTGATGGGAATAGCGGACACCAGAATAAAAGGGGAAGAGTGCAAGGAGATCCACCACAGTTACACGTTTGTCTACTCTTGAGTGGAACAGCAAGAAAGGGCAAGGTACGGTGTGGGAATAGTAATTGAACCACGGCTAGCAAGAGGAATACTAGAAATACGATATATATCAGAAAGAATCATAACACTGAGAATAAAAGGAAAAAAAAACAATTACAACATGTGTACACAAATACGTGCCAAGTAATACAAACAATAATGAGCAAGAATGCGGGGAATTCTACGAAGACATTCATGACGTGCTACATAAAATAGATAAGCAGGACAACGTCATAGTTATGGGAGACTTCAATGCAAGACTAGGACACAACATAGCGGGCATAGAAAAACATCTTGGAGCATTTGGAGACCAACATAATGAAAGAAATGATAACGAAAGAAGATTGATAGAGTTATGCAGCCAACACGACCTCTATAAAACAAACACATTCTATAAACACAAAGAGTCACAAATATACACCTGGTATAAATGGAACGATTTAGATACTAAAAGCCAAATTGATTCTATATTGACAAGAAATAACAGAAACAGAAATATATTAGATGCAAGGCCCAACATAAGTATAAACACTGACCACATAGCAGTTTTTGCGACAATAAGAACCATATGTAGAAGACAGCAAAGACCAGGAAAATACATGCCATGCGAGTCAGTAAACTTGAAAAACCTCAAAGATGTGGCAGTGAGGGAAAATTATGAGAAAGAACTAAGTTAAATCTTTCTAAAATTACCTATATAAAAGAAAGAAAGTGGAAGACAAATGTTAGAAGTTCAAATCAAGCATTTTAAATACTGCAAACATAACCACGAAAAAATGCAAAACACGGAAAAAGAAAATAACAAGTTGGTGCAACCCAGAAGTAAAGAAAGCTGTAAAAGACAAAAAGGTAAAATATAAAAAGTGGTCGAAGAGCAGACAGGAATGCGATTACACAGAATATAGAATAGCGAAAAGACATGTGAATAGAATAGTAAAGAGAGAAAAACAAAAAGACTGTGAGGGGTATGGAGATACCCTAAATAAAAATTACAAGGAGGCAACTAGAAACTTCTACAAAAAGATAATTGCAATGAGACCCAGAGTAGAATCCTTTGACCCAACTGAAATAATTAACAGCGAAAATGGAAACCAATTAGTGAACAAAACAAATCCTAATAAGATGGAAACAGTACTTCGAACAACTTCTCAACATCCCATCAGATGTCACAGGAATTCTAGAAACCGACACAGATGCCACCGATGAACTAGAACCAGACATACTGAAAGAAGAAATTATAGAAGCCATCAGGTTAGCCTCATTGAATAAATCACCAGGACACGATGAAATACCAAATGAACTAATTAAAGCAACAAGAGAAGTAGGAACAGCTTGGCTACATAGACTATTCAACCATGTTTGGGTAGAACACCAGACATTACGAGACTGGGGAAACGCCATAATTATCCCAATTTGGAAAAACAAAGGCAGAAAAAGAGACTGCACACAATACAGGGGTATTTCACTGTTGAGTCATACTGCGAAAATATTTTGCAAAATTCTTGAGAAAAGATTACGAACTACTATAAAACCCCAGCTAAGCGAAACACAACTTGGATTTAGAAAAAACAAAGGATGCACAGACGCCATTTTTGTCCTTAGACAGCTTATAGAAAAGTCAATCGAATTCAATGAAACACTCTACTTAGCCTTTGTCGAACAAGAAAAGGCATTTGATACAGTAGATATAAACAAGCTGTGGGAAATTCTTAAACAATATGGAGTGAGTACACATCTACTAAATCTATGTAGAAGCTTATACAACAACAGGGCATGTATAGTGAGAGCAATTGGAGGACACTCAGTACCCTGCACCATAAGATCCGGAGTAAGACAAGGTTGTGTCCTGACCCCTCTCTTGTTCATAATATATATATATTCTATACGACATATGAAAAGAAACCAGCCAAACAGAGACCGCAAGAACACCGCTTGACGAGAAATCGGAAGAATAACCATTTGCAAAGCTAACCATTAGAGAACTCCTGTTTGCGGACGACAAAGCACTAATAGCAAAGTCAGAAGCTGAATTACAAAACCACATGAATAGTCTAACTGAAATGTGTAGGGAACATAACATGAAAATTAATACAAGTAAAAGAGAGGTAATCGTCTTCTTCTTCTTTGCGTTCATCCGGCGTGTTTTTTCAGATGTGATTGCGTGTGTCTAGTTATGCGCCCCCGGGCCGAAACCCATAGGCCAACGCATCCGACTTTTGCGTGCATTTTTGACCAGGTTGCATTCCTAGGAAATAGATGTAATGACTGTAACTACAGAAGAAAAAGCAACAACCATTCACCTAAACGAACAGCCCTTGAAACAAGTATAGTGTTTCAAGTACCTCATTCATTCATTCATTCAATAGCATGTCCTTTGCAGAATCTCACTCCTATAACAACCTTCCGGAAATCCTCTCGATCATAAGCAAGATGTCCCGCGTCTGATACACCCACGTGGAGATCATCTGCCACATCCTGCACCCATCTTCTCTGTGGCCTTCCTCTTCCTCTCTTCCAAGGCATATACCCCTCCATTATTGTTCCCTCCAAACTTTCGTAACGTTTCAAGTGACCAAAATATTTCAATTTTCTTTGTTTTATCGTCTTTAATAGCCAACATTTTTCAATATTCAGCTCTTGAAATATGGATGCATTTGTTCTTTTCTTTACCCAATATATTTTTAGAACTCGTCTATAATATTTATATTCAAAGGCATTTATGCGTTGTTCAGCTTGTTTAGTAAGTGTCCAGTTCTCACAGGCGTATGTTGCAATGGGAAAGATGCATGCTCTTAAAAATCTAATTTTTGTAGTTCTGTCAGTCTCTCTCCACAATTTATTCAGTTGTATTAGTCTTTGAAGAGCAATTGACAGTCGTCATTTAATTTCCTTCATTGTGTCACCGTTATTGGTAATTAATGACCCAAGATATCCAAAATTTTCTACCACCTCCAATTTGTCTTCATTAACATATATTTCTTTCTCCATAGTAGTTTTATCTGTATGCGTTATCTGTCTTTGCTATGCTACGATATAAGTTGTGATTTGCACTATTCAATTGGGTTGAGGCTACTGGGTTTTCTATGCCATTCTGTGTTGTGGATAGCAATACTGTATCATCAGCGTAACGAATCTCTGGTATGTCATGACCACCGATATTTAGGGCATCACATAGCTCCCTGTTTATATCGTCTATTACATGTCTCATTATATTTTCGGCGTACAGGTTAAACAAATAGGGGGGACAGCATACATCCCTAACGGACTCCTTGCCTGATGTCAAACCAATCTGATGTCTCGCCATCTATTCTAACTGCTGCTTGTTCGTCTAGATATATCATTCTCATGAGTTGTATTGCGTGTAATGGAAAGCCCATATTCCTCATGAGTTTCTGATGTTGTACGCAGTCAAATACCTTTGAATAATCCACAAAACATTAGAATAGGTTTACATTAAATTATCTGCACTTCTCTATTATTACACACATGCTGAGAATGTGATCTCTTGTTCCTCTTCCTTGTCTAAATCCAGCTTGAACCACGTTAATGTCTTCTTCCAGTTTCTTAATAAGTCTTCCGATTATGATTTTAGGTAGAATCTTACTTGCATGACTGATCAGGGCAACAGTTCTATAATTTAAATATTGAGCACAACCCACTACTGGCAACGCCGATCGCATTCTGGTATGAACCTAAGGCCTATCCACGTCAATATGGAAGCACTATACTCGAGTTTCGCCCTCGTTTGAGCTCGTCAGTAGTGCATATCCCTGACCGGATCCGGAAACAGTCCCGGATCACGCGTGTGAAGCGGGTGTGTAACCACGTGGCACACACTGGACACACCAAATTATCACAACAGAATATCACAACGCTACCCATCGTAGGCTATGCTCAAGATTGCCCAATCGCCGCGACCGACGTCCGTCAATCGATGGGACCCGAACGATCAGGACTTCTCACTGGCAAGGAACACCAGGCATCCTATATCCAGTTTCTTGTTTCCGGATCCGGTCAGGGATATGCACTACTGACGAGCTCAAACGAGGGCGAAACTCGAGTATAGTGCTTCCATATTGACGTGGATAGTCCTTAGGTTCATACCAGAATGCGACCGGCGTTGCCAGTAGTGGGTTGTGCTCAATATTTAAGTTTCAAATCCCGAAACAACCACATAATCAGTTCTATAATTGGTGCATAATTTCAGGTTGCCCTTTTTGGTAATGGAGTTAAGATTGTTCTTTTCCAATCTTTTGGCCATATACCATATTTCCATATATTTGTTACATACTTCGTTATAGATTTGTATGCTTTCTTCTCCTCCCGCTTTAATTAGTTCAGCTGGTATCTCATCACATCCAGGTGATTTACAATTCTTCAGCTTCTTTATTGCCTATACAATTTCATCTAATAAGGGTTCAGGTTCTGTCTCTGCTGTCATTGTCTCATGTATCTCATTCATATCCTCACTGTCACTCATGTCATACATTCCACTGCACTACTCCTGCCATCTTTTTTATAATTTGTCTAGATTCTGTTAAAGGTATTTCCTATCTTATCTTATCACGGATAAATTTTCAATTGAGGTTGAACATTTCTTGTCAATAACTTCATTTCTTTGAACATTTCGTAATCTCTTCCAGTCTTATGATATTGCTCTATTCCGGTACAAAAATCTTGTATATTTAGATTTTTGTCCTTTCTTGTGTTATTTCTTATTTCTCTAGTTAAAGATGTATACTTCATCCTGCTATTATCGGATTCACCGCCTTTCTTTTTCAGTTCCCTTCATTGTTTTATTAATTTTAATTTGTCTGATGTAATCCATGGCTTAAGTCGCTATTTCCTGGTCGGAATTAAATCTTTGACTGCAGTTATCAAGATATCTCTAACTTGTACTGTCAATTCATCAGGTGTCATTTCCTCTTGTACAGACACCAAGACCCCAAAATGATTCCTAACTTATCCGATGTATGCATCTGGTATCTTTGTGAGGTCAAAACGAAGTGGCCTTGGTCCTCGAGTAAGCGTTTTGAGTTGTAATTTCAGATCTGCTTCTAGTAACTGATGATCTGTATCACAGTCTGCACTTTGACGGATTTTTGCAGATGTTATGCTTGATCCCCATCTTCTTTGTATAAAAATATAATCTATTTGATTTTTGGTAATACTGTCCGGGGACTTCCACGTGAAGAGTCTTCTTGGGTGTTGTTTACAAAGTGTGTTGGCTATCTTTAACTCATTTATTTTATGTGCAAAATTCAATTAATTTGTCACCTTCATCATTTCTATTTCACAGTCCGAATTTTTCTAAAACGTGTCTCTCATTTTCAGTTCTTCCTGTACCTACTTTTGCATTAAAATCGCCCCTTATTATTGCTATATCATTATAACCAATCTTATTTAATGTACCTTGCAGTGAGTCGTAAAAATCTTCAATTTCGTCCTCCTCTGCTGTTGCAGTAGGTGCATATATCTGTATGAGAGTTGTGTTTTTTTGGACGGCCTTTAAGTCTAATAGGGAAGCTTCTATCACTAACTTGGTTATACCCCATTAAAGCTTTTGCAGTTGTTTTATCAAAAATAATGCAACTTCACTCTGGCCTCCGACGTCTCTACCAGAATAAATGAAAATGCTTCCATTTTCAGTTGTAAAATGTCCCTTTTCTCTCCAGCGATGTTCACGATTTCCTAAAATTTGAATATTTAACCTCTCAAATTCATCACATACTACTTTAAGCTTCTCCTCATACAGACTTCTCACATTCCACATTCCTATTCTTACTCTGTTTCTTAGTCTGACATAGGGGATTTCCTTGGTAACACAGTCAGGATTAACTCCATCATCACGATTACTAGCACTTATCTCTGTGTCACACTCTTCCCCAGTGTTATCTGATCAGTCTCGCCTGGGAGTCTCGCCACCAGATCTCTTTCTTATTATGTTTTCTTTCATGGTTGTTATGGTTTCTTGGCAAGTTTGGCAGAAGGTTGTTTGCCATTGCTTTTATTCTGGTCAGTGTCTGTACCAGTCGGTGGCCATAGCCATTGTCTCCACCGAAGAGATCATTAGCCTATCGCCGCAGAGTGCAGACCATAACCACCAACAATCTGTCGGCTGCTCTCACATTCTATCGACCACCTGCTTCCATGGTTTCACGTAACCCTGAATAGGGGCTAAACGGGTACTCCACCTTGCCCAAGGGTGCCCCGTAGACTAACGGAGGAAAGGAGGCATCTTACATCTCATTTGATAGGAGTTACCCCTACCCCGTTAACCATTTCAAGTATCTAGAAAGTATATCATCAAATGGCAAATCAGAAGACGAGATCAAAAATAGATGCAATAAAGCAAACCAACTCATTGGACAAATGGCACCAATACTAAAGAGCAAACATGTATCAATAACTACTAAGAAAGCACTTTACAACATAATCTTCCTACCAACTCTATGTTACCAATGCCAAACCTGGACAATGACATTAAAAGAGAAAAGAAATATCACAACAACATTAATGAGATTCCTGAGAAGAATACTCAATGTATCAAGAAGAGATATAGTCAGAAATGAAGAAATCAGGACTAAAGTGAGGGTTATAGCTGCAATAGATTTTATTAGAAGGCAGCAATTCAAATGGTTTTGTCATGCAAGTAGGTTACCAACTAAGAGTATACCACAACAAGCAATGATGTATAGACGTGAGGGAAGCAGAAGAAAAGGCCGACCACGTAAACGATGGACGCAGGGAATAACAGAGTCCATGGGAATATCGATACATGAAGCCCATAAGCGGACACTCTCCAGCTGTTTATACTTCACATCGACACCGCAGGTACAAGAGGAACATAACGAGATGAGATGATGAGAAGGAAACAATGAAGGCAATTAAAAGATGAACATAAATTGCTCTGCAAAAACTAAACCAACTGAATAAATTGTGGAGTGGGACAGATAGAACTAATTTTTAAGATCATGCATATTTTCCATTGCAACATACGCCTGTGAGACTTGGACACTTACTAAGCAAGCTGAACAGCGCATAAATGCCTTTGAATATAAACGTTATAGACGGGTTCTAATAATATCTTGGATAAAGAAAAGAGCAAATGCACCCATACAACAAGATCTGAATATTGAAGAAGGTTGGCTACTAAAGACGATAATAATAAAACAAAGAAAATTGCAATATTTTGGTCACTTAAAACGTCATGAAAGTTTGGAAAGAACAATCATGCAAGTATATGCCCGGAGGAAGGCCAAATTGAAGATGGGTGCAGGATGTTGCTGATGATCTCCAGATGGGTGTATCAGATGCGGGACATCTTGCTTACGACCGAGAAATTTTACAGACGGATGTTATGGGAGGGAGATTCTGCAAGGGACATGCTACTGAATGAATGAATGAAATGAAAATAATGTGAAGATGTCAACGGACTTTACACGTACTGTTTGACATGCTCTCTCTCTCTCTCTCTCTCTCTCTCTCTCTCTCTCTCTCTCTCTCTCTCTCTCTCTCTCTCTCTCTCTCTCTCTCTCTCTCTCTCTCGCCCTTGCAATCTCGAAGATTGAAACGTTTATAGTCTACAGCCGTCTTCATCACAGAGGAGCTTTCTCAATCCTCTCTTTGTTAGTCGGACAGGTGATTCCAGGGCAGGTTGCCTTACGTGGAGGTGAAGCAAGGCCGTGGTCATTATGGTACCCAGACCTGGCACATCACATAATGTCATTCTGGTAATAAGTAATATGGGTCTGCTGAGTCTCTCTCTCTCTCTCTCTCTCTCTCTCTCTCTCTCTCTCTCTCTCTCTCTCTCTCTCTCTCTCTCTCTCTCTCTCTCTCTGTGTATGTGTGTGTGTGTGTGTGTGTGTGTGTGTGTGTGTGTGTTCCTTTGAAATTATTGTTGACTATTGATGTGTCACACTGTAAAGAGGTGGGATAAATACAAAAGCATAGCTATGTGATGGAGACAGATCAGAATTCATAGAAGAAAATTACATATAAGGTGCGTAAATTAGAAGGAATATGGTGACTGTCAAAGACTGGTATATAAAGGGCGGAGGTCTTCTCAAGATAGAATACCACCGGGAAGAGTGGTCAACCTCAAATAGATTAGAGGTGATACAGTGCCCCGATATCAGGGCAGGGTAGGTGATAGAATGGGGGACTATTAACTAGTTCTCTCATGAGACACGGAGACGTTGACCAGATGGTTAGCACTCTGGTCACGACAGAATCACGCCTACGTGATAGCCACGATTGCCACTGAACAGAAGACAGCTAACGTAAGCGTGCCAGGTACCACGGCACCCAAAAAGCCGAAGGACACCTCAAGGTCCTTCCGCGTGCTGTGTAGCCACGCGAGTAAGAAAGTCAGACTGGGGACTGACTTTGTAGCGAGCACCTCGTTTTAGTGTTGATAGGAGTTTTGTGTAACCAAATAGATAGAGATAGCATTAGAGTTTAGGAAACTAGTGATAGGCAATTCTGTGGCTTTGTGTGTGGTTTGATAGCGACTGTTATGTACTTGTAAAGAGCCAACGGCAATAAAATGTATCATTTATTTCCTCTCACACGACTTGCAAGTTTCTTGTGTGGTGTGGGAGAAGTAATCTGATGATGCCTTACACATGGGTTGTTGACAGGCAAAGATTAATGTGGTGTCAGAAGTGTGGCTTGGACGAAAGTTCAAGCTAATACACTCACCCACGGCTCTCGGCTGAAGATTAATGTGGTGTCAGAAGTGTGGCTTGGACGAAAGAGCCAAGCTAATACACTCATCCACGGCTCTAGACTAAGTTTACAAATAGTGAAGTAGTGAATTTAATTTGTGTCAGTGACGGTTGACGTGTGCAGAACTAGGACAAGTTGCTGACGAAACTGTGCCTATCGTGACGAAATAATGCTTATTTGTGTTTAGTAAAATATTATATACTTAAATCATGTGTTTCTTCAAAGTTGTAAGTATTGATATTATTATTTTCTGTTATTTATTCATGTAATTATTTATTTATTTATGAATAACTATCAAAAATGATTCTTGGCGGAGCGATACACAGCCAGCAACATTATCGATTTTTGCAAGCTAAAAATAGCGCTCCGCCTCTGACGTGTTACGATTGACAAGCAGTTGTTCTGCGCCATTGGCATTCAGCATCTGAATGTTTACAAATCGGTAAGCTGCTGCCCGCCTGAATCAGTGCTTTAGAATACCTATTATTTGTTGATTTGAGTTAGTAATTGAATATATTTGTTTATTTAAACAATATTAATATATTTTCGTTTATTTCAAAGCAGTTATTGAATTTGTTTTTCGTACTTTTTCTTGTGTTTACCGTCACGATGGCACTACTTTCGGCCATGCAAATTAGACTTGGTCTGCACTACACTTCCATAGATTAAACTAGGTTAGTAACGAAAAGCATATAACAATAAACAGTTAGAACGAAGACAGGACATTGACAATTTAATATTAAGTAAACAATATTCTGTTTTGTTCGTGGGCATGTCATTGTGAATGTATCAAATTGTCGAATAATATGTCGTTTGCTATTTGTTAATTGTTGCTGCTCTGTAAACCAGTGTGAACAACAGCTGATTAGAAGATTGGTGTGTATGCCGAAATGCCAAACAGGTGACCTAGATAGAAAACTCGTGGCGATACCAAAGCGCCAAACAAGGTGACCTGTGTTACCGGAGTGTGTTCCTTGTTCTCGGGAACATTAAGTTGAGTATACTCAATATATTTGGCATGCAATGTGATTAATAGTGCATCTCTTTTTCAGCTTGTGATGCATTAGCATACTTTTGTGCTCTGTTTTTTGCAGGACAAAATTTTTCAGGTTATACACAAAGAGTACAATTTGCAGTTCTCATATATTAAGAAACATAACATATCAAAGAAAAATAAGTGAATAAAGAGTTCAGTGTAGGTCAACGCTAGCTATTTACCTAACATCATGGCTACTTTAGCTGACTTCGTAAAAGCAGGCAAAGAAATGCAATACACAGGTAAAGAGCTAGAAGAATATGCTGATAAGAAATTTAAAGAAGCAAAGGATGCAGAAAGAGATGAACGCGCAATAGAAAGACAACATCAATTAGAATTAAAACAGAAGCAGTTAGAGCATGATAAGGACATTAAGCTAAAGCAATTAGATCAGGAAAAGGAATTAAAGCAAAAGCAATTAGATCAGGAGAGAGAACTAAAGCAAAGAGAGATAGATGAAATGGCAAGAGTTAAGGAAAAACAAATACAAGTAGAATCAGAAACACAGTTAAAGATGAAAGGTATGGATGTAGACTCACACGCAGAGATCTCTGCCACTAAACTAAAAAGTCAACAAGAAGAAAATAAGTTCAACAAATACAAAAATATTATCAAACCATATTGTAAAGAAGATTCCATATCAGCCTGGACAGAAAATGTCGAGTATCAGTTTAAATATCACCAAGTTCCAATAGACATGTGGGCTATGATTTATATGAAGAACCTAAGTGGTGAGCCCCTTAAAGTAATAGAAGCTATACCAACTGATCTTAGATCTAACTATCAATACATCCATGATAGGATAATGCAACACTTTTTACTTGATGCCCCTGGGTATCAGGTTCAGTTCTCAAATTTAAAACCTAAACCTAGTGAGACTTTCATTGATTATGTCTCAAATGTTCAGAGTGTACTAAATAGGTGGCTTAAAGCAGCTAACATAGGAAAAGACTTTGATAGACTTAAAAATTTAATAGCCATGGATAAAGTCATATCCACTATACCATCTCCTTTTGCTAAATTTCTACAGCAGTCAGACATTGAGAACATAGAGCAGTTCGAAAAGAAAGGGTCTGCATATTTTTCTTCTAACAGAGATATTTTTAAAACCTCAAATGACTCTGAAGTAGTCTCCTTTGTGAAAGACCAACCGAAAAATTATCAAAGTAAGAGAAAACCCTTTCAGAAAGTCGACAAGAAAGATAGGAATGTGTCAAAATGTATTTACTGTCAACTTTTGCATGACACTTATTCTATGTGTGACAAATCGCCAAATTATCCGGCGCATCTTGAAAATGTTATCAAGAAGCAACAAAACAAAAGATCTGCATACAGGCGTGCAATCAAATGCTTCTTTTGTTCCAGCTACGGCCATTATTCGAATAAGTGTCTGGGCCGCCAACGTATGAAAGCCAACAATGCTATTTTGATTGATACATCTTCTGATAGTGGTAGTGAGACTGAATGTGAGATTGAAAATGTATTACCTTTCAAGCAATCTGAAGATGTGTGTTGTGTGAACGATGTATTAAGCTTTGACAATTGTGTCCAATGTCACCAATTTCATGCAGACGGAAAATTAGAATGTGGGCATTTTGTAACATCCTCCGTAGAGAATGCAAATGCAGTTATAGCCTCCAGAGGCAATCTATTGTTTCACTCTGCGATGGTCAATGATAAGCCATGCCGATGTTTGCTTGACAGTGGGAGCTCTATTATTGGTGTGAAAAAGGAACTTGTTAATCCAAAGGATTATACTGGTGACTCTGTAAAATGCCGGACTTTTTCTGGTAATATAGAAACCTATCCTCTGGCAAGAGCCCATATAAACACCCCGTTCCTTTCTGGTACCTTTACTTGTGCAATACTAGACAACCCTTGTGCTGAGTTAATTCTTGGGTGTCTGCCCCAGCTAAAGCACTGTACAGATGAAGAAATATCTGTCTGGGAGGAGAAGAATGGTTTCACTCCAGTAAACAGTGCAGATATCCTCGAACATCACAGTCCTAACAAAGGTGCTAGACCCATAACATTTGAAACTGGTCAATAAATAATGGTGCTACTACCAGACAAGCATAATAAAAGGTTAACTTCATGGCAAGGGCCTTTCAAGGTGATACAACAACTGTCAGATGTTGACTATGAAATATCAATAAACGGACACTTAAAGATATTCCATGTCAACATGCTGAAACCTTACTTTTCACGACAACAGACAGAAGTAGAGACAGACGAACACAGTGCACCCACACCTAGTGATCAGATGACAGACATACACAACGCAACTACACTAGTTAGCGAGACTGGCATATCCGACGATATCCATACATCTAGCGAGAATACAGAATACGCACTTAGCACCACCACCGTACTGAATCAGGTAGACGACGACGGAATGGAACTACCCGTTCCTATTGTGGACAAGACTGCCACATTAGATAGCATACAGATAGAACAGGGACTAATAGACAGTCAACGACGACAATTAGTAGATTTAGTGACGGAATACAAAGACATATTTTCTGACATTCCAGGTAGGACGGACAGAATCGAACACTCCATTCTTCTTTCGGACTCTAAGCCTATTAAATGCAGGCCGTACTCAATCCCACTTAGCTATAGGGAAAATCTAAATAGGAAATTCTTAATTTAGAAGCTAGTGGGATCATCCAGAAATCCACTTCTGAGTACTCTTTTCCAATCGTCCTAGTTAAGAAATAAAGACTCCACAATTCGTCTGTGTGTGGACTATCGAAAACTCAACAACGTCACTAAGATCGACAAAGAGCCACTTCCTTCCTGCGAAGATCTTATTCTTGACATGTCCACCTCCAAAATCTTTTCTAAACTAGATCTTACTAAGGGATATTGGCAGGTCCCTATGCAGTCTCAATCCACCCATCTTACTGCTTTTCAACACCTTTAGGACTATACGAGTGGCGTTTTCTTCCTTTCGGACTTCGAAATGCTCCTGCCACTTTCGTACGCTTAACTAGAGATCTACTTCATGGAGTGACGAATACAGTGACCTATATAGATGATATATGTGTCCATACTGATGACTGGACAACACACTTACTGAACCTAGACATGTCTTTGACAGGTTGCGTCTCTTCGGGCTCACTGTCAAACCGAGCAAAGTTGAATTGGGCCTCAAAGAAATTGACTTTTTGGGTCATGTCATTTCACAAGGTCAACTTAAGACTGACAATAGAATTATTACAAAAATTATGAACCTGACCATGCCTACCACAAAGAAGCAGGTCAGAAGCCTTTTGGGACTATTAATTACTATAGCAAATTCATACCAAATTTAGCGGAAATTACATGTGTATTTTCCAATGTTTTAAAAGCATCTGTAAAATTAGATGTCAAAGATGCATTATTAATTTCTGCATTGTCAAAATTGAAAATCTTGTTTAGTAATGTACCAATCCTCCGCTTGCCTAATCCTAGGCTCGTTTATTATCTTAGGACAGATGCCAGCAGAATCTCCATCGCTGCAGTATTAGGCCAATTTTATGATGGCATCTTCCACCCGATTTGCTACGTGAGCCGTAAGATCACACCAGCTGAGTCCAGATATTCCATATCAGAGTTGGAGGCCCTAAGCGTCATCTATGCGGTGAGGAAGCTCCATCGATTTCTGGCGGGTGTTCACTTCATTGTCCAGACTGACAACTCCCCAATCACGGTCATACAGAGTGGTGTGCATCGGAATGACCGTATATACAGGTGGTCGCTAATACTACAAAATTACACCTTTAGTATAGAGCATATTAAGGGTAAGGACAACATCCTGGCTGATACCCTTAGTCGACCATCTGAGGTAGAAATACCAGAGATTCCACATAAGAGTGTAGAGTAATAGATGTTAACTTAGTACAGTAAAATATTCTATGTGAAATATGTTACAAATACATAGACATTATGTGCTGAACTAGGTACTAAGAACATTGAATTACTATGTTTCCGTAGACATCAAAATAAGAACTTTGCTCTGAGAACAAATATATCACCTTGTGAACGAGGACAGCTCATTACTTGCTAAGCTCCATATGTGTTCCAGTGAATCATTTGTGTTAAGCAGAGAAAAACAGTGTCAGAACATTACATAAATACAGACACGAAAACTGTGGTCTACGACACAAGCGAACTCTACAGGTGCAATACCCATAAGACACAAGTGTGACTGTGTAATGTATTTAATATACCCAGGACAATTGTATAGATAGTATGCCAATGAAAGCATTTTCTGAACATTAAGGGCAACGACTAACCTGAGGTATTTAAATACCATGTATATAAATACTCATTGTGATATGTATTATAACGTTTTAATATAGTAACAAATTATAGGTAGATTAGATCATCTTAATTTATATTTAGATTTAGACAAGATAATAGTTTTCATTTTTTTTTTTTTTAGTTTAGATAGATTATTAATTTACCCACTTATTTAGCTTAAAAGTAGATTAGGATAGTAATTTAAACATAACAACAACTAAGTAGAAACTAGAATAATAAATTTAGATAGTAATAGTACCATTTACTTTATTACATTTCACTTGGGTTCATTTCATTTCAGTTCATTCCATCTTAATACCATTCCATGTAACAAACGTGATGAGTTAATAATATGATTAGTTTACACCATAATAGGATAAAAATATTAGACAATTAAACATACATCATTTACACCATTTAGATAAGAATATCATTCATATATTTTTTTTTTTTTTTTTTTTTTTTTTGCTTGCATCTAAAAACATTAGTTATAATTTTATTACATTTTAGATTACCCATTTCAGAAAGGTACATAACTCATCTCACATCAATGCCATTTTAAATAATTAGATTACATCCCTTAAATTAGATAAATATTAAGATTAATGTAAGCATATCTTAGGATTAAGGTGGCAATATAGATTATAATAGTTAACACATTAAATACACATTTATAGAAGTAGTATTAGTATGTCAGTATTTAGAATATTATTACAGTAAAATATAGTTAGTCATAATACCAGGGTATAAACCATCAACCCTTTCTCTTACATGTAAATATATTGTATATACATGACTCGTGCAGCGATTTATGCACAGTCATTGAGCTCAACTTTTTGCAAACTGAGCCAAACTTGTACAGTGTCACTCCAAGGTTTTTAAATAATTGGGAGGGTGAAAAATGTGTGACAGAAGTGTTAAAGTGAAAGAGGTGTGACAGAAGTGTGAAAATGAAAGAGGTGTGACAGAAGTGTGAAAGTGAGAGCGAATGTAAATTATACAAGAGAGAGTGAGATCGGTCAGCGGATTTTTCTGCCGCTCAACGCGACTTTTTATTGTTTGTCTGCGTCAAATGTGTGCTTTATTTGTTGAAGATGGGCTGTGATGAATGTGTTGTGTGTAGTTTAGTGTAGATCTTAGAGAAAGTATTTTAAGTCCCATAAGACGGAAACGTAGTCACGAATTAGTGTTATACACTTGTTTGTGGCCGCATTTAACCGAATTATGGCACTTGAAAACTAACTTACATACACATGATAGGTAGATACACATGTTAGAGGTTAGAATATACTATTAATTACATCCAAACACGCAAACAACCAGAAAAACAAACATATAAATTGCATAAACTTTTTGTAGATCAAAGGGAGATAACTCCGAGTCAGGGGACATAATAGACAACGAAACACTAACTTAACAGTGAAAGATAACTTTACACGCGGAAGCGAGATAGGTAAAGCCTGTCGCACACAGCTTGGGTAATGGTCGTTTAATATTATATGGGGGACATGAAGCAATTCATGTGTTGACCCTAAGAAAGTCAACTTTGTATGGGTATTAAGTTAATTTACTATGGGAGGGCAGGTCTTATAAGACAACGGTCCGGTTCAGACATACCTCTAATTAATATAATATTGCGATTGAGAATAGGGCTCACGCCAACCAGACAAGTTTGTGGCGATTGCCAGTAGCCAAGTAAAGTGATACTACATTGTGACATTAGTCAGTAGAAGTCTATGGAGTTACCCAAAGCCAGGTTATCTACAGTCTTTGACAAAAAATTAGAGACACTAATTGTTTAGAAACCCCTTGCGTCACAACCAATGAGTCAAAGTTGATGACGCAACACAGGAGGGGAGGATGTGTGTCAAAGACTGGTATATAAAGGGCGGAGGTCTTCTCAAGATAGAATACCACCGGGAAGAGTGGTCAACCTCAAATAGATTAGAGGTGATACAGTGCCCCGATATCAGGGCAGGGTAGGTGATAGAATGGGGGACTATTAACTAGTTCTCTCATGAGACACGGAGACGTTGACCAGATGGTTAGCACTCTGGTCACGACAGAATCACGCCTACGTGATAGCCACGATTGCCACTGAACAGAAGACAGCTAACGTAAGCTTGCCAGGTACCACGGCACGCAAAAAGCCGAAGGACACCTCAAGGTCCTTCCGCGTGCTGTGTAGCCACGCGAGTAAGAAAGTCGGACTGGGGACTGACTTTGTAGCGAGCACCTCGTTTTAGTGTTGATAGGAGTTTTGTGTAACCAAATAGATAGAGATAGCATTAGAGTTTAGGAAACTAGTGATAGGCAATTCTGTGGCTTTGTGTGTGGTTTGATAGCGACTGTTATGTACTTGTAAAGAGCCAACGGCAATAAAATGTATCATTTATTTCCTCTCACACGACTTGCAAGTTTCTTGTGTGGTGTGGGAGAAGTAATCTGATGATGCCTTACACATGGGTTGTTGACAGGCACCTATGAATAAATTCAGATCAATATTGACAAACATACAGTCAGATGGAATATATGTGATAGATATTAAAAGTAGAATATGCTAAGCAAAATCCGCTTTTCATAAAATGAAGAGTGCGTTATGCCATACATCCCTATCATTGAATGTCAGAAAGAGATTACTGGAATGTTATATGGAACATGTTCTGTTGATTGGCAGGCAATCATGGTACTAACAGAACAAAGCGCTTTGAGATAACGGAGATGTGGTTTCTGAAGCGTATGCTGCGAATACAGTGAACAAAAGAAGTTGAACATTATATACAATAATCTGGAGATACACAATGTTCTTTGATAATGTAATGAGAGGAGAGATAGTCGAAAACATCGTGATGACTAATCAGATCAGCAGCAGAAGAGGCAGGGGCAGGTCGAGAGAACCGATGATAGATCGAATGAAGTTGTGAAGTGGGGGAATATCCTATATAGAATTGATCGGCATCTGCGGAGATGCAATTTCGCCTGCACCAGTTGGCGTGTCGCATGATGATGTTACAATGTTTACACTTTGAAACGTTCTTCCTTTTTCTTAATCTAATTGCCATCTTATTCCCCTGCCCTTAATACAGTGACATGAATCCAGTATAATTTTACTGCTTTGAATGCATAATTAGTGCTTATTATGCTTCTACCAGGATACTTAAATATAGTTCATGTTTCTAGGGGTAGTGATGGCTGTTTAGAAGACTAGAGAAGAGCTTGGAGGCAATGGAGATGCGGTTTCTAACAAGTATCTTGTCCTTAGAAAGATATGTCTTCGATATATTGATTGGTTATATTTTCTGTGATTTGTCTCGACTTTATTATTATTTTATTATTCCGTTTATTAAGAGGAACTTATGTTCTATGTGAATGGTGCATGGTAGCCAATAAGAAAAATGACACTCAATTGTTTTCATGTTTGTTATTTAAGATCTGATGTAAATAATATCACTTAATATTTATTCACACACACACACACACACATATATATATATATATATATATATATATATATATATATATATATATATATATATATATATAGCAATAGTTTCTGGGTAATTCTCTTTTTAGCTGAATTACGGAAGGTGGGACAAAGAAGCAGTGGAGAAAGTCAAAGCTATCTACAGAGACCTAAAACTAGAGGATGCCTACAAACAGCATAAAGAGAGCAGCTACCGGGAAATTACCAAATTAATTAACTCTGCAGAGACTGCTATGCCTAAGGATATCTTTCTAGGCGTTGCTAATACAATTTACTAGGAGATCGATCAGTTTACATGCTAAATGATTGCTTACTCTTAGTTTTCTGAAATAATTACTAACAAACTACACATTTTCTATTAATTCGCGCATACGTAGAATAATACCGGAAATAACAATATTAATAAATATATTAATATATAATATATTATAAATATTACCAGAATAACAAAATCACCAATGTGAAACTCATGGGGATAACTATATTAATCCCAGTGAATCAAAAGGAGAGGAAATGACGCCGGTGATGGGTAGGGAATACGTAGCGACAACCTGTTCACTGTATAGCTAGAAAGTTCTTCACGATGTGAACGGAACAGAGTGAGACCTAAAACACACGGAAAATAGAATTAGAGTCATAAACGAACAATATTGGGAAGAAATGGAAAGAGCTGTAGGAAACAGCAAAGGATGTGAATGCTTGTCGTAAGTGGGTGGAGGGTCTATGCTCCGTGGAAAGATAAAATACGGGATTGTGTATTTGTTTCCTGTGGAGATTGAGCTGCATCTATCTTGGAGACAGTTCTAGCACAAAGAAATGTGTAAATATAATGCTCATTCATCCATAGTATATATTCTTAAATGTTGATAACTCTCTACACATTATAGACCAATTAATTGAGTAACACACACACACACACACACACACGTGTGTGTGAGTGTGTGAGTGTGTGTGTGTGTGTGTGTGTGTGTGATTGTGAAACACAGTTTATTTTTTACAGTCTTCTGATGATAATTGTAAAATTTATATAACATGTTTCAAAAGGTTGTCTCATTTAGTTCTTTTATAACCATTGAAGTGATCCTTATTTTTGTCAGCTATAAAGCGATTCCTGTTTAGTCAGCTATGGTGTGATTTTTATTTTGTCAGCTATGAATTTATTCTTAAATTATTATTTTCAGTTCTGTAAATGAATAAATAATCAGAATGCAAAACAGCACCTACTTAAGAAACACCCACGCACTTACACATACAAACACAAATGCACACCAATTACTAGAATATACACACAGAATACCTTACATACGCACACAAATTACATATATTGTAATTGCTTTCAAAACCTGAACATGCCAATTGTTTACCAGTAAAGGCGCTTCGATTGTGCATAATATTGGAATGATAATCTGAGAAGTCAGCTGCGTGATTTTCTTCTTCATTCTGTTTGTGACTCCGTGTGTGACTCTTTTTACCCGTTTTTCATGCTGGTATCTGTGGCTTTGAGGTTATGAACGCAGTTTCACAGTCTGGATATACCAGGCTCGCATTAAGCTTCAGGCGACTTAGGAGCAAATAACTTTGCGTTGATTTTCACAATGGTTGTAAGGTCCACACTTTAGAACACAATGGTAAACTACTTAAAGTAAAACTTGTTTAGAAAAAAATAAAACACAAGCAAATAGTGCTGGAGTTCATTATAACTTGTAAATGGCACACAGGTATCTTACTGTTTGTGTCTTGATCATCAAATAATATTTTATCATGGTGGTCATGCTTTAACAAAGCCTAGGAGTCATAACCGTAATCCCGTTTATCACGCAGAGTCTCGTAGCGAGCGAGAACTGGGAGCGGATCGTCCCCCGCTGGTGACTTGCGGGATAACTGAGCCGGCCGCTCAGAAAGCAATGGCAAACTACTGAGCGTAATCTTGCCAAGAAATCAACAGACAGCTGAAAGATGCTGCTGTTGACAGCGATGTCCTGTAAAAGGATATGCGAATTTTTAAAAAAAAAGGGAGTAAACCCACGAGGCCAGACCTTTGAGAGTATAATGAAAAGGAAGGGGCCTAAACATTCGTGCTTGCTCCTCAGTGGAGTTCATAATCATAATAAACAATGGATATTTTTTTTTCGCGTTTCCATCCTGTTTCAGGATATTGCGGTCAACACCAGCATTTTTCAGCTGTATGTTGATTCCTAGGCTAGATTACGCTCATCAGCACGCCACGACTTTCTGAGCGACCGGCTGCATACTCTCATAAGTCATTGGCGTGACTCGAACCACTTCTAATTCTCGTCCGCTCACGTCGACCACGAGAGTATTCGGGGTTAACGGAGAAAGCTGCTAACCCCTCGGCCAGGCAGCCGGTAAACAAAGGATGAAATTATAAATAAAACAGAAACAACATTGATAAATGTTTATAGGTCCAGAAGATTGATTTCAGGAAACATCATAAAACAACAAGAGAGGGGAGGGAATGTCATGAACAAAATAGTCTCTGGGTGGTTGTATGCGTGCATTATGTTTATGTTCAGCTATTTAAAAATGTAATCTATGTCCTGGGTGGTCAATGACTTGTCATGTAGTGTCACGTGGTTCTGTCCCACAACTGGAATGAAGTTTCTGAACTGCTCCTTCCCGAATTGTGACCTGCGTATGCTGGTAAATGTTACTAGTTGCAAGGGAATCGTCTGATGGGAAAATCATGGACTGGGACAAATGTGGAAAATAGTGTGTGGGAAAATAATTGCCCCTTAATTTGCGACTCTCCTTCCCTCCCTCAACCCAAATGGGTGTTTGTATCGCTGTCCAGATCAGTTTCCATCCGTCTGGACAAGTATCCTGCTCTGATCAGTTGCACAGAACTGCACTTAATCCGGTACTACGGCCACTGAATTTGCTGCACCGCATGGAGGTACATTCTGGTTTTCCTTCGTTGCCGTGAGGCCGTGATGGCATTTCTAATATTCTTCAGTACTTCTAATATAGACATAACCAATGATGAGGCCACGAGGTTTACAAGAAACAATTTATAGAACCAAGTGGGAATCAGAGAATCCAGGTCACCAGAGTGATGATGGGTATTTTCAACGCCATCGAAAAGAACAAGCTACCCAATGCGGAAGTGCCACAACAGGCTGAAATACCACAAGTTTCATCAGCTACAAAAAAGAGATACTGATAAATGTATCTGTTTGTTAAATGGCATCCAAACATTTGTTTTGGAGTGTTCAGCATATACACAACAAGAAATAGTATTTTGGTCTACATTCGCTTCATTGTAGGAAAAACTCTATGGAGATATCAACAAGCTAATTTGACTGCTGCTTTCTTTACATTTATTCAAACTAACGTCTGAAGGTGAACGAAGAAGAAGAAGAATATGACGAAGAAGAAGAAAAAGAAGAAGAAGAAGAAGAAGAAGAAGAAGAAGAAGAAGAAGAAGAAGAAGAAGAAGAAGAAGAAGAAGAAGAAGAAGAAGAAGAAGAAGAAGAAGAAGAAGAAGAAGAAGAAGAAGAAGAAGAAGGAGAAAAAGAAGAAGAAGAAGAAGAAGAAGAAGAAGAAGAAGAAGAAGAAGAAGAAGAAGAAGAAGAAGAAGAAGAAGAAGAAGAAGAAGAAGAAGAAGAAGAAGAATGATGTCACGACTAACATTGAGGTGCAGTCTTCGATTCCCATACGGTTTGGTATTTTATCAAGACTACATGGGAGACAGACAGAAAGACAAAGGGACAGAGTGCATGTGTTTGTGTGTGTAAAAGAGAATGGAAGAGTAAGAGTGGTAAGACTTGGAGATTATCAGGATTGAATATCAACATTCAGAGAGAAGCAGGGAGCTGATCCACGACTCTGGTGATCGAGTGAGATGGCAGAACATGACCGCCCACGCTTATCGGCATGACATATGATTGATTGATTGATATCAACATAGTGCTAAGCATTTTTAGAAGAAGCATTAGTTTCCTGTGGTCTCACAGAACCCTATTAAACTCTTGGGTAGTGAGATTAGACACTCAGTCGTTTTGGATGGTGATGAAAAACAGGAAATCCCGTGTGCAAATTACAAACGTTAAAATCCCCATTGTAGTTTGCAATTGAAGAGAGTAAGTCATCAATGAGTGTATCTCCATTATGTGTGTTTACTTTTCATTGGTACTGTTTCTGTACAACTTAATTAATACTCGTGCGTGCATCAAAACAATCAATGTTTGGGAAATAGTTTATCAGCTACAGTTGTATAAATACCCTTTCATTCTTGTTACACACTATGTGCACCTTTATTTTTTTTTATGCTGATGTAAGGTTTGTAGATTAAACTAAGTCCCTAAGGCAGCTCCCTGTTGTAAACAACACAGTTCTGGCAACTCCTGTGACGGCACCGATGCCAAGTTGCATTGGCTGCTGCCCTTCCCTTGGTCACTATCGGGGTAGCGGGGTAGGGGTATCCTCTATCAAAGGAGAAGTAAGGCGCCTCCTTCCCTCCGCTAGCCTACGGGACACCCTTTGGCAAGCTGGAGTACCCGTTTAGCCCCCTGATCAGGGTTACGTGAAGCCATGTGTGCTGGTGGTGGATGAAGATAGAGAGCAGCCGACAGATATTTGTAGGTTATGGTCTCCACCTTCACGACGGTAGGCAGAGGATCTCTTTTTTTCGAGGAGACAATGACTACGGTCACTGACCAGTATGGTCACTGCTAGGAAGGAAAGCAATGGCAAACTACCATCTTTATAGATGCCAAGAAAATCATGTTGTGTGGACTCATCGATAATCAGAGAAACGGCGTAATTGGGTGCTCCATAAGAGCAGCCTCGCCCGGTATGGATAGTCATGCGCACCAGGTGACTCCAGACCGTAAACATGCTACTAGGTGCAAAAGATTAACTTCACTGAAAGTAGGAACTAGGAATGTTAGAACAATAATGCAGATGGAAAATTAGAAAACATCAAAAAAGAAATGGAGAGAGAGAAGATTAACATACTAGGAATATCGGAAACGAGATGGAAATGAGCAGGGATAAGGACAGGAGAGGATTGTAAGATTATTTATTCGGGGGGAGAATAACAGCAAAGAGGTGTAGCCATTATATTAGATAAGCAAACATCAAATTCTGTCAAAGGATATCGGGCTGTGTCAGACTGAGTTCTATTAGCAAAATTAAGCGGAAGACCTTTTAAAATAAATGTCATTCAAGTACATGCCCCAACAAGTGAATGCAGTGAAGAAAGTATAGAGGAATTTTATAATGACATGGGGTCTGCTTTGAAGAACTGTAAAAAATCAGAAATAAATATCATAATAGGTGATTTCAACGCAGTCAGGCTGAAAAACATCTGATGGCTATAGAAATGTGGTTTCTGAGGAAAATGCAAAGAATACCACGGACAGCCAGAAAGACCAATGAACAAGTTCTTCAAGAAACAAATGAAGATCGTAAACTGATTAGAGACATTAGACGTAGACAGTCACAATTTATTTGGCATGCTATGAGAAGAAATGATCTGGAGAACTTGGTGACAACTGGTAAGATCGAGGGGAACAGACCAATGGGAAGACCTAGACGCAAGTAACTGGATGGCTTGGCCTTGTGGCATGGTCGAGACAGAAACACGGAGCTGATCTACGACTCTGGTGATCGAGTGAGATGCAGAACATGACCGCCCACGCTTACAGGCATGGCACATGATGGATGGATGGATGGATGGATGGATGGATGGATGTAAGACAAATGACCATTTATTATGTATTTAATTCAATCAACTCAAATCTCCATCGGTTGTTTGGGCATTGTCAATGTTAAGACTTCATTCAAAATACAGTAGGGCAATTTTTTTGGCCACACATCATGACTACTTTTGGACTTAAAGGTTGGAAAAGCTCTTCTTGAGATGCCGCTGATCAAGAAGAAAACAAATGCTGGTATTCTACAAGATGTGGATATTCAGGAAAAGTGGCTGATTATGTCCTGGAAACTAAAATACTTTGGTCAAAGTGAAGAACAATAATTGAAGACAAGGTTTCTTGAAGACGATGTAAACAATAAAGTAAAGTCATTTTTGGGAGGAAAGTACACGAGGCAGGGACATTGGCAAAAGATCAAAAGACATGCCGACATGGTGTGATGAGAGCGGCTTTCTGCAAAGGACCTGATAAATGATGATTGTGACAATGAAGGTCATGGCTACTCTAGGTAATGCTCAGGAGGAAGTCAGGGACATCAGAGGGACAAGGAAAATGCCTCCATAACTGAAGCAACAAATATCCAGGTGTATAAGATCACAATTTATTCTAGAATACAATTGTCCTTTCCGCATGACGAAAAGCACAAAGGAATAGAGACGTAGAATGTTAGATTCTGCCCAGAAGCAAATAGACAAACTAACAATTTTAACAAGTGAAATGTCATCACATGTCATTAACTACAATCGGCATGTCATATTTTACTCCTTTACATTTATTAGATCTTGATAGATGGTGTGAGTGACATATTTCGTTCCCCATTATACTTCTTTCTCAGACAAATTTCTCAATGTGCGTTCACCTGGGCTTACATAAATACATAAACTTCCTGTCCCCACCATGGCAGATAGGTATTTGACCGTTAAGGCCTCTGAGGTGTTTATGCTTGTGGCTACGATTTGCATTCGCATTTTCCTCATGTTGCCATGGTTCCGTCGCCCTGCTACTGAATGAGCGCGTGGCGCGGCACTGTGAGTTGTGAATTTCGTGTGGAATACCTTTACATCTGTCCGCGGTTGTTTGTAGCGTGAACTGCATGTCCGGAACGATGGCGGCCGGCTATTGCTGAATTGACTGGTTTGCCTTTTCGGATCACGAGTGCATTTTTCAGGACACTCCTAGGTTTCGTAGCTGGAGCTACGGAGTTCGTGCTTTGTGCGTGCTTTTGGCCGAGAAGAGACCGAGGCATAAGGGATAAAACCCGGGTCAATTAAGTCTTTCTGGTTACTACTAATGCCATTCATGATGAACTGTATTTTTCGTGGAGGACTTTTGTGTTGGAATTCTGGCGGCGGCAGTGTACCTCTGCGGCCTGTAGGCTTGCCGAGACTCCAGTCTATTCCATTGTTCACATAGGGCAGTGAGGAACATTTTGTGCGATATACACTGGCACAGGAACGGGGCATAATGGGGACGACCCGTTGCCGTGAAGTTGTAACCGCTACGAACTAACTACTAACTAACTAACTAACTAACTAACTAACTAACTAACTAACTAACTAACTAACTAACTAACTAACTAGCTAACTAGCTAGCTAGCTAGCTAGCTAACTAACTAACTAACTAACTGACTACATGAATGCATGTTACTGTGTGTTTATTCACAGTCACTTACATTCACCATCACCATCATCACCTACTATGTGAATCAGCGTGGACTAGCATTGTTTGCCATATCACATGATTACCACTGTCTTTGATAAGCCGCCAGATATTTATTTCCTTTACTTCCATTTACTCTTTTACTATCAATCTTATTGGGAGCGGGGTAGGGGTGTCCCCTATCAAAGGAGAAGTAGGGCGCCTCCTTCCATCCGCTTGCCTATGGGCAAGGTGGCGTACCCGTTTAACCCGCCCAAACAGGGTAACGTGAAGCCATATGAGCAGGTTGTGGATTAGACTGTGAGCAGTCGACAGATAGTTGTTGGTTATGGTTGCAACTCACTGACGGTGGGCAGAGGATCTCTCAATAGAGACAATGGCTATGGCCATCTGATCAGTATGGTCACTGCCAGGAAGGGAGAATGGTAGACTGCCCTCCTTATTGATTTCCGTGTATAGGAGGCTCGTCAGCTTAGGGTGGCATCTCCTCTAAGAGAGAAAAATCTAAATCTCAAACCTCCGCTGCCTTGCGGGTATAGCCATATGGGAAAGGCTTCGGGATTAAACTAAGTCCCTAAGGCAGCTTCCTGTTGTAAACAGCATAGTTCTGGTAACTCCTGTGACGGCACCGATGCCAAGTTGCATTGGCTGCTGCCCTTCCCTTGGTCACTATCGGCGACGTTTAGAGGGGGAACTTGCTACTGGGAAACAGCTGGTTCTCCGAATTCCATCGCCCAGGTTTGTGCCATTCAGGGTCACTTCAGCACCGTGTAACAGCGGTGACATAGCACGGGAAGCAACAGTTACCGGTTATAATAAGTCTTAATTGTCGATTAGCGCAGAGCAAGGCGCCAGGGTTGCTTCCGACGGTGGGAGAGATCATCGTAACTCACTAGAAAGCTACCGCCCACCTACTCTGGGAACCCCCAATCAATAAGGTGCTGTCTTGCCACGGTCATCTGCTCCTGATGGTATGTGGAGCTTAGGGACAAAATCCTTACATATGGACCGCAATTTATACACCTAGCAACAAGAAAATAGCAAAGCAACCGGCCCTAAGACTGAGAACATGGAATGTAAGAACTATGACTCCTGGCATCTCAGACGATCGAAACGAGATTGTCGATGCCCGCAAAACTGCAGTGATAAACAACGAACTACTCAGACTGGGGATAGACATTATCGCCCTGCAGCCATCATATTCTGTGAGTGACCAACACCTTCTTTGACACGAAACCTCAACACAAGGTGTCATGGAGGCACCAAAGATCAAAGAACTGGCACCAACTCGACCTGGTGCTCACTAAACGCAGCAATCTCCGCAATTCATGGCTGACTCGTAGCTATCATAGTGCTGACTGTGATACAGATCATTCCCTCGTTTCCAGCAAGGTGAAGATAAAGCCTAAGCGAATCTACATAAACAGAACAGAAGGAAGATCATGCATCGACACCAGCGGTACTCAAAACAAAGAGAAGGTCAACAAATTCACCCAGGTTCTGGCGGAGACTCTGCCTGGCCCAACAGATGGAACTGCCACCGAGAGATGGAGACATTTGCACCACACCATCTATAACACAGCACTATCAACATTTGGCAGGAAGCAAACTAAGTCAACCGACTGGTTTGAAGCACACTCTGAAGAGATGCTCCCATATTTGGATAATAACGAGACATGCATTCTCAGTGTATAAAACATCACCACCAGAGAAAACATTGCAGGCACTGCGAACGGCCAGAAAAAGAGAACAACAAACCGTTAGAAAATGTGCGAACATATACTGGCTACAGCTCTCTGCTAAAATTCAAACTTGTGCAGACACTGGAAATATAAAAGGAATGCACTAGGGTATCAAGCAAGCTGTCGGTCCATCAAATAACAAGATGGCCCATTTACGATCAACAGAGGGGGTAATCATAAAAGATCGAGCGAAACAAATGGATGGCTGGGTAGAACACTACTCAGAGCTATACTCAGTGGAGAACACTGTCGGAGAAGAAGCTCTGGAAGGCACTGAACAACAGTCCACCATGCATGCCCTGGATAACGAACCGTACTTCACAGAAATCAGTGAAGCACTAGATACTCTCAAATCCGGCAAGGCACCAGGAAAAGATAGTATTCCACCTGCAATTTTAAAATGTGGCAAAGAAACAATCATCCCAGAACTGTATGCAATATTTCAGCTCTGCTGGAAAGAAAAATCAGTACCACAAGATATGAGGGACGCAAACATTGTTACCATTTATAAAAACAAAGGTGACTGACGCGACTGCAACACCTATCGCGGAATTGCCCTACTCTGCATTACAGGCAGGATTTTCGCTCGAGTAATCCTAAACAGATTGCACATTCTAGCTGAAAGAAACTAACCTATATCAAAGTGCGGATGTAGACCCAACAGATCCACTATCGATATGAAGACACTATATACACCAAAGTGTATCAGCTCTCACTGACGTGGCCTGCATCAGAAGGACACATAAGTCCGCACATGTAAATATTGTCGTTACTTAGCCACTTGTGTGGTAATAATGAAATGGTAATATAACTGTATTATATAGTATATACAATAAAACGAGACAATGATAGTTCTCACTGATGTGACATACATCGGACCGACAAAATGAAAGTCTCCGAATGTAAAGGCTATACTTATATAGTTCAATAAGGACTAGTAAATAACATTCATAGACAATTCTAAACAGCATAAGAGCGTGGACTTATCGAAGACTGAAATATATTTGTACAATCGCTCGTAACATGATTCTTCCAACAGACAAATCTAATGAGAATGTTCCAAGTCCCAGATGTTATAACAGGCCGGAATAGGGCCCCTATGTCTTGACCATTAGATCTGCCCCTGTGCGTCTCGCGATTAGGTTTAAGGTCTCTTTAACCCTCACTCTGCGTTTAGCACTTAGTATGAGGTGTTTGGCGTGTAGTTTTCCTGGTCTAGTCGTACCTTGAGTTCCCACATTAGTGGGGTTGAAAGTTCCCTTCTCAGTCTAAAATTCCCCAGTGCGACTGGCCAGTTCTTACGTTTGACCGCTGGGCCTCTCCAGTCAGTCTAGGTTTTCCCGATAATGTGTTAACTGGGAATTTCTCGGAAGCAGGAATTTTAGACCTTTTCGTCCCTTTCCTCTGCTGGTGAACATCAATCTTGTTAGATTTGCGATTATACGCTCATTTTCAGAATGCGAGTTTAGAACTCTTTGAAGACCCGAGCCTGTATTCGCTTTGTGCTTTGGAGTGCAATTTGGTCTCATAGATATTTAACCGCTGAGCGCAAATTTTATTTGTCTCTCTGCTCATTCCTCCTTTAGTTTTAATACCTTCATGTGGAATGGGTGATAAGTTCTGATAGTGCTTAAGTGTTATATTACAGAGCTTGCCCATTTAAAATAGGTTTCATAATGAAGCCTTTGGCAGATGCTTCGGCAATATCTAAGAACAAAATTTAAGTACTCTCAGTTCCAAAACTGCCTACAATACTGGCTTCCAGTATCCTTTAAGGCAGTGGTTTGTCCTGCGTCTGCATAAAGATATCCAATGTCCATAATCCCAATATAATTTCGATATGCTCTTATCCCTGGGTTCAGGGCAACAGCTCGGTAAAGTCCGGTAATCATAGGGGAGGGGGGGATGTTTCTTTACCCATACAGGCAAATTCACAATCTACGGAATACTTCAGCGCGGTTGAGAGAGTGTTTTAGTCCACTTTATCACTTTGCCTAGCAATTTCAGCCTATAGAATGCCTGTAGTGATATGTTTAATACATTGGTCACAGTAAAGCTGTTCTCTGTTATATGCTTCCGTGTGTGATAGATCTATGTATGATGCTGTAATCTCCTCTTTTTGTGAGGAAGTCTACTACACAACAGTGTTCAACGATGTGCATACAACTCGTGTTTTCCTCTTTCTGAGTACAGTGTACCGGTCTTCCCTCCTCGTTGCCGAGGTTCATTCCCTAGAAAATTCGTTAACAGGCTGGCATTTTCTGCAATAGTCTATTGTGGAATATGTTCTAGAAATAAGTAATTGAATGTGCCAAGTTGTTCCTCAAGGTCGATAATTTAATGTTACTATTTAGCGAAGTATCCACAAACATCTGATCATCTACTCTCACACTCTCTGGATGAACAGTAGATAAAGTCCTAAGAGTGTTATTTCCAAACCTCTCTTGACTTGTTCTACTTCAGGTTCCTTTAGTTGGGATTCACTGATATAAACAGCGATACACGTGATAGGGTTCTGCTCCTCCATCTGTTGCAAAAAATGTTCATCTTTGTTATCAACAGACATTGTTGTCTGTTTAAAATAAGAGTCCATATTTTGACTGTTCCATGTCTGGAATTTCCTCTCTGGCCGAGCTTTCATGTGCTAAGTCAAGTCGGGGTCGACACTGTGGTGGGCTTTTCCCTAAGCACTCCATTACATTAGGTAAATTATTTGAACTGATAATTAATGACTCTCCTTGAGCTGCATCAGTGAAGATCATCAGAGGTTCTGGTTTATCCTTCCTCCCTAACTCAGCCAAATTTAGTTCCACTTCTTCATCCTCTGAGCAGAAGGGAATACGAGCTTCGGCTAAGCACAGCTTTCGACCTCTTTAAAGGTTGTCCTCAGGTTCTCTTGCTATCGATTATCTCGATAGCAATGGGATATGCGTCAAACGGGATTCATTGGGGCCCTGCGCTGGCGAACCAGCAAATCCATATGTATTGTGGTGCAAACATTTATCACCTCGGTAATTGTTAAAAGTGCTCACCGTACACTTTTGACTACTCTCTTTCCTTTCAGGAATCGGTAGATTGAAGATCTGTATTTCCTTGTCTACTACCTTGGGTTCTGCGGTTGTTGGCTTAGGTGTCGCTTCCGTAATTGTTGGGTGAGCACCCGTATCTCCTATCATTTTTTCCCTAGAAAAGTTTTATTTCCACGTATTTTAGGGTTATCTAATTCATACAGACTATTTAGGTAAATCGATTTCATTTGTTTATATGAAAATTAGTTATGTCTTAATTCTTAAGCTGTCTAGAATTTACTATGGATTTTATTTTCTAGTAACTATTCAGCCAAGTAACAACAGTATCTGTGGACTTTCATTTGGTCTCTACGATGTTTGTAACTTCGAGGAGAGCTATATTTCTCCTTTTGTAACATGTGGGTGTGCTACTATGTTTGTGATTATTTTTACCAGACATGTTGGAAAATAAGATTATGCTATGTTTAGTATCTATGCACACTTTTAATTATAATATTTATATGACTAATGTATATATTTGTTCAAAATAGACATAACACATCTTTGATCGATTCTGTCAGAAGAAGTTGGCGAACGAGTCAAGTGACAAGAATAGTCACAGTGATTGTACCTGCCATCCAAGTCGCCCTAGACATAATCAAGAATAACAATCATATACAACAAGACCTGTAACATTATGAATACAATATGACAGACTGGAGGGTCGTCTAATTGTCTAATTTGAACCATACAAAAGCTGGCAACAGACAACACGACAACTAAAAGTCAACAACCCCACTGTGTCATCAGCTGCCAGTGCCCTAATCACTTTGTGTGACGTCAAAATACACATCATGAGTTCATACGGCCATTGTTGTAAGAAACTCTTCGATTGTTCGTGAACGCCATTCGTCCTCAACATCAACTACATCTGCCGATTTCAACGTCGACATCTACAACTGAAGTTCCTGTCTGCGTTACTTGTACCACCCAGGGAGTGCCTGTCAGAATTGTATCAATCTGAGTAGCTGTCGCTGTTACATGTGTTTTTAATCTGAGGTGCTGCCTGCTTGGCTGCCGAGACGAGTCGAACCATAGCCTACGCCACTGAGAGCTACTAGGGAGAGACAACTTCGATCCTCGGAAAGGAGCTAGAAAAGTTAAGTGAATTGTTTGTGTTCGGTGGCCCGAGTGGTGCCATGCTCGAGAGCACTTTCTCTCATTCTGTCTGTGCTGTGTCATTATTATTTGAGCGGGCGGTTGGCTGGGCTATCTGTGTGCTTCTATCCTCTATAAAAAAAAGGTACTTCAATTTTAATTCACCGCAAACAAAGAAGAATCCCTTCGAGCCTCATTTGCATCGGTCCGGCAATAATTTTCCGGTTTAGTGTTCGGTGGACTGCTAGACCGATCGATGGAAGAAAGAGTTGGCGAACGAGCAAAGTGACAAGAATAGTCACAGTGATTGAAACTGCCATTCAATGCGTCCCAGACAACATCAAGAATAATCATCATCTACAACAAGCCCAATAACATTACAAATAGATCATGGCAATAGCTTTACCCCAGTTCCATTAATTTTATTCATACGAATAAAAATGAACATTCAGGAGAAGTTGATGATAGTTGATACTTAGGAGTGATGTAAGTGTAAATAATGAGTGCAATTTGTCATGAGACTCCTGGGGGTGGGGAGGGGTCATCGCTGGAACTACGGTGTTCGTGCTTTATGCGATGCTCTCAAGGAGCGGCTTGTCGCTCTGCTGAGAAAAGCTAAGCCACTTGGGATAAACTCTGGTGCAATGAAGACAACCATCTTCACTCTATGCTTTACATTTGATATGTTCCATATGTGAGTAGTGAATCTTCTGTGCTGGCCCACGATTGTGCCTTGACGTTATATCAATATGTCACTACACGAAGCCAAGAATAGTTGCAGATATAATGAAGTGAAGTTGTAAACTCTTCAACCGCCAGTGACTTTCATAGTGATCTGCAGATCAACTACCCAGTAGTGGTTGGTTTAGGTTTGTATATACTTAGATAATTCGATGTAGCAATCAGTCTTTCACAATGGGTACTAGAGAATTTTTGAGGGAGGAAAACAATAAAGATGAGAGTTGGGTACCCCCCATTGATATAAAATGCTCTAGATAACCTTGTCTATATGAAACCGAAAAATGTACATTTTTGACGGCAGTATCTGCAATGATACTTCCTTTAATTTACCTTTACATTTTTTTATACTGATCATGCCTTTGTGTCTGTTTCTGCAGAAAATCGTCATTGTCAAGTGCACACATACGTTGACATTTCTCTCACAATTTGTTGTCTGATTGAAATTATCAGACCTGCTCCTGTCACAGACAAGCATTACATATGGCCACTTTTCTTCGACCACTGGGCATTTTATTGAGAAACCATCTTTCCACGTATAACATCAAATCCAGGAGTTGTACAGCAAAATTAATACTTACTCATCAGTTCCTATGTCCAGATCATCTAAAGAAAGAACGTCACAGCTTTTGCATAAAGAGTCGTACAGATCTTAGAGTTACAGACCTGGTCAGACCTGCTTGTGGTTATATACTTTTTTCTCGCAGGTAATAATTCCATTTATATGAACTCTACATGACATAATATTTTTTAGATTGAAATCGCCATCTGCGTAATAAAGATAAAATTCAAGAGATACATACCATCTTATCAACGTTAAAATCAATACAGTGGAGGATATCTCAGAAATCAAGTGACTATTTACTAATGCATGGCCATCATCTCTAATACTCGCGCCAAAATTCAGTAAGAACACAAGCGAGAGACAGGGGTGTGTGCTCTCCTCCTTGCTATTTAACATCTTCACTGTATATGCTAATAATCAAGTCTTGAAATAAGCGATTCAGAAAGTTTCGAACTTCTTTTATTATACGAAATAACAGATTAGCCTAACATAAATGAGCTTCTATTTACAAACCATCAATGCTAGTTTTACAATGACGATAGTCCATCCATCCATCATGTGGATAAGCGTGGGCGGTCATCTTTCGCCGTCTCACTCGATCACCATAATCTTGGATCAGCTCCGTGTTTCTGTCTCGACCATGCCACGTGGCCAAGCCATCCAGGTATTTACTTCTCGGTCTTCCCCTTGGTCTCTTCCCTTCGATATTGCCAGTTGTCACCAAATTCTCTAATCCATTTCTTTTAATAACATGTCCAAAATATTTTGACTGTCTACGTCTAATGTCTGTAATCAGTTTAAGAAATTCATTCGTTTGTTGAAGAACTTGTTCATTAATTTGTCTGTCTGTCCTTGGTATTCTTTGCATTTTCCTCAGAAACCACATTTCCACAGCCATCAGATGTTTTTCAGAATGTCTGCTCATTGTCTACACTTCACATCCATACAGAAGTACAGGTTCTATGTATCAATTCAACGCTCTTCTTCTAGTTTCATTTACCATCATTTTATTGGCAGTATGTTTTTTTTTATCTTTGCAAAAGGCTACCTTCGCAATAGCAATTTTTGTTCTAATCTCTTCTAGGCATCTTCCATCTGATGGTATGACTGTTCTGAGATAACTGTACCGATTCACTTGTTTAAGAATATGCCCATTTACTTGTATATTACAGTGCGGTATTTCCTTCTTCCCAGTGACGACCATAATCTGTGTCTTCTTACAATTCAATTGTAACCCTAGTTGTTCACTGTGTGCAACAACCGCAACTACTAAATGTTGCAGGTCCTGTTCATTGTCTGCAATCAAGACTGTATTATCTGCATATCTAATGTAATTGATGCATCGTCCCCCAATGATGATTCCTTCCATATCTTCTATGTTTCTGACAATATTTTCACTGTACAATGAAAAAAGATCCGGAGACATTACACAATAGTAGACTACAGAGAGTAACGATAGTAGACTACAAAATAATAATAATAATAATAATAATGAACTGAGATTAACATGCAGAAATTATGATATGAACATAAATATAATTAAAACTGATTTAATGATGTTGGTTAACAGATCTTATGGTTCACTGAACGTACACAACACCCCTAAAGGTGAGTTACATAATTAAAATGCACCTGATAAGAATGATCACAGAGGTAGCTAAAAAGACCAGACAAACAAAATCAGATGTTAAACATCAAGGGAGCTTATATATCAATTGACACCAATACTGAAACATCCAAATATAACTATTCCTGCAAAACGACAGATAATAACTTTTATATTGATAGCAAACCCAAGCTACCAATGTCAGTCTCGAACATTATCCAAACAAGACATACAAAATATCAACGCCTGCGACATGAGATGCCTGAAAATAGCTGCAAACTTACGTTTACTAACCATCCGAGAAGTAGTAAGAAATGATGTAATCAGAAAACACTGGGACTAACACTCTGTGCCACATATGTTGAAAGGCAGAAGATCAAATGGCTCGGCCATCTCAACAGAATGCTTCACAGTCAGTTATCATCATTGGTGTTCCTCGAAAGATCATCAGACACGAGAGCAAGAGGACGCCTCAGACGAGATGGATTTAACGCCCGAAATCAAGACCTTTGTATAATAACACGGAATGAAAAATATCAAGTGTCATCCTTGGGGCTCTTGAAAGTCAACTTTCGTCTCTGGGAAGAGTGCGACGGCAGTGTGATGTCGGCGGATCCGGTGGACAGTCGTCACTCAGAGATGGTGCAGGCCGGACACATGATCAGATTTTAACGGGGCACAATTAATATTGGAACTCTCCGCTGGCTGTTGAAGATGTGGACTAAGCGTTTATGGGAACACGCCGCGTGCAATCCTGTGGGTTCTTGTCTCAAACTCAACTCAGATTCAGTGATGAAAAAATATCAAGTGTCAATATATATCAAATATCAATATCAAATATTGAGTTGAGTTGAGTTGAGTTAAGAACCGACATCGCTGCACTCAGGACATTCCCATTCGTGCTCCGTCCCCTCGTTCAACAGCCAGCGAAGAGCCATACTACTAATAGTTCCCACCGCTATCTGATTAAAAGTTCTCCTGGCCTTCCCTCTCAGTTTTGAGATTCTTCCAGAACCCCGGCCGATCCCCTGCAATCTCATTCTTTCTACATATCGGTTCTCAATCTGTTCCTCCGCCTTCTCCACCTGGTCCCACAAGTCCCCTCTTGTCCATAGGTAATCTGCCACCAAGCAGTACATGTCCTGCTAGCCTATCAGCCTGCTCATTCACCCGCACCCCCGCATGGCCAGGGCAAAATATCTATACAATTCTCACAATCTGTGACCTCTAAAACGACAAGAGTCATTCCATACGAAACATTCCTTTCTTCACCTTACTAAGCATACTCTTTGAATCCGCAATGAATACAACGTGTGTTGCAGTAGTCTCCTCTAGCCACCGGAATGTCGCTGTTACTGCCTCCACCTCCATTCTCATGCTGGAGGTCTAAGTCTCATATGTCAGACTCTCCTTTTTCAAGACTCGCACATTAGCCTTTACAATAAAGCTCCAGCCACTACGTCAGTTTCTCACCACTGACCCATCGGTGTAGATGACTACGTCACCTTGATGTGTGTTACTATGGATCAGCTGTTGCACTTCAAACTTAGTGCGGCCCGCTGCCCATTCTCTGCACTCACGACCAAGTGTTATTATTACATTGTGCCAGTCCGTCATGTCTTCTGGAGCTTCAACCCACTTTCTTTCACGATTGATGGTCTCTAGATCACACACCTGACTTATAGAAAGTTCTGCCTGTGCCATCCAGGACCTGCCTTGTCTTAGTCTGTGACCCTTTACCATATCTATTGCTGCATGCAGCGGGTGATTCCTATCTGCAGCAACTCTCAGATACCGTTTGGCCTGAAGGATCCTATGCCTATCCGTCATTCTTGGTAGCGCCAGGATAGGCCTCATGCATAAAATTGGTGTGTCCTTTGTGCATTCCAGGATTAACCGCATGGGAGCATTAGTATGTGCTCCAACCTTTCAAGCTGGTTCTTTGATACTGTCAGCAGCCCCAAACCATACTCAGTGACAGAAATTATTAACTGCTGAAAGAGGCTGTACAGCATCCTCTGGTCTACCCCGGTTGCTGCCATAGCCCTAAATGCATTAAATCCCCAACCAGCCTTTACCACCAAAGCCTCCACATGATTCTTAAAACACAAACAGCTGTCAAAGGTGATACCCAAGTACTTCAGTTTACTCTCTTGCCTAAGAGGACATGCATTCAAAATAATACCCGTGACATCTGCCTTGACGATCCGGTTATCCAGGGAGTACCACACAACCGATGCCTTGTCTGGGTGTATAATGGCCCATGCGTCTCTGCACCACTCTGCCACCCCATTTACTGCCACCTGTAAGTCTTTCGCCAAACTGGCCATGTCTCTGCCCTGTCTGTACACCAACACATCGTCTGCAAATGTCAAGATTCTACCCACACCTGGTGTCTCAAAAACTGCGACTTTGCTGGTGTAGACATTAAAGTGCACTGGGAACAAGGCAGATCCAGGTGGCAACCCAGATGTAATAGTACATGAGTCAGAAGTCCAGGAACCCATGCGCAGTGCAACCTTACGCTCATAAAGGACAGCTACAACTCATCTAAGAAGGCAAGGGCGACCTCCATGTCCAACAGTGTGTATGTCAACCGATTATACCTGACCCTGTTATACGCATCCTCCAGGTCAAGAGCTACAGCAACTGTCTCTTGTTTATCCTGGAAGCCCTCGTAGACATCAAATGCAAAAATTGCAGCTTTGGCCCATGTGTCCTTTCCTGGCCGGTAACTCCCGAGTCCTAAGGGAAGCAGATTATGACTTTCCAAATGTTGCTGGAGTCTACGTGCTACTATCTTTTCGAGAACTTTGCCATACGTGTTTTGCACGGTTATGATTCGGTATCCATTAATTCTGCAGTGATCCTTACCTGGCTTTGGGAGTGGGACCGGGTAGCTATGCTGCCAATCACGGGGTATTTCCGTCGTATTAATGTTTAGGTTGAAACATAGAGCCATCTCCTCCAAGTCCCCATCATTTATGTTACTCATATGGGAGTCCCTCACCCCATCCGGACCTGCGCTGTATCTTTAGCCCGCTTCAGTACCTGTCTAATACCCTCCACCTTAATCTCACAGTCCTCCTTCCTAGTGACCCGTGACAAGGCGTCTCTGGCGTTATCTCTAATAGCTCTGTCTTGCTGATCCGTCTGTTTTAAAAGTTGTGTAAGAAAAGCCTCCCCTTAGTCCTTGTCAGGTGTAATAGGTCGGTTGTTATCATCATAAACGGTACCATGTGTACCAGCCATCGCCTGTCTCTTCATCTCCCTGTGCAGCCTCCAGAATTTTCCCAATGTCACATCCCCACCGACTTTATTGATAAACTGTTCCCACTTAATCCTTTTTGCCTTTTTGCTGCCTGGAGTTTAAAATCCTGCACCTTTACTTTTGTATATCCTTCAGCCTCCTCAAATTTTGTGTCAACTGAATTTGTTACTCTCCGCACCCTCTGCCAATTCCTTATGGCCGCCCTCTTTTCCCTCCATGAATTCTCCACCTCTGGTGTCCACCATGGTGGTTGGGTGAAAATTCTTTTCTTGTTGATTTAGGTCTTCTCTGTGATCAAAGGCGCCCCAAGAGCGAAGAGTGATCGCAATCATAACTAAATGTCCTGCAGGCTCTTATAGCCCTAACTGTGCTGGATTTAGGTATCAGCACAGAACAGAGGAGGTGGTCACTTCCATGGTCTCCAAGGACGCTTCATTTTATGTTTGATGCCGCCTCTTGGGATACAAATGCCAGGTCGATGGCTGTGTCGGGGTCCCCCGGTCTCATTGCTAGCCTAGTGGGTGTCCCGTCATTTAGACAGACCACATCCGTCTCAAGCAAGGCTTCAGCAAGAGCAGTACAATCCTGGTCTTACCCATATGATTCAGTATTGAAATATAGGACATAAGTAGAGGCTAAAGGATAACGAGGGAGTATTCCGATTTGTTGCTCAGCTGTCTCCATCAGTTTGATGACAGTAAAATTAGTGATATTTGTTGTATAGTTTTAGTAGTTATTTTCTTGCATAATTTTACAAACTGTTTATTTGTCTGATTTATTTCCTGATACAAGGGCGGCGTCACACACTAGACATTCTCATAATGTTAATTGCAAAACTGTCTTGAGGTTTTGTCAAATTAAGTGAAGTAGACGTTTTTCTTTGATGTGTTCTCTCGTACGTAAACTCCCATCACCGATAATAGCAATTGTCCATTGTCCAGACAGTGATTTTGTTTTAGAAAAACGACGGTGGTTAGGCTTTCGCTGGTGAACATGAACATGAATTGAGAACAAAGGAGTTGGAAAACAACTAGTTTGCAATGTTTTCACTGGATACAACTTTATTCAAAATGTTCACCTGCATTTGTGGATTTATCTATACACATTTGCATGCTTTCATTTTGACATGCTTTACTGTTTATTGAAAACTCAACATGGTTAGTATAAGTGTTGTTTTTATTGCTTGCTTACCCTGGAAAACCATAGGCTGCAAGGTGTCCATTTGACTTGTCTTGCGATAATTGTGATTTTTGTTTTACAAATTTGACGTAAGAAAGGCGGGTGATGTAAATTTGTATAATAAATACTATGTTTTGAGTAGGTTGATTGTGATATGTTAGAAGAGCATTGGCATATATACCTACGCTTTGCAATTTCACTATTCCATGTGGGCTTTAAAATGACGGTACTTCCAGGTGGTAGGAGTCGTATGTCAACTGCATATCCCTGTCCGTGGAAAGTAACAATATAACAAAACATTACAATTATGCTATAAAAAATATTAATGGTTCTCAAACTCTCACAAGTCATGGTCCTTTCACACATAAGCACGGAGTCAAACAAAATAGACCCATTGACATCGCATGAATTTTAACTCGCTCAGCATGAAATCATACCTTCTACTTTTCACCCTTCTCCATAATGCCACAGAGACAATTGCATTAGTATGATATTGTAAGGGATAGGTTGGCTCAGTCTTTAGCTTTTTATGAATTATTCATTTGCTTTGGTGACATGCTATCTAGCGTAGTCTAAAGTCCGCAGACCCGCATTGAGATTTTCAGTATCATTGCTACGATGTCCAGTTACCAGCATCGAGATTTTCAGACCGAAAGGTTTCACATCTTTTAATCTCTCATAAAATTAGGAATGCAGTTCTGTCAGTAGAAATGCAATTAACAATGACATAATGTATACGCTCCTTAGGTAGTATTCTAACATATTCTGGAATTCAACAACCAAATCGGTTTTCAATCCACCTTCTTCCTCTGACGATCTTCGCTCGAGTGACCATTTAAAAATATTCTCGACTCTTCCGTTCAGTCACTGCGTTCCAAAGCATATTGCACGTTTAAAACTGACATGAGCTCACTTGGTTCCTTCGTGTCAAATATCAATAGCCTATCTGAAAGAACTATTCTTAAATATTTGTATTTAATAAGATTCGAAAATAGCACTTTGTTTAGCTACAGGGAAAAAAAATCATGCCTCCCAAGTCACTTGGCTATTGTGCCAGGCTTGAAACCGGATTGAGAAAATGCTAGGTACAGTGGACATTTAACTGTGCTCCGTGGGAAGTAAAATTACTGTTCCTTCACATCATACATCTGGCTTAGTACATCTGGAGGAGTATTGGCCATTTCTCCGCCACACATGGGATAATCTTCCACGCCACATTAACATTATGCATCAGTATTGTATTATGGTGTTTCTTATTTATCATCATCAAATGCCTTGAGGTCAGGTGTGGGCCATCATACATTTCCACATCTTGCGATCTTCAACAGCATTAATCAGTACCGATTTGAAATGTTTCTTCTTGTTTTTCTAGCATGGCACAACAGGAAGTTGACTCAAATAAGCTGAAATCATCAACAGAAATGGCCGAGTTTGATGCCTTGTTTCCAGAACTTGTTGAAGAGTTGATAAAGAGCGAGATAATGAACCCTGAAACAGCAGATGCTTTCAAAAGGTTCAAAGAGGTGATCATATATGACTCATGATTGGTTGCTTGATTGAAAATTATCTTGAAGACGAGTTCGTACGCTTTACTTCCATGCATTGTAGATCACGTTGTCTGAGCCCTTAACTGAGTCGCGTCTATCGGATGAGGTAAACGTAAAGATTTGTCTCCCGTCGAGATTCCAAAGAACCATCCAAACAAGCACTTTCATGTAAAGATCTTTTCCCCGTGACACCAACGGGTACACAGGACCGGTACTACAACTATACACCTGGATTGAGGCCTGTTAGGATGTACCAGGCCATGGTTCAGTGCAGTATGTACAGATTAGCTAGGGTTGAGCCTCGGTTTCTTCTTGTTTTTCTAGCATGGCACAACAGGAAGTTGACTTAAATAAGCTGAAATCATCAACAGAAATGGCCGAGATTGATTCTCTGTTTCCAGAACTTGTTGAACAGTTGACAAAGAACGAGATAATGAACTCTGAAACAGCAGATGCTTTCAAAAGGTTCAAAAGGTATTTCGTTCTTCCTAGTGACGACCATAATCTGTGTCTTTTTATAATTTAATTCTAACCCTCGTTACACACAGTGAACAGCGAGGGTTAGAATTAAAGTGTAAAAAGACACAAATTATGGTCGTCACTAGGAAGAACGAAATACCACAATGTAATATACAAGTAAATGGGAATATTCTTCAACAAGTGAATAGGTACAATTATCTCGGAACAGTAATAACATCTGATGGGAGATGCCTTGAAGAGATTAGAGCAAGAATCGCCATGGCAAAAGTAGCCTTTAGCAAGATGAAAAACATAATGACCAATAAAAAGATGTCAATTAAAACGAGAAAAAGAGTGTTGAGGTGCTACATAGAACCTGTACTTTTAAATGGATGTGAAGCTTGGACAATGAGCAGTCAAGCTGAAAAACATCTGATGGCTCTAGAAATGTGGTTTCTGAGGAAAAAGCAAAGAATACCATGGACAGCCAGAAAGACCAATGAATAAGTCCTTCAAGAAATAAATGAAGATCGTAAACTAATTAGAGACATTAGACACAGACAGTCACAATTTTTTGGGCATGTTATGAGAAGAAATGAATTGGAGAACTTGGTGACAACTGGGATGATCGAAGGGAACAGACCAAGAGGAAGACCTAGAAGCAAATATCTGGATGGCTTGGCCTCGTGGCATGGTCGAGATAGAAACACTGAGCTTATTCACGACTCTGGTGATCGAGTGAGATGGCAAAACATGACCGCCCACGCTTACCGGCATGGCACATGATGGATGGATGGAGCCTCGGTTGGGAATGTTCCAACCACAGGATTTCGGTATTTCATTGTCAACTTCCACTCAATGTCCAAGTAAAGATATGCCTCATCAAATATTACATAATACAAATGCGACAGGATGTTAATTAAACTGTTACAGTCTTTTCAGTGAATGTTCATCATCCTTATCATCAAGTACCTTGCCATTTGGCGTTGGCTTTTATGTCTTTTCATAGCTCGCGATGACTTGTGTTCTAAATCACTCTGCTGATGATATTCCTCAATGCAACCTTCTCACTTCATCCAGCATCAATTTATCTTGATCTGCCTCTGACATTGTTCCCCACTTATCTTTCCAATTTTTGTGACAGTATCCAATGTCTCTATTCTCATCACGACCAAAGATCGGTGTTTGTATCTTTCTGATATCATATTCAGGTTTCATTAGCCTCTTTCTTGGCAATTATTGTAAGTTACTCTAAGAATCCAAGGTATTCGCAACAGTCGTCTCAGGAACCACATCTCCGTTGCTTTCAAGATATTTCTAATTTGTTCACTAGCGTTCCGTGATTAGGTTTCATACAGCAAAGAAACGGTTCTGTATAGCATTCCAGCACTCTCTTTCTTACATTCAATAATTGTGACTTATTGCATAAGATAATTTTCTTTCTCTTGAATATTGCTTTAACTTGGTATAATCTGCTCTTAATCTCAGTCAAGCGTTATGCATCTGATGTTATAATTGCCCCTCGATTTTTGAATTTGCTATCTCACAGTTACATATCATCTCATCTTTTTCTTTGATAATTGCTTATTAGACTTCGTAAATCTTTGGGGAACGAGCGTAGGTGAGATAAGAAACATAAAATCATTTCCTACAAGGACAAAATGATTTTAAGAAATAAAAATAACAACTAAAAAACAAACCAGTAAACAATGCACATAACATACAAGCACAAACGTAGCTAGTTGTTTGAATGGTGAATCATCTCGACGTTTGAATTGTAACTATTGGAGTTCAGGTCGTTTGAACTATGGAGTGGACTTGTATCTTTCAGAGCAAGGCTGGTGTAGAGAGTTTTCTCCCGATCTAGTACTAAAGTACCGACTCCGTGGGTCTGTGTTGTGGAGTTTTCTCTCCAGACTGCCATTTCAGAAACCATCGTGTATGTACAAGACCGGTACTGGAACTTTACATCAGTAGAGTTACATAGTAGGCTGCAAGTGAGTCATCATTCATCATAGCTCACACAGACAGAATGAGCTTAGGCCTGGATTGCTAATGTTTCCAACACGGAATTTATACATTGCATAACACTAAACCCCGAGAAGTAAACAAACTGATCACATTTATTGATAAGTGTTTGGGCTTAATTTGTAATTGCTTCAGTTTTTTGTTTTTGTTTTTTACTGGGTTGCTTGTACTACGTCAGTTGCGCACAGATATAACATGCAAAAATAGCACTAAAAAAAGAAGTAACATTTATGTGATTTGAAAGTGTATAATTACAATACAGTGACCTATTGTTTGTCAACAGGTTTTACATTATAATGTGCCCTACGGCCGGAAAATGAGAGGAGTTTCAGTTGTGACAACGTACAAGTATTTGGTTCCTGAGGCATCTGAGGCAGATTTGAAAATTGCCCGTGTTCTAGGCTGGTGTATAGAATTGGTAAACTATATTTATTTTATTTGTCATGAATTATGTATCCTAATTAAGACATATTGGTCATTGTTTCGCGTATTATTATGTATCTGTAGATATGATCCTATCGGTTTTTTTGTGTGTGGCGCTCGCTCACATTGAAGTGGAAAGTAGTCCAAACACGCTACTAAATAGCAGCACTGACCTGAAGAGTCTCTCGTGACTCCCTGCAGCACCATTCTCTCCAGGTCGCGTTGATCTATCTGTACTTCCACACTATAACCACGATCTCAATGGGCAATGGCCACGCCAGACTTATCATGCACCAGTACCCAACAAAGCGGTGCAAACACAGCCAATCTGTCCGCCTTCTCGTTTCTCACCACACCAGCATATCCATGGGGAAAATCCAACAGATGCTCTCGATTTTGTGATTGTTGAATGGAAATCTGCCACTCTGCCCCGAAGCATGCCTGTCTTCACTCATCATTCTTTGTAAGTCTGTTTTAATTACGATATACGTGTGCTGTTTGTTTTCCAGCCAGCGGAACGTCGCTGTGAATACCTCCACCTCCATTCTCAGGCTAGATGATGTGGTGTCATATACCAGGCTCACCTGCAACGAAAATGCCGTAAATCAATATTTGATACAAATCCCCAGCCAATTCTTTCACCTCTTAGCACAGGCTATCAATGTAGATGATTATCGCCTGGTCGCAAATTGTCATGAATAAGTTGTTGCCCCTGTAATTTAATTCAGCAAATATCTGCATACCTGATCCAGTGTTATTATAGCCTTGCAATGACTTTTCCTCTGGCTTTCTGACACATTACACCCCGAATGTCCTTAAGCATGTACACGTCTCTGACTGTGTTGCCCATGAAGCATGATCTCTCTCCCGGCCTGCCTAGTTCACTCCAGAGGAAAGGTAACACCACTGCATCTGGAACAAGACAAGCTACAGAAATGTGGGGTGACGGGTTTGGTAAGCTCTGCCTAACATTCGACACTCTCATTCAACACGATTGCATCTGGAACAAGACAAGCTACAGAAATGTGGGGTGACGGGTTTGGTAAGCTCTGCCTAACATTCGAAGCTAACAGAAACTAGGTAGTACCGTCTACTTGTCATACGGTGGCTCAGTTATATCTTACTAAGACCTGACACCTCAGCCGCGTTACATACTCACTATATATCAAATTATTAAGATCGTGCCAAAAGCTTATTTATTCAATAACGTAGCGCTGCAAGTGGCGTACTTCAAATAAAGTTCCTAACACTGGTAGTCCAAACTACTTCGGCTGAAGCATTTTACAACGTTGTATGACACTATCCAGTGCCGCCCACAGGGCGCTGGACCGCAAATTATTCCTCCCCACGACGCTTAAAGGCAGAAGTTGAAGATGATGATGATGATGATGATGATGATATGGGCAGTAAATGAACTAACACTAATTTTCAATAAAATGTAAGCTCTACACTAACACCAATCACATAAGCCAACTAAGATCACTAAGCAATAATCTTAAACCACTTTTCTAGAATTGATTTATTTTGTTGTTTCGGGATTTGAGATTTAAATACTGAGCACAACCCACTACTGGCAACGCTGATCGTATTCCGGTATGAACCTAAGGCCCATCCACGTCAATATGGAAGCACTATACTCGAGTTTCGCTCTTGTTTGAGCTCGTCAGTAGTGCATATCTTTGATCGGAACCGGAAACAAACCCCGGATCACTGGCGCGTAAAGCGGGTGTGTAAACACTAGACCACGCGGTACACTCTGGACACGGCAAAATTTGAATTTCTAGAATTATCTAATCAAGTCAACGACTAGCAAATGATTCGTCATTGTTAGGGTGTTTACCATTACGATTTTGAGTTAGCTGTTGCTTCGCTCTGGTTTATGGGAGTTCTGAACAAACCTCTTTGATCTTGAATTCATGCATGTCGTCGTTAAATAGTAACTTACATGTTTAATGTTGCACTCTGGTTCACCTAAACCTGACCTCTCATTGTTTATTATCGCAATCCATATATTCTTTGTAATGTCTTCATTTAAACTGTCTTTTGTCTCCATATGGGTACCATAGGACTGCGACAGTCCTCAAGTTCTGTTAGTTTTATGACAGGAGCGGCGTTGCAAAATGTGCAAAGGACTGTTGGCTTCACATAAGGAGCAGCATGACAGTGTTCTCCAGCTGTGTTAGCTTTCACGAGAGAACCAGAGTGACAGCATATCCTCCAGTTTTGTTAGCTCCACGAGGGGACCAGAGTTACATTATGTATTATATTTCTTGCAGTTATGTTAGCTCTATAAGAGACGGATAGTTATGACATGTTCTCAGTTTATTTTAGCTCTATGAGAGGAACAGAGCTGCAACATCTGCTACATGGCTGTTAGCTGCATGAGAATAACAGAGTTGCAGTAAGTCTTCCAATTCTGTCAGCTCATCAGTGGTACAGAGCTCAGTAAATTGTGCATGCCCTGTGTAGAATGTCGCGATCAACTCCAGATTGATTTTCTATGCAATTTTCTGTTCAATTGAGTGTCATTTCTTTATGTACAGGAAGTCAACGATCACGTCCAAGTGACCGGTATAGGGAATCAAGCCACTAAAATACCGCCAGCATAAAGAATGTTTAATAATGAGCGTTGTTTACCTGTCTTCAACACTTACACTTACCTGTTTAGAGTCAGTAATAGATAATAATATGTGCATTATATATTATGTGCTACATATATATATATATATATATATATATATATATATATATATATATGTATGTATACATAGCGGACACCAGAATAAAAGGGACAGCATGCAAGGAGATCCATAACAGTTACACGTTTGTCTACTCTGGAGTGGAACAGCAAGAAAGGACAAGACACGGTGTGGGAATAGTCATTGAACCACGGCTAGCAAGAGGAATACTAAAAATAAAATATATATAAGAAAGAATCATAACAGTGAGAATAAAAGAACAAACAATTACAACATATATACAAATATGCGCACCATGTAATACAATCAATAATGAGCAAGAATGCGAGGAATTCTGCGAAGACATCCATGATGTGCTAAATAAAATAGAGAAGCAAGAGAACATCATAGTTATGGGGGATTTCAATGCAAGACTAGGACACAACCGAGCGGGCATAGAAAACATCTTGGAGCATTTGGAGACCAACATAATGAAAGAAATGATAACTGATAGACTGATAGAGTTATGCAGCCAACACGACCTCTATATAACAAACACATGCTATAAACACACAGACTCACCGCTATACACCTGGCATAGATGGAACGATCTACATACTAAAAACCAAATTGATTTTATACGGGGGCAAGTTAATAAGTAAGTCGCAAATGGCTGTAGAAAAAAGATCGAAAATAGATACAATAAGATACACCAACTCATTGGACAAATAGCACCAATACTAAAGAACAAACATGTATCAATAACTACTAAGAAAGCACTTTACAACAAAATCTTCCCACCAACTCTATGTTACCAATGCCAAACCTGGACAATGACAGAAAAAAGAGAAAAGAAAAATCGCAACAGCAGAAATGAGATTCCAGCACTCTCCCGCTGTTTATACGTCACTTTGACACCGCAAGGTACAAGAGGGACATGATGAGATGATATATATATATATATATATATATATATATATATATATATATATATATATATATATATATATATATATATATATATATATATATGTGTGTGTGTGTGTGTATGTGTGTGTTCGCATATCCTTTACAGGACATCGCTGTCAACGGCGGCATCTTTCAGCTGATGATTGATTTCATGGCAAGATTACACTCAGTAGTTTGCCATTGCTTTCTGAGCGACCGGCGCACATACCCCTAAGTTGCCAACCCGGAGAGAACCGCTGCCGATTCTCGCGCACGTCACATTACTCACGAGGGTATACTGGATTACGGTGAAAGTCTTGTAAATCCTAGACTAATATATATATATATATATATATATATATATATATATATATATATATATATATATATGTATATATATATATATATTGTCATTACGTCGTAGCATGATGTGATGGGGTGATCATCTCCTTTTCTCATCATACGATTTGTATAGAGAAACATTGGGATCCGTTTTATTCATCCGTGGTCACATGCAGACATAAAAGTCTCAGCTGAGAATTGAACCCTGACAACTCTGTTGGTAAGTCAGGAACATAAATTAGTGGGTTTGACGTAAATTGTTGTCGTGGTTTTTTTTGTTGCTCATTGTTGATCATTTGATAGGTACTGCTACTGCATACATGATTCTAGTTGTCCTTTTTTGTTAACGAAAACAAAGCTGGAGGGATTTTTCCTGATTGCTGATGACATAGTGGACAATTCACTGAATCGCAGAGGCAGGACATGTTGGTATAGAAAGGTCGGTATCTAATGGTTACTGTTTTATTGTTTTGGACAAGCTTGACAAGGTCCAATTAATAACCCTCCTTCTGGTTTCGAATAGGATCACTACAAGTTAAGACACTGTAAAAATATTGTCCACTTTCGGAAGTCAAAGATTTCTCAGAATGATATTTAGATCTGGGTGCAGGTTCAGATCTCTTTCACTCCAGATCCCAGAGAGAACACTAAGGACAAATGTCTCGTGTGTGCTGATTGAATAAACCGTCCCTGGATACTCAAGATAACATCCATAAATTAGCTCGTTGAATAGATAGATGTAACTGCTCTTGGAGTGAGAAAGAGGAATTTACATAGGCAGGATAAGCAGTTTGCATAAGCGCTGCATAGGGCAGGTTACCTCTCTGACTTATTCCCCTCATGGAAAGATATAATTGTTCCCTCACTAACTGTAATTTAAAAGAGTTAATAAGCCCTTAAGCTACACAAACATTTATATACTGTTAGAAATATGGAGTAACTATGGGTGTTAACAAACTACCACTGTGTTTATTAACTTTTCAATAACGTTAATATGCTGATGATGATGATAATGATGATGATGATGATTATGATGAGGATGATGATGAGAATGATGATGATGATGATGATGATTGTTTTAGATTATTTGATATGCTGGTGGTATGCGATAAGAGAATCATGTATGATCAAATGTAATTTGCACCGTTTAGAAAATAATATTACTTAACATAGTGGCACAACTGACGAAGAAAATTATGAGCAGACTCCATAGTGAGACGTGTTGCACATACAGTTTGCAAGATTCCCAGTGTGTCCTTAGTCGGGGATCAGACGCTCCATTATGTGAGTAGACTATTTTCTTTCCATTGATGACTTCTGTAGTCGCTGTGCGATCTACGTTTTGGCCAGTTGCATATCTCAAGTATAACAAACTTGGTCTTCGCTGCTGGTACAACATTATCTCAGGTATAACAAACTGGGTCTTCTCTGTTGGTACAACATTATCTCAGGTATAACAAACTGGGTCTCCTCAGCTGATATAACATTATCTCAGGTATAACAAACTGGGTCTTCTCTGCTGGTACAACTATGCGTTGTGCATTCGCAACTGCGAGTGCTAACAAGACACGTCGCCTTAACCAGCCAAGAAGCCTGATACGGGGGAAACTGTCACGTGGCAAGTCCAACAATAAGAAACACGTGGTATCCAAGATGTGTGCACAGAGCCGACAAGACCATGTAGAAGATTGCCATGCTATATCTCGGCTCGAAAGCAATAGTAGGTTGGAAGCCTAACAAACAAAATTGACGAAGTCCAAACAGTTATCCTATTCAGTTAGAACGCTGTTTAATGTTGCAGCGCACAGGTTTATTCTTAACAATAAATAATATTTAAATATTTACGTAACCTGTTCTGTCCAGGGAGGACCGTAAGAAGAATCTATTTAAAATTACTGATTGTTGTAAGCCGTCCTTCTTTGTCCTCGCGGAATCCTTCTGTCAATCCGCCAAGTGTCCTTCTTGCCGCTTCGCGGACATCTCGTTTTCTGCGTATGCCCGCTTATGTATTCGTGGCCGCAATAAGTGTTGCTTCTATAGATTGCCTCTTCCATTTCCAAGTATTTATTCAGCCACTGAAGCGCCATCAAGTCAATATTTCGCCGACCTATGGTTGCAGAATTAACGTAAGCTGCCGTCTTGTTTAAACTCCCATGTCCATCTGGTGTTGTTATTGACATTGCCGTGTGACGATTCTGTGTAGTCGCGTCATCTCTTTCTCTTTTCTTAGCGTTGTGGTTCTGGGATTCTAGGATCTTTCTTATTTATGTCATTATTTCGCACCTGCTACTTGGCAAAGATGAACATGGAGAACATGTCTGCTAGCGGCATCAAAGAACCTGAAACTACAGCTATTACTGAAGCTACCACGAGGGAGAAGATCGACAGCCCACCACAGACAAGAGCCAAACCTACTGAGAAGCAGAGGGAGAAGAAAGACACCAGAGTCGGAAACACCGACTCACCGACAAGCAAGTGGGTTGTCAAGCGTATACAAGTGGAGCTATCAGACGAAGAAAACCTGAAGCAGCTACGAGAAGAGAATCATCACATCCGATTCATGAAGGCGGAGCGGCTCCTCACTTACTCCAAGATACCTACAACCTTGGCGGTGGAGACGACAGGGGGCAGCGGGATGCCGACCACAGTGCCAATCAACAATAGAATGCAGCAGCCAGAGAGATTCATCCCAAGAGTCAATCAATGTTCCAGATGCCAGAGGGCATGCCACAGCAGAGAAGCATGTCGGAGTAACACGGAAATCTGCCGGTACAGCGCAGACCACCACGCCTTCAAAGAGTGTCCGCTGGACAAGCTGAACACGGACTTCCGAACACCCAGCAACACACGAAAGTGCGCCAACTGCCTGGGCAAGCATGGAGCAAGATAGTTAGTTAGTTAGTTAGTCGACCAGTAGACGGTACTACCTGGTTTCTGTTAGCGCCGAACGTTGGGCGGCGCTTACCAAACCCGACACCCCACATTGTGCCAACGGCTTCGGGCGGAAGAGCGCAATTGGGAGGGTACAAGCCTTACCCTGGTGCGAGGAAATGCAAGCTAAAGACAAAATTGTCATGGCAGGGCAGACCAGGCCCTAAGCCTTGGTTGGCGACTGGTCTAGGATCGAAGCTCCGACAGGCGGACAGTTAGAGCATTGCTTTGCTGATCCGGCAGCTTCTGCAGCTTGTCTTGTTCCAGATGTAGGGGTGTTACCTTTCCTCTGGAGTGAACTAGGCAGGCCGAGAGAGGGATCATGCTGCATGGGCAACACATGATCTCTATATTTTAGCCCAGGCTTTGTGCTATGGAGAGGCAATAACTCCATCCCTGGTCTTAACTGGTCTCGGAATCAAAGCGAGAGGCAACTGTTACGGGTTATAAGTCCTTGTCAGTTGGCGTAGACATGGGGCGCCACGCGTTGCCTCTGACGGTGGGAGACACCTATAGGTGTCACTGATCAGATACCGCCCGCCTCAAGCTGGGCAGCCCCCAGCCAATTGGGTGCTGATCCGCCACAGCCTGCCTGCTTCAATGGGTGCTTGGGGCTAGGACAAAATCTGAATCGCAGGCTGTAAAACCAATGCACCAGGTACAAACAAAAATATAAATAGAAACCTCAAGCTACGGCTTGCAACCTGGAACGTGAGAACCATGTGTCCAGGATTTTCCACTGACTTGACCAATATTGACGATGTGAGAAAAACGGCTGTGATTGATGCCGAACTCAATCGTCTTAACATTGATATTGCTGGCCTGCAGGAGACTCGCCTCGCTGAGGAAGGGTCACTCAGGGAAAACAACTACACCTTTTTCTGGAAGGGTAAAGGGCAGGCAGAAAAAAGGCAACACGGCGTGGGCTTTGCAGTGAAGAATTCGCTACTGGGAATGATTGAAATTCCAGCAGGAGGAAATGAAAGACTATTATCCCTGCGCTTGGCAACCTCTTGTGGGTTTGCCACCATTATTACTGCATATGCACCGACACTCGATTCCTCTGATGATGTGAAGGATTTGTTCTATGAGGAGTTAGACTCTGTGATCAAGGCAGTTCCAAAATCCGACTACATTTATATGCTCGGTGATTTCAATGCTCGTGTGGGCAAGGACTCGAGTTCATGGCCAGTGTGCCTTGGAAAATACAACATCGGTCGCATGAATGAAAATGGGCAAAGGCTGCTGGAGCATTGCACCAGTAATGACCTATGTATTACAAACTCTTTTTTTAAAACAAAAGAGATGCATAAGGTCTTCTTCTTCTTCTTCTTCTTCTTCTTCAGCGTTCCGAGCCATTGAGGTTCTTTGCTGCAAATACAATCCGTCTCCATTCGTCTCTCTGGTGGACCTTCTCTTGCCAGTCGTTGATTCCAAGTGCTTGTAGGTCTGTACATGTATTATCTCTCCACCGTCTTCTTGGTCTACCTCGGGGTCTACGGTCATTTATTTCCTGAGTGTAAGCGAGATGCATAAGGTCACATGGAAAAATCCAAGATCCGGCCATTGGCACCAGCTGGACTTCATCATCACACGGAGACAACATCTGAACCATATATCATTGACTCGTAGTTACCACAGTGCTGACTGTGATACGGATCATTCTTTGGTTGTTGCAAGGGTTAGACTGAGACCAAAGAGAATCTACACAGCTAAACACAAATCTAGCCCCAGGATTAATATTATTAACACTCATGATCCTGAAAAGTGCTTTCAGTTTCAACAGCAACTTGAAGACGCTTTCACTGATACACCAGAAAATTGTACAGTAAATGAAAAATGGAATAAACTTAAGGAAACTCTTTGTAAAACTGCCGTAAACCTTTACGGCACTGTGGATCATAAGAGGCAGGACTGGTTTGAGGCCAACAGCGAGACTCTGCAGCCCTTGATTGATAAGAAGAAGAAAGCTCTCTTAAGAAACAAGGAAAGACCAACGCGTAACACTCTGAGTGAGCTAAGGCAAGCTAGGAAGGATGTGCAAAAGGCTGCCAGGCAGTGTGCAAATGATTATTGGATCAGGTTATGTGAGTCCATTCAAATCGCAAGTGATAAGGGAGGCATAAGAAGTATGTATGAAGGAATAAAGAAAGCCTGTGGTCCAGTGATCAAAAGAAGTGCACCATTGAAAACCTTGACTGGAGAAGTCATCACTGATAAGAAACAGCAGATGGACAGATGGGTAGAGCACTATTTGGAGCTTTACTCAAGTGAGACCAAACTAGCGGATAATGCCCTCAACGCCATAGAGGCTCTACCAACTCTTGACCACCTGGACACACTTCCCACCATAACAGAAGTTAAGTGTGCTATAAATGAACTTGCATCTGGCAAGGCTCCAGGTAAGGATGGGATTCCAATAGAGGTTATCAGGAGTGGGCAAGACACACTCACTATACAGATCCACCAGCTAATAGAGCTATGCTGGCGTGAAGGACAAGTCCCACAGGATTTCAAAGATTCAAGCATCATAACACTGTACAAGAACAAGGGTGATCGGAGCGACTGCAACAACTATAGGGGTATCTCACTTCTGTGTATTGTTGGAAAAGTATTTGCCAGAATTGTTCTGCGCAGACTTCAAGTCCTAGGAGATCAAGTCTACCCCGAATCACAGTGTGGCTTTCGACAGAACCGGTCTACCACTGATATGATATTCTCATTGCGACAAATGCAAGAAAAATGCCGTGAACAGAATCAACCACTGTTTATTGCCTTCATCGACCTCACAAAGGCATTTGATTTGGTCAGTCGTGAGGGTCTGTTCAAGGCACTAAAGAAGATTGGCTGCCCACCAACTCTTCTGTCCATTGTGGAATCGTTCCACACAGGCATGAAGGGTATAATCAAGTTTGATGGTGCAACTTCTGAAGAATTTGAAATCAAGAGTGGAGTTAAGCAAGGTTGTGTACTAGCTCCCACCCTCTTTGGAATATACTTTTCACTTCTACTGAAATATGCATTTCGTGATCAGGATGGTGGTATATACATTCACTCACGCTCAGATGGCGGCCTCTACAATGCTCAGAGATTGAAGGCTAAGACCAAAATTAGGAGGGTACTGATCAGAGAGTTGCTTTTTGCAGATGATGCTGCAGTTACGACCCACTCTGAGGAAGAATTGCAATGTCTACTATCTGCATTCTCCAATGCTTGTTCTGAATTTGGTTTAGCAATTAGCAAAAAGAAGACACAGATTATGTCACAAGGTGCACATGGGGTACCATCAATCTTTATTGACGACGCCGAACTAGAGATAGTAGACCATTTTACATATCTGGGATCGGTGGTAAATAGCAAATTATCCCTAGATCAGGAAATCAACATCCGGATTGGAAAGGCAGCAACAACAATGAACAGGTTAAGAAAAAGAGTCTGGGAGAACAGGAAGCTTACTGCCAAAACAAAAGTCCTTGTCTATCAAGCCTGTGTCCTTAGTACTCTTCTCTATGGCAGTGAAACCTGGACAACTTACTCACACCAAGAGAACAATTTAAACAGCTTTCATATGCGGTGTCTGCGAAGAATTCTTGGTATTAAGTGGCAAGACAAAATCACAAATACTGAAGTATTGGAAAGATCAGGTTGTGTGACAGTTTATTCCATGCTCAGTCTTCGTAGACTTAGATGGATAGGACATCTTAGGCGGATGGATGATGGTAGAATACCAAAGGATATCTTTTTTGGTGAATTACAGATGGGTAAGAGATCTCAGGGTCGGCCTCTACTACGATACAAAGATGTGTGTAAGCGGGACATGATTGATACAGGCATTGATAATGCACATTGGGAGCAAGTCGCCGCTGAACGTGTTGCATGGAGGGCAAATATCAGAAATGGAATAAAGTCAAAGGAGAAAATTATTGCAGAAAAGTCACACACCAAGCGTTTGAGACGTAAGATGGTGCATGATGGTGGAAATGACCACGTGTTCACATGCACCCACTGTGAACGGACATTTACAGCGCAAATTGGCCTTATCAGTCACACTAGCTACCGCCATAGTTAAAAGTTATTATGCCTTTTTAAAGCACAAACTATCGTCTGTCAAGACGGCAAGGTGCCAATGTAAAGTCGACAGATCATCCTCATTGCACATCGAACCATTCAGTCCATAAGTGCTCGGATCCCCTCCTCAGCAAATTTCGTAGCGTGTAGCGGCTAACGACGCCAGTTCTGTGTTGGTTTATCAATCTTCTTTGGCTTCCTGCGTAGTGTTCTTGTTTGGCCACCCCTCTTTTAATTTGCTGCTCTAGCAGTCTGGCCATTGTTGTAGATTTACAGTCATCACTTGGTTCTCGCAAAAGTCTTACTTCTCGTAGAGCATTTAGAATGTCAGCCTGGTCCATGGCGCGTCCGCCCTCCACAGTAGCCTCACCTGCGAGCTTGTCAGCCCGCTAATTTCCTTGTACTCCCGCATGCCCTGGCACGAAGATGAAACTAATCTTTGCCAGCCGAGACCGTTCCAGAGGCAGAAACCATTCTCTTCGGATCGACCCCTCCTCTATCCTCTTGATCATGTTAATTGAGTCGCTAAGGAAACAAGCCCTAGTGAACGTCTGTGTCTCGAGCCATGTTATTGCTTTACTTACTGCCATGACTTCCATGGTCAGTCTACTTGTGGTTTCAGTGAAAGCACCAGAGTCCTCCTTCACAATTCTCCCTCCGGCCCGAGCTGTAAAGGCCCATGAGCTTCTCACATGTCGGACGACCGACCCATCTGTGTAGATGACCGCGTCACTGTCTAGCGAATTCTCGAAAATCAACGCTTGTACTTCAGCCTCCACAGTGCCGGATTTCCTTGTCTGCATTTCCTATCTAGTTGGATGCAAACTGAAAAGGATGTGCAGAAGTCTGTTGGCACTTGCACTCACTCCTCGCCAGGTTCTAAGTCCTCAAGTGAACACACCTGTTGAAGAATGTCTTCGGCTTGACCCATCCACGACCTTCCTCTTTTTAACCTGCTGCCCTTCATCTTCATAATTTAACTATGCAGTGGATGTTGTGTGTTTGCGTTAACTCTGAGGTAGGCGCGTGCCCTGCAAACATGTATTCTCTCTTCAATGGTTGGAAAATCAAGAAGGTAGCGCATCGCCCTGCATGCTGTATCTCTTGTACATCCAAGAATAATGCGCATAGCTTCATTCTGTATCCTTTCTATCCTTTCTATCTGCTTATGGCTGAGAGTCAGGATTGCCATTGCATACTCCAAAACAGACATGACCAGCCCCTCGTACAGAAGACATAGATGGCGCTGCTCACGGTTTGCTGCCACCATTAACCTCATCGCAGCCACACCCCGCTTGGCCTTTGTTATCACCTGGTCTATGTGCACATTATAAGCAAGGCTTCGATCAAACCGTATCCTTAGGTAATTCATTGCCTGCGTTCTTTCTACCGTCTATGAACACAGCATTACAGTTGGTGTTGGAGTGTTGACAATATGATTATTCAACGAGAACCAAGTCACTGATGCCTTTGTTGGGTTGACCATTGCCCCAGCGTCATCACACCAAGTAATTATGCGATTGAGTTCGGTTTGTAGTTCCACAGCAACCTGCTCTCTATCCTTACCCTGACGATACATTAAAACATCATCGGCATACGACAATGTCCTGCCAGGTCCAGTGATCTGCTCACTGGTGATTCTCACTGTGTAGGCGTTGAACAGTACCGGAGATAATGGTGATCCCTGTGGTAGGCCAGGATATATTGTGGTTGGTTCCGAAGTCCAACAACCACATCTAAAAACTACTTTCCGTTGGAAGAGGGCTGCAGCGAACCAACTAAGGAGGAATGAACTTACTTTTAGTTCAAGAAGCTGAAACATTAAAAAATCCAATGGTACTCTGTTGTATGCGTCCTCAAGATCAATCGCTGCAGCAAAGGTTTCAATGCCTGAGTGGAAACCTTCATAGACATCATGAGCAAAGACTGCTGCATTGGTCCAGGTTCCTATTTTTGGACGGTACCCACCCAGGGTAGGTGGGAAAACACCTTGCCTCTCTAGCTGGCTTGATATCTTCCTGGCAATTACCTTCTCCAGCAGCTTGCCTATTGTATTCTGCATGGTTATAATTCGATACCCCTGAATTTTTTTTGTGGTCTTTGTCAGGCTTCGGCAAGGGAATCAGATAGCTGTGTAACCATTCCTCCTTGATGCTAGCACTCCCTATACTGTTGTTGTACATGTCTGCTAGTTTCTCTAGCTCATTGTCGGTACACTTATTGATGTCGTCGTATCTTATGCCATCAGGACCTGGAGCGCTGTTTTTCGATCGTCGAAGTACAGCCTTGATTTCTTTCACTGTCACTGTGTCTTCATCCGAAGTGTTCTGGGCCTTGCATCTGTCTGAGGTGACCTCCTTGGCCAGATTTCGGCCTCCCATGTCTGTCTGGTTGCTCTGCTCAAGATAGCGTTCAAAGAGGGCTTTGCCTTTGTCCTCGTCAGTCCTCTGCCAGATGAGGTCAGCACCTTGGAAGTCAGAAATGCTCTTATTCTTTACTACACCACTCATGCTTTTATGTAGTCGCCAGAACAATTTCAGTGACTTGTCTGTGCTTACTCTTTGACACACCTCTGCCCATTTTTCGCTTTTAACCACCTTGACCAGTTTCTTGAAATAGCTTACTTTTGTGTGCATCTCTCTTTCTAAGTGCATGCAGGGACTAGGATGACCAGCTCTGTTCTTCTTGGCATTTTTCCATCTCCTTACAGCACTACGCTTATCCACCCAAGCCTTCGCCACCTCGAAATTCCACCACGGTGGCTGCTCCCAGCTTTTTTTCCTGCCCTGAAACTTTCTGCGCTTGTCACGTCTTATTTTACTCACCACATCTTGCCCTGTACTGTCATACTGGAAAGTCTTTACCTTTAGCTTGTGCTGCCTGGTTCTGCCTTTCTCCACCAATATGATGCAAGGGTGGTGGTCGCTGCCGTGGTGTCCTAGGACACCCCATCTACACACTGTAGTGAGTGACGGTGAAACTAGAGCCAGATCAATAGCACTGTCCTCATCACCTGGACGGCTTGCTGTCATGGTGACATGGCCACTGTTGGTACAAACCAGGTCAATGGTTTCAAGTGCAGTCTCGAGCTCCTCCCCCTGTGTATTGGAGGAAATATTTCCCATGATCTGCCATTATCGTTGAAGTCGCCACAGAAAAAAACATTTTTCTCGTGACCTAATATGCCACTTAAGCACTGCCACTTCTGGGCGTCCATACTCGCGTTGCGGGCATAAACATTAACCAACACGAATGGTATACTGGAATGGACTCTCAACCCTGTATTTTTATATCGTCACTGTCCCAACTGGACATGTCTAGCTCTGACGCCACCATGCTGTCGCGAACGAGAATCGCCATTCCCAGATGTCGTCTGTTGTAGAAACATTTGAAGCCGGCAATTCGGAGTAGCTGATCGCCCAGTCTCGTCTCCTGGAGTGCTACAATGTCGTTCCTGTAAACTAGGGTTTCTAAAATAGAGCCCCGTTGTTTTACACTGGCGCAGTTCCAATATAGAATACGGATATTCCTGAGTCCTAGACGGTGACACTTGAGTCTAAAACGTCTCAAACCACCACGCTTACCTTGCTTCTTTCTCCCTGCGCGGCTACCACGCCGCTTCGTTATGTTGACTGCTGACTGCTCGGAGAACACATGTTGTTCCGCCATGTTGAAGAAAACGAAACACAGAACCCACACACGCTGCTAAAGATTCACTCAAGGATGGCTTCGCTAGATGCACGAACTTTGTAGCACCCGCGCAGATCTTGAGTAGAAACTCCTGGTTTTACATCCTGGCACACCAATTACACGCAAGAGATGAATAAATCCATCCCCTAAGCGAAAATGTTAACGAACACAAAACAACCCGACCGTCCGTCACCATCTTGAAACCGGAAGAGACGTCTTAAAGATCGCAATCACTACAAAGACACCATTAAAGGAAGCAATGCGGAGGGGCGAGACAGCCAGGGGTATATCACAAGATGAAAGAGATCAACTGCAAAAGCAGATAGACGAGTTGAAGAGACAAGTCAAGGCACTGCTGACGCCGACTCCAACCAGCGACAACGAAAAACTACTGGCGGAAATAAAGGAGATCCAGCAAAACATCAAGCAGGAAGTGAAACATATGGCCGAGCTGAAGCGGGAAAACGAAGAAATGCTACGCACCATAAAAGCGGTAAGAAGGCGGCTGAAAGGTGACCCTTGGGGAAGATATCGGAGAGAAACATAAACTCTTTCTCGAAATTGAAAACAGTCGCAAGTAGGAGGAGAATGACAACATCGAGAAGCTCCTACGAACGAAACACAAAAAAGGAGGCATAAAGACCAAATAAGGTTAAGAAAGGTAAACCTTTTAAGGACTGCACGAGCCAAGAGCATGGACCAACAAAGAAAACCACAAGAACAGACGAGCACAAAGGATAGCCGCCGACCTCCCTCCCCCCCCCCCCGCTGACGTCACAGACACAAACAATTACATAACCAGTCCGAGAGAGGACTCACTTGTGAGAGCGCACAAGACAAGAATTAGGGTGAATGAACCCACAAAAACCACGGACCTCAACAATAACCACAGGTGAAAAAAAAAGCAGGTTCAAAGAGGCCGAATATGGAAGTTTTGTTTTGAAATTGGAATTGGAATTGCTGGTACAACATCAACAATGGCAGCTTCATTGCTGTAGGAGGTCAGCATGGTCGAATTGATGAGAGCGCTCGTTCTGAAACTTCCGGTGAGCAGATGCTGAGGCAGGGGGTTCAACCCCTACACCGGTCAGTTGGACTAACATTTTGACTTCTCGTCCTTGACTTGGGAATGCAAATTACAAGTACCCCTGAAGTCGGAGTCGGTTCGCCTGACATTAATCTCGTGGAAGCATAATGTATTTAGAGTGGCGAAAGGGGTTACGGACGCAGGTCATAATCCCACATACCGCGTTCGAAACACAGCTGCGGGAGGTTTGGCAGCAGGCCACCTTCCGTTTGTTTTTGTCTTTTATAACGTAGTATGGTGCCGGTCGTTCATAAAGCAATGGCAAACTATTGAACGTAAATTTGTCAAGAGATCACACACAGTCAAACAATGCTGGGGTGGACTGTGACGTCCTGTAAAGGATAACTTAACACTGGGCATGTCTTGAAAGAAATGTTGCATGTAGCCGCTTTTTTTCCGGCAACTATAAGATTCAAAGTACGTTTCCTATATCAGTAGTAGTAATTTTTCTGTAGAAGTGGAGGTGCGTTTTCTTTAGCAGTGTAAGTATGAAGGGTCTTAGAGATATCATTGTTTCAGGACAACGTTGGCCTTGCAGCAATAAATGATGCCACCTTTCTGGAGTGCTGCATTTATAGCCTGTTGAGGAAGTACATAAGAGATAAGCCCTACTATTTGACCATTATGGAGTTGTTTTCTCAGGTAAGATTTCAATCCTCTTTTTAAAATTATTTCCACAGATAGAGTATTTGCACTCAAATATTATTAACTAATTGATTACCAATTTGGTTTACAATACTAATAATCTGATGAGTCTAGGGAACGTAGTTAAGTTTGTCTTTTCATGTAGATTAATCGATGGATCAACAAAACGGCACACGGATGTAACCCATATGTGTTCCATTCTACTCCTAACTCAAGCCTGAGTCCGGAGAAATTCAGCTACGTGCACGAGCTCCGTAGCATCGACGAGGATCCTGAAATACTTTGAGTAGATTTTTAACTCGAAATTTTGACCGGGCAGCGCCGTTAGGCTATTATTTTTTGATTTCCAAGTGCCAATGGATATTTTACGTGCCCAAAAATACACACGGACGCCCGATCTCACTACCCAGAGACCAGGAGAGATTTTGCTACTAGAAGTCCACGTGAAAACATCCTGGCCCTAACCGAGGCTTGAACCCGGGAAATTCAGCATTCGAGGCGGACACCATACCTCGAGACCACTCATCCCCCACGTATTTAAACACAGAAGCAAGAAAAAAAGTTTGGGCAATTTTTTGGCTGACATATTTCGTTGCATCTCGCCAGATGCATACTGTAGACTTAAATAGCATATGAAGTAAATAGATTCCGACTCAACGCTCTATCGGGAAGCCGATCGTAATCTGACAGTGCAGAGGGTGGCTAGCACTAAAACCCCGCAAATAGACAGCCAATGTATGCAGTCGGGAAGACGAAGACAGAAAAGACTTAGGCTGCTAGGGCTGCTGATCCTGTGGAGATATATACACACCAGTCCAACTCCTACACCAGCTGAAGCTGTTCCCGTCATTGAACCTACGCCATAAACCACAAATGCAGCAAGGAGCGGCAGAGACATCAACATCCACACTAACGAGACGCAGCCAAGCACCTCACCAAAGACCTCCACACAGGAGGAAACTACAACCGAAGACTTCACCGGCAAAGTCCTGCTGAAACAAACCAACGTTGGGGAGGCTAAACTGTCGGCGCTACCAACACACAAGATGCTGCTCTGTTGGAGCTGGGAAGACACAGCATCACATAGCTACTCAAGACACCTGATGGAATAGTGGTCGCCATCAATAAGAACTCAAAGACCACCACACTAATGAAGAAGATATCACAAGAGGAAGCCGACATCAAGCTTTCCCACATCATATCAGTGGAAGCCACTCGACACCACACGATTAAACGATGGGTCATCAAGCGAGTTAAGACAAATCTTACAAACGATCAGATCAGCGAGATGCTGTCGACAGAGAACTCCACACTTAACATTATCAGTGCAGAGAGGTTCATCGGAAAGAACAACACTCCCTCCACAGTCGTCATCATCACATCGGAGGACCTGTTGATCACTTACACTATAAGATGAGACAGAAGTGAACAAGCTCCAGAGCATTACATACCTAGAGTGCTGCAGTGCTCCAGGTCCCAGAAGTGTTGGCACACCAAGCCACGTGCAAAAGTGAGGTGGAGGTCTGTAGATACTGCTCTTGACCTCACCCATACTGTCAGTTCCCTCAAGCTAAGATCGACACGGACTTCAGGAGGCCTAACCCAAACAGAATATGCACCATCTGCCTCGGCATTCACTGCGGCAGATACCTCGGCTGCCGCTGCCACCAAGACAGCAAGGAAGCCATGAAGATCGTCATCAAATCAAATCTACCTTACAAAAAGGCTAGGAGGCAGTACGATGCTACCACCCGCCTAACATAGAGCGACAAGGCACAAATGGAAGGCCAATTGATGGACGTGAGATCAACGTTTACCAGCATCGAGAAACAGCGAGACAAGACACAAAAGACGCAAATAACAGCCGTTCAGCGTATCCTGGACAGCAAGCACAGCAGAAGATTGAGCAGGATGTCGCTCGAATGGCTGCAGTAAGGGTGAAACAGAAGATACTCTGAGAAAAATGCACGAAGAAAGAGAAATTATAGACCAACTCAAGACAAAGAACGAGACGTCGGAAGCAGACGATTCAAAGTCCCAGACAGAAGAAGACAAATCAACAGAAGAAGTAGAAGAGGAGGTAGAAAACCAGAACGACACCGACAAAGACCAAGATCGAGTGTGGTCGGAGGACAAAAGAAGAAATTACCCTCTACCAAGATCGAGCTACCAATCCGTCCACGACACACGGTACCAGAAACGTCCAAGAAGATTCGAAAACAGACCAAGACGGGAGTTTAGATGGAACCCTAGGAGAGACGACAACTGGTAAAACTCCCTGAAGAAAACAACACAATAAGACGGGGCGGGTACATAATTACGCCAGACCTTAACAAGTGTGCGACTCTATCCAGACATGTAAATCCAGGAGGATGAAACGAACACAATGACAACAAATCAGTTATTCAGTTAGTTAGTTAGTTAGTTAGTTAGTTAGTTAGTTAGTTAGTTAGTTATCAGTCAGTCAGTCAGTCAGTTAGTTAATTAGTTAGTTAGTGAGTTAGTGAGATAGTTAGTTAGTTAGTTAATTAGTTAGTTAGTTAGTTAGTTAGTTCTTTAGTTAGTTAGTTAGTTAATGAGTTAGTTAGTTGGTTGGTTGGTTGGTTGGTTAGTTAGTTAGTTAGTTAGTTAGTTAGTTAGTTAGTTAGTTAGTCGACAGATCATCCTCATTGCACATCGAACCATTCAAATCAGAAACCAGGAAGCAGATATACGCATCTCTGCGAAAGAATAAGTGCGACATACACCATAAAGGCCCCGTCTATAATCACATCTATAAGTCGATGGTTGAAAGGGGCCATTCTTCTCAAGAATTGGAATTGGAATAGATGCTAATCGCAGATTCACTAAACAGTCTGCACAGCGGGGGGTTTTACACCCCTAATGACTAGCGCTTCAGAATATCTGAATAAATAAAAGTAACTTTCATACATATGGCGGATAGCAACCAAGATGGCGGTGTAAACTTTCGCTTCGATTTTGAGATCTAATAATGTGTTCTGTGCGTGTTTCTTAACATCAATCTGATCAAATAAGGATGAACCCAAGACAGATCCAGCAAACCGGTAGGGAATTTATTTGTTCAAGTTCTATTGCTCGAGAATTATGGAGGAAATTGAAAGAAAAACGCAACTCTATCAGTATCAGCGTTCACGCCGGAAACACACAAAAGGTAGACAACAAGCAACGTCCTGTAAACAACAAGCGACCGACAACAGCTAAATTTCGAAGCAGACAGCAGACATTCGGGACTTGGAATGTTACGAGTCTAGGAAACAAGGAACCAGCTCTCGTAGAATTTATGAAAAAAATCAAACATACAAATATTAGGACTCGCAGATATTAGGAAAAAGGGGCAGAACACAAAACTAATACATGAAGGTTACGTTCTTATATGGAGTGGCATTGACCAGCGAGCTACAGCTAAACACGGAGTGAGCTTTTTGTTTCATCCAGAAAAAGCGAAAGCCATTATCAACACTAAATGTATATCAGAAAGGATAATACTAGTACAGATCAAAGAAGGAAATAGAACAAAAACTTTTATACAAACATACGCCCCATGTAACGACACTTACAGCGACGAAGACAAAGACGAGTACTTTGATAAACTTGCAGACACATTAAATAATGTAAGGGAGACAGATGCACCTATTGTAATGGGTGATTTTAACGGAAGAATAGGCACACGGATAACACCGTGGAATGAATGCATGGGGCCATTCAGCGACACAGAGATTGAACATAACAGCAATGGTCAACGTCTACTCAACATATGTTCGGAACATGGCCTAATAATAGCAAATAGTTTTTTTCAAAATCGTCGTAGCCAACCAAAACCTGGTATAAATGGAATGACATAGATCAAGCATCTCAAATTGACTTTATTCTAATTAGGAAATCAGACAGAGGACTACTATGAGATTCAAGAGCACTCCCAAATACAGACGTTGATACTGATCACAAACCAGTCATAATAAATACGATTCCAACATACAGGAAAATAAAAAAAATAAAAAAAAGGTAACAACACATGTCATCAATTATAGGAGGCTTCAGGAAAATAAGGTTAAAGACGAATTCAATCAAGAAATAAAAAAAAACTACATAAGAACATCCCTGACGATTGCTCAAGCGTAGATAAGGAATTAACCATTTTCAAGGCTGCCATGCTCGACACACTGGAAAATAAATGTGGAACAAAGAAAGTAGGGCAAGACAAAAGATTAAGAACAGCTTGGTGGAACAACGAAGTTAAAGATAGCATATTCAAAAAGAAGGTAGCATTCAAAAAATGGATCACAACCAAATCTGAACAAGATTATATTACTTATAGAATTGCACGACGAAATGTCAAACGAGCAATTCGAACATCTAAAAATGAATCCTGGAGAATCTACGGTGAACAGATGGCGACCCTTAGCAAAGACTACCCAAGAGAATTTTATATACATGTCAATGCAATGAGAAACAGAGATGCATGCTGCAACACCACCACCATCATAAACAGCAAAAGAGATATACCAATATTTAATCCGCAACAAAGACTAGCAAGGTAGACAGAACACTTTCAAGAACTACTTAACCCCACACATAACATAGAAAATCTAACTTTTGTGCCTAAAAGTCATGGACAATAAGAACCACATTTTATACCCGCAGAAGTCAAAGCGGTTATACAAAAGTCCTAAAAACAAATCGCCGGTTCCAGATGGAATAACTACAGAAGCTATTCAGGCCTGTGGGAAAACAGGAGTTAAATGGCTAACAAGACTTTTCAATATAGCATGGGAAGAAAGAAAAGTCCCAGAGGAATGGCAACAGGCAATAATTGTACCAATATGGAAAAAAGAAACACAATATGAGAGAGTGTGAAACATACATAGGTATATCACTCCTGAACAACACAACAGTAACAATGCGAAACTAATGCACAAAAGAATTCAGGAGCTTACTAATCAAAGAACACGTACATCAGCAGGCTGCCTAAAGACAAGAGATGGAAGAGTCATAATAGAAAAAGATCAGATATTACATGAATGGTCAGATTACGTGAAAAACCTGTATGACGATAACAGAGACGAACAGTATGATGTTCAAAATAATAATGAAGGACCAGCAATTTTGAAGATGGAGGTTCAGAATGCTCTTAACCATATGAAATCTGGCAAGACCCCCGGTTCAGACAGCTTCACAACAGAAATGATTAATGCTTTAGATGAATATGGAATAGATCCAGATCCAGTCTGCTTAATACAATATATGATACTGGAAATATACCTCAGGAGTTATGTAATTCTGTATTTATTGCAATCCCAAAGAAATCAGGAGCCTTGGAATGTGATCAACATCGAACAATTAGTATAATGAGTCACATCACGAAGATTTTGCTAAGAATTATCATGCAAAGAGTTAGGAGGAAAATACAACCTGAAATAGGAGAAGAACAATGTGGGTTTGTGGAAGGCAAGGGTACAGTAAATGCTGTGTATATACTGAGAAACATAATCAAACGTTCTATAGAAGTAAACAAAGATCTACACCTTTGCTTTATTGACTACACAAAGGCTTTTGATAAAGTGAGACATGTCAACATGATAAGGATGCTTGAAGATCTACAAATTGATGGAAAAGATCTTAGACTTGTAAAAAACATATATCGGAACAACAAGCTGCCATAAGAGTTGATAATGAAGTAAGCCAATATCAGCCTATTAAAAGGGGTGTGAGACAGAGATGTGTAATGTCTCCAGATCTGTTTTCCCTGTACAGTGAAAGTATTTTCAGAAATATTGAAGATATGGAAGGAATCAACATTGGGGGACGATGCATCAATAACATTAGATATGCAGATGATACAGTCTTGATTGCAGACAATGAACAGGACCTGCAAAATTTAGTAGATGCCATTGTTACACACAGTGAAAAACTAGGGTTAGAATTAAATTGTAAAAAGACACAGATTATGGTCGTCACTAGGAAGGACGAAACACCGCAATGTAATATACAAGTAAATGGGAATATTCTTCAACAAGTGAGCAGGTACAATTATCTCGGAACGGTAATAACATCTGATGGGAGATGCCTTGAAGAGATTAGAACAAGAATCGCCATGGCAAAAGTAGCCTTTAGCAAGATGAAAAACATATTGACCAATAAAAAGATGTCAATTGAAACGAGAAAAAGAGTGTTGAGATGCTACATTGAACCTGTACTTTTGTATGGATGTGAAGCGTGGACAATGAGCAGTCAGGCTGAAAAACATCTGATGGCTGTAGAGATGTGGTTTCTGAGGAAAATGCAAAGAATACCATGGACAGCCAGAAAGACCAATGAACAAGTCCTTCAAGAAACAAATGAAGATCGTAAATTGATTAGAGAAATTAGACGTAGACAGTCAAAATTTTTTGGGCATGTTATGAGAAGAAATGGATTGGAGAATTTGGTGACAACTGGTAAGATCGAGGGGAACAGACCAAGGGGAAGACCTAGAAGCAAGTACCTGGATGGCTTGGCCTTGTGGCATGGTCGAGACAGAAACACGGAGCTGATCCACGACTCTGGTGATCGAGTGAGATAGCAGAACATGACCGCCCACGCTTACCGGCATGGCACATGATGGATGGATGGATCACTCCTGAGCCATATAGGGAAAATGTATGCAAAACTATTGGAACAAAGAGCTAGACCCATAGTCGAACAACAGTTAAGCAAAGTACAATTCGGTTTTCGGAAAGGTAAAAGTTGCACTGATGCAATATTTACACTTAGAAATATATGTGGAAAACTATCGAATATAGTGACCAGCAGAATAGTGTGTTTGTAGATCAGGAAAAGGCTTTCGATAGAGTAGACAGATACAAATTATGGACCATCCTTGAAGACTATGGGATACAAGGGCAATTGCTAGAAAACATCATAGCCACGTATCACTCGAGCCGAAGTGCAGTAAGAACGCAAGAAGGAATATGAGATATGTTCACAGTCAATACAGGAGTGAGACAGGGATGTGTGCTCTCTCCTCTGCTATTTAATGTCTACATGGACAGAATATCCAAAGAAGCAAGCCTTGACAGAACAGATTCAGAAAATTTAGAACTCTTTCCATCCATCATGTGCCATGCCGGTAAGCGTGGGCGGTCATGTTATGCCATCTCACTCGATCACCAGAGTCATGGATCAGCTCCGTGTTTCTGTCTCGACCATGCCACAAGGCCAAGCCATCCAGGTACTTGCTTCTAGGTCTTCCCCTTGGTCTGTTCCCCTCGATCTTACCAGTTGTCACAAAATTCTCCAATCCCTCTTTACTCTTTACTCCAGATGAAACAACTGATCCACAGGAAATAAATGAACTTTTATTTGCAGACGATCAGTGCCTGTTTTACAGCGATGAGGGCAGACTACAACATCATATTAATAATCTGAGTTCAACCTGCAGCAGATACAATATGAGAATAAACACAGCCAACACAGAAGTAATGCAAGTTAGCAGATCGCCGGGCCCATTAAGTATACAGATAAATAGCACAACTCTAAAACAAGTTAAATAATTCAAGTATCTTGGAAGTATGATCACAGAGGATAGCAGATTTGACAGAGACATCAAAATCAGATGTCAAAAAGCTAGTTCACTTACATATCAACTATCACCCTTACTTAAACATCCAAATATACCGATGTCCGCAAAACGATAGATAATAAACAGCATATTCACACCAACCCTATGCTACAAATCTGAAACCTGGACGTTATCCAAATCACACCATCGTAAAATCAACACCTGTGAGACGAGATGCCTGAGGAAAGCGGCCAACCTAACAATCCGAGACCGAGTAAGAAATGCTGTTATCAGACAGACTGTGGGATCAACACCTTGTACCACATTTATTGAAAGGCAGAAGATCATGTGGTTTGGCCAAGGCGTTAGAGTGAAACACCAACAATTACCATCACTGGCCATACATCTAAGATCATCTGCGACAAGCCAAGAGGACGCCCAAGAAGACAATGGATTGACGACATCAAAGACATTGTACAATCACACGGAATGACACTATCCAGTGCCGCCCACCGAGCGCTGGAACACAAATTATTCCTCCCCACGACGCTTGACGACAGAAGTGGATGATGATGATGATGATGATGATGATGATGATGATGATGATGATGATGATGATGATGATGATGATGATGATGATGATGATGATGATGATGATGATGATGATGATGCTGATGATGATGATGATGATGATGATGAACTTTCATACTTATGTGAGATGAGATGGAAGGGATCGGGCAACATTATAAACGAAAAACACACAATTATTTATTCTGGAGGGGATACACAAGAAAAAGGAATAGGGCTAATATTTGATAAACAAACAGCCAAATCAGTTAGTGGTTACTGGTGTATTTGAGACAGAGTTATTATGGTCAAATTGAAAGGCAAACAAATAGATATAACTAGTGTACAAGTATACGCACCAACAACATGCAATAGTGATGAAGAATTTTACGATGAAGTAGACATGGAAATGTCTCAAATTAAATCACAAGATATAAAAATAATCATTCAATCATGTGCCTGTGATAAGTTAAAAAGAAATGAGGATGGGATCCCCAAATTCTAATATCCAACTGATTAGAGAAACTTGAAAATGGCTCGTTAAAAATCCCTAGGGGTGGATTGTTATCAATAGTTGAAGTTTCTTCACAGAGGGCCAGTGGAGCCCCTGAAGTTCACAGTACTCCGATAAGGGGAATTTTTCCCCGGGAAAATCAGAGATACTTGTATTTATCCGGCCACACTTGGCTCCACTCTTAAGTTGTAACTAATGTCTCATTACAGTATTATAATTAGCACTCCAGCTCAACAAGGAAAACTACCAACACCTTGATACACATTATAATACTGTAATGAGATAATATGGTGGTGGGTTCCCGTGTATGTATGTTAGAGTGACATGTGGGATCAGATACACGATTCAGTATAACACCATCACTGAGATAAACCAATCATTGGTAAAATAAGGAATTAAAGTTCCAACTCTACACTAATATTAAGGTATACTGTCTTTGATTTATAAATGGGACTAAACAAAATGTGTCTCTGAGTTCATCACATCAATAATCTATTGTCCAGAATGTCACACCTACAACTACTATAATTGTTCTTGGTGCACTCCTAATGGCACTCGGGCAATGATTTTGAAGGTATGAGTCTACCGATGTAACTACTCTAGTTGTAGATCCTACGTGGGATGATGTTACAGGGGGTATCTCGGTTTATATAGTCCTGGAGGACAACACAGACTATACTGACAGGTACTTAGCTGTTCATTCCTGGGCTGTAGGGTTGTGGCATAGGAGAAGCAGTTGAGGTAAAATGATGCTGTTCCTCCAGAATGACCACCATCAGCATACAGGTCTCTGCCCAGTCTATGCATTCACATAACCACCACCCTTTTAGAAATAGGACCAAAAACCATATAGTTATCTCATCTAAGAGCTGGGTTAGGGGAAAAATATAAGCGCAGGGATAAGGGATCCTTTGTTTAGCTCAGGGTAGTCTAACCTGGCCATCCTGTGTGCCTGATGTTTTTCTATATCTCAGTTGGAGGTGTCCACCTGATCTACTGGTACGACATGTCCTCTTCCGTCAGGCGTTCTGCAGGCTAGTCCTTCTCTTATTCGAAGAACGATATAAGCCCACTGCCATGTCAATGCTTTCCTTCTTCCGGATAAAATACCCGCCTAACCCTTCATCATTTTCCCATATTCCCATATTCTCAATACACATCTAAAATCTTACAGGGTAGGTTTTAGAAAAGTATCCTTCACAAATAAAACATATGAATAACAAAGACATAAACAATAGATTGCACGATTTATTGCCTGGCATATTTCGCTGCATCTCGTCAGGTACATACTGCAGAAATCACACACCTTACGTGAATTAACTAGATAAATCCTTCGAAATATGATGCAATGGCAATCCTGACTCTCAGCCGTAAGCAGATAGAAAGGATGGAAAGGATACAGAATGCAGATATGCGCATTATTCTTGGATGTACAAGAGATACAGTATGCAGGGCGATGCGCTACTTTCTTGATTTTCCAACCATTGAAGACAGAATACAAGTTTGCAGAGCACGTGCCTACCTCAAAGTTAATGCAAACACACAACATCCACTGCATAGTGAAATTATGAAAGTGAAGGTCAGCAGGTTAAAAAGAGGACGGTCATGGATGGGTCAAGCCGAAGACATTCTTCAACAGGTGTGTTCACTTGAGGACTTAGAACCTGGCGAGGAGTGGGTACAAGTGCCAACAGATTTCTGCACATCCTTTTCAGTTTGCATCCAACTAGATAGAAAATGCAGACAAGAAAATCCGGCTGCTGTGGAGGCTGAAGTACAAGCGGAGAATTCGCTAGACGGTGATGCTGTCATCTACACAGATGGGTCGGTCGTCCGACATATGAGAAGCTCATGGGCCTTTACGGCTCGGGCCGGAGGGAGAATTGTGAAGGAGGACTCTGGTGCTTTCACTGAAACCACAAGTAGCCTGACTATGGAAGTCATGGCAATAACATGGCTCGAGACACAGACATTCACTAGGGCATGTTTCCTTAGCGACTCAATGAACATGATCAAGAGGATAGAGGAGGGGTAGATCCGAAGAGAATGGTTGCTGCCTCTGGAGCGGTCTTGGTTGGCAAAGATTAGTTTCATCTTCGTGCCAGGGCATGCGGGAGTACATGGAAATGAGCGGGCTGACAAGCTCGCTGATGCGTCTACTGTGGAGGGCGGATGCGCCATGGACCAGGCTGATATTCTGAATGCTCTACGACAGTGGTTCTCAACCTTTTTTGGCCCATTCCCCCCTTCACCATATTTTCAGAACGTCATCCCCCCCCCCCCTTTCATATTTCCTATCAAAAAATCTCCCACCCCTACATAGTATATGTAAAAATGGAAGGTAAATGTAATAGCATATACTAAAACAAGTCTAGACATCCACATAAAACATGATTTGTGGGTCTACTTACTTTATAAAATGAGGTTTAGAAGGACGAGACATACATAACTGTAAAGTATGAAGGGAAAAACTATGTCAAGTAATCGGTTCTTGTATTAACACGATCTTGAAATGGTCTTCATTCCCCCCCTGGAAACCCTGAAATTCCCCCCTGGGGGGGAATTCCCCACCGGTTGAGAACCACTGCTCTACGAGAAGTAAGACTTTTGCGTGAACCAAGTTATGACTGTCAATCTACAACCATGGCCAAACTGCGAGAACAGCAAATTAAAAGAGGTGTGGCCAAACAAGAACACTACGCAGGAAGCCAAAGAAGATTGATAAACCAACACAGAACTGGCGTAGTTAGCCACTACACGCTGCGGGATTTGCTGAGGAGGGGATCCGAGCACTTATGGACTGAATGGTTCGATGTGCAATGAGGATGATCTGTCGACTAACTAACTTAAACACCATGAAAGACGACTTTAGACATGGAAAGGCCATGATACAAAATACTCAACCAATTTGACTACATACTTATTAATAAAATGTTTCGAAATGGGTTAATTAATGTAAAGACAATGCCGGGTGCTGACTGTATTGTTGACCACGTACCACTTTGTGGAATAATAAACGAAAGACTGACGAGAAGAAAAAAATAGTGGTTATGAACATGAAACTTAATAAAGAGGTTTTGAAGGTAGATAAAGAAATTCAAGAACAATACAGAGTGATTGTGAAAAATAGGTATAATGCAATAGCTAATATGCAGAATACAAACGAACAATGGGAAATGTTAAGGGACTCCGTTCATCAAACGAGTAATGAAATATTACCGGAGAGAAGCCAAACGGCTAAGAAAAAATGGATGATTGAAGAAATATTAAATCTGATGGCCAAAAGAAAACAGAGTAAAATTATAAACAATAATATAATGAGATAAAGAAAGAAAATAAGAAATAATTGTGTGAAGGCAAAAGAAAGTTGGTTAAATGAACAGTGCAAGAATATTGAATTAAATTCTATTAAAGATACAAAAAATATGCACAAACAAATCAGTGAGATCACAGAAAGAAAAATAAGAATAAACACAGGGTGTTTAAAATCAAAAACAGGAAAGAATTTATTGAAGGAAGATGATATAATAAAGAAGTGGAATGAGTATATAAGAGACTTATATGATGGAGAAAGGGTAAAATTGCAGTAGAAAGTAACTTTGAAGGTCCACCTATTCTAAAAGATAAAGGCGGTGACGCTATCAAGCATATGAAGAAAGGAAAAACAGCTGGACCAGGTGGAATCATTATAGAAGAAATAGAAGTAATAGGTTAATTTGAAGTAGGTATATTATCCAAAATGTTGAATGATATTTACTGCAGTGGATATATACCAATCGATATGCTGAAATCTGTATTTATTGCTATCCAAAAAGACCAGGAGCGATTGATTGCGAAGATTTTCGTAGGATTAATCTCATAAATCCTGTCGCTAAACGTCTACTCAGAATTATAATGAGAAGAACAAGAAAGAAATTAAAAATGGAAATGGTGAAGAACAGTATGGATTTGTGGAGGAAAAGGTACAAACATTGCAATATACACATTACGGAAACTATTAGAAAGATCAATAGAAACAAAGAAAGACATATATTTGTGCTTCATAGATTATACTAAGGCATTTGATAAAGTAAAACATGATGAAATGATTATAATGTTGGAAGATATTAACATTGATGGGGAGGATCTCAGAATAAAAAGAAATATTTACTGGAACCAAATAGCAGCTATTAACATGGCAAATAAAGAAGAAAACTATGAACACATAAAGCTGGGAGTAAGACAAGGGTGTGTTTTGTTACCGGATCTCTTCTCCATCTATAGCGAACTGATAATGAGAGAGATCAAAGAAAAGCCAGGAATAATATTCGGAGGTTATAATATAAATAATGTACGCCACGAATATCAAGAAAACAATAACAATGGTGATATCAAAGAAACAGGTAACGCCCAAATGTGAAATAGAGATAGAAGGGAAAATTCTTCACCATGTGGATAGTTTTAAATATCTAGGGACATTTATAACATTACATGGATGATGCACAACATAGATTAAGAGTAGAATAGGGCAAGCAACGGCTGCATTTCAGAAAATGTAGAATATCTTATGCAATAAGTCAATATCATTGAATGTAAGAAGGAGAGTGCTAAGGTGCTATATAGAACCTGCTTTGATGTATGGCTGTGAATCTTGGAATGTAAATGAACAAATTAGGAAGACATTGGAATCAACAGAGGGTTCCTGAGACGAATGGTGCGAATTCTTTGGACTGCCAATGTTACTAATAACAAATACCCGAAAGAGGCTAGTGAAACTAGAACATTATATACAACAATAAGAAAGAGACAAACAACTTTTTCTTTTTTTTTTTTTTGGGGGGGGGGGGGGTCATATGATGAGAAGAGAGGCATTGGATAACATCGTGACAACTGGAAAGATAGAGGGGAAGAGAGGCAGAGGCAGACCAAGAGAAATGATGCTGGATGGATTGCGACGGTGGCTGGAGGAATATCAACGGTAGAGTTAATCCAGAAAACCAAAGACCGAGATCTGTGGAGAGTCGTGAACGCCTATGCCAGTCGGCATGACACTTGATGATGATGAACTTTCATACAGTAAAAACTTGTTCTGTTTTCACGGTAAATTACATGCCCTGGCTCTACATACGAAATGCAAGCAGTGATTCCGCTAAGTTACAAGTTCTGGCTATGTGAATAAATAACTTATCTGCGCTACTAGTAAATTGAATATAAGCAAACAGCGTGTTATGGCTCCATCAGTTCATTATATATGCTGGCTCTGAATAAAGTATCTGCTATGGCTTCATAGGAGTGATTCATTTGGTGATTCATAAACCATGTTCTTGCTTTAAACATAATTAATTCAGTCGTCCCGAAGGAGTTTCCTACTATAGGTCTGCGACGTGACAGAGCCATCAGATTGTGAAGGTTTGATTACACTAAGGAATAGATAGTAAGTCATGTCCTCGCTTAGCGAGACGACGAACAGAGGCGTCCAACCATCGTCTGACCAGCTCGTTATATTATTATCGCAGTTCCATATTAACTATGTTAATGCGCCCGCTACTGCTTATGTGCTCTCCGTATTTCTTTCCCCCCTCTCAGAAGCATACCCTCTGTATCAACACTTTCATTGCTTTCTTCCATCTTCTTTGCATTGTTTATTTGTGTATCAGTTATATTTTTTTTAAATCCAGATAACACTACAGTCAGTAACAGGCCAGTGTCTGGATCTGATTACGGCTCCACCTGAAGCCAAACGTGATCTGTCCCAGTTCACCATGGAGAGATACAGTGCCATCGCCAAGTGGAAGACCGCTTTCTACTCATTTTACCTGCCTGTAGCTATTGCTATGCACATGGTAAGTAATCATAAGTTGTTAAATGCGTGTGAAATGCTACAGGTATAATTTATACCAGAATGGCCATTGTGCTTTATTCCATATTTCGTAAAGACAACACATTCACAAGCAGACCCAAACACTATAGCTTATAATGTTAAAATGAAATTATCTGTTGCTTGTAAAGCATTATTATCGTCATAATCTAATGTTTTATCCCTTCCAAAGTGTGTTCCAATAATAGTCTGTCAAATTACTCTCTGTCATAAGATAGATGCCCTGCCTCTGTTGCTGTCATGTGCAAATCATCTGACATAAAAAATACCCGAGCTTGCGATGTGTCAGGTCTTAGTCAGATGTGACTAGCTACCGTATGGCAGCAGACGGTACTGCCTGCTTTCTGTTGGCGCCGAATGTTGAGCTGCGCTTACCAACCCTGACACCCCAAATTTTGCCATCGGCTTCGGGCGGAGGAGCGCAACTGGGAGGGTGTAGGGGCGAGAATCCCCTATCTGGTCATCAGAGCACCGGAAGTTTAAGAGCGAGCCCTTTTATCCAATCGGTCACGTGACTTTCAGGAAAATGTATTAGTATTAGAACACATGAATCAGGTATCCTCTACCAATTGTAACCACCGAGTTCATTCATTCATTCATTTAGTAGCATGTCCTTTGCAGAACCTCGCTCCCATAACAACCTTCCGGAAAACCTCTCAATCATAAGCAAGATGTCCCGCGTCTGATACATCCATTTAGAGAAAGTCCGCCACATCCTGCACCCACGAGTGCCGAGTGTCACGTGTTATTAGGCGACTAATCGTCACTTAACCTTGTACTGTTAGTTTTTAGGAAGTACATTGATTACCATAGCCAGTGATTGTCCCCCTGATAAATGTTAGTGAGAACCAGTACAAGAGACACTTGTCCTGTAGCTTTGTAGATGTTCATTCTGCATTAAAGTATTGATGACTTTCACTATCGGCCATCTTGATAACGTGAGCTGTGTAAGTGCAGCGTATATGTTCAACTGATCAGACAAGCATGCCTACACACATACACGTACATAGGTGCTCTCTCTCTCTCTCTCTCTTTCTCTCTCTCTCTCTCTCTCTCTCTCTCTCTCTCTCTCTCTCTCTCTCTCTCTGGCTCGCTCGCTCATAATCTAAATTAAATGTGTTTTTTTTCTTCCTATGTGAATGTATAATTCTCTTGATGGACGAAAGATGAGTGATTGGAAGGGCCGAATGTAAGACGGGCCTGCGTGATAAATTTGTGACCCCTTTAAAATAAAGTTGATGTAATTTGATTTGATTTCGCTTGCTCGCTCCTTCTTCTTCGTCATATAGTCCATACCGTGAGGCGTTGGATACCATATCTGTCCGCAGCCCTCTGTCTCGTGTGATGCCAATTTCTGATATTGACGTTCCTCCACCCCATTATGTCAAACTGTCCAGCATCTTATTTCTTGGTCTCCCTATTCCTTCTTTCCCCTCCAACTTCCCCGTTGACAACCACACTTATAATCATGCAAACACAAATTCAGTCGTGTATACATGTTTTGTTATATCACATTGTGATTAAATAGACCAGATCCCTTATATATACATGTAGTGGAACAATCACTATATTATTTCCATCAACTATGTATGTATACTATGTAATTGCAGGCTGGAATCTCAGATGACGAGTCGCACACGAAAGCAAAGACAATATTGCTACAGATGGGTCACTTCTATCAAGTGCAAGTAAGTATTCTTCTTCTTCTTCTTCTTCTTCTTCTTCTTCTTCTTCTTCTTCTTCTTCTTCTTCTTCTTCTTCTTCTTCTTCTTCTTCTTCTTCTTCTTCTTCTTCTTCTTCTTCTTCTTCTTTTTCTTCCTCTTCCTGTCCTTATTATTATTTTTACGATTATTATTATTTCGTTAGATTCAAATGTATTGTCTACATATGAAATGTTGTCTCTTGTATAAACTTCGCTCGCTATTTTAGTTCACGTTATGGTCCACATTGTTTCTCTAGGCCAGAAAGTTTGCTTATGATATGTCGTACTCGAGTCAGTCTTATTTTGAGTATGCGATCTGCTGTCTGCGGCCCCATTACACATGTACATGATGTGCCCATAAATTGTGTATTAACGTGGTAATGAAATCGATTGTGTCGTGCGCTACAGAGCAGAGTAATGATGTGTTCTGGTCTGTATTTATTAGATACCTTCATTTGAAACCCGTTCCAATGGCTTTATTACAAAAGCATGAAATATAAAAAATAAAAACATTAACAGGTGTGGTAGAATTAAACAAAGCATTCATTTTCAATTAGTTATGCACCATGGGTTGGTCAGAAAAGTCGCCGTATGCATTCAGGCAAGCATCCCATTGCTTAGGTAGACGGTAAATGTCGTCCGCAAAAAAGGATTTTGGTTGCTCACTGAACCAAGTGTTTACCGGGTTCATTACGTCTGCATCTGTGTGAAATCATTGCCCTTTGAGAGATTTGTTTAGATATCCGAAAAATGAAAATCATATGGTGACAAATCAGGACTATAGGCTGGATGTTGCAGAATTTCCCACTTCTTCCTTGCTAATGCTTCTTGCACAATCTATGCGCCATGAGGACGAGCATTATTGTGCAACAAAATCACACCGCTAGAAAGCATGAAGGGTCGTTTATTCTTGATAGCTTTTTGCAGCTTGTCTAGTGTTTGCAAGTAGAGTTGATGTTGACACCAAGTTCTTTAAGTCTGTCAACATTAGCCCTTCATGGTCAAAAAAATGCGCTCAGCATAACCTTACCAGCGGAAACCTGTAACTTGAATTTTTTGGCTTTTGGTGATCCAGCATGCTTCCATTGCATGCTCTCTCTTTTGCTGCTCGGCTCAAAGTAGTGACACCATGATTCATCGCCTGCCACTATGCGGAAGAGAAATGCATCACCCTCCACTCTGTAACGCAGCAAGTGGTTCAAATAACATCCCATGCGTACCTCTTTTTTGTGGTCGATCAACATCCCTGGTACCCACTGCGAACACAGCTTCCGTTATTGCAGTTTCTCACGAACGAACTTTTGTCGTGTCCAAATTGACACATTAAATTCTTTCGCTAGCGAACGCATGCTTTGACAACGGTTCCTCAATTTAGGCGATGGTTTTTTTTTTTTCTTTTTCTGTTGGGCCAATATGCGCTTGACCCGGCCGTCGAAGATCTGTCGTGAAATGACATCCTTTCCGAAACATTCGTGCCCAGTCGGTCACTGTTGTCTTCGATACACGTTTGTTACCTTACGCTGCCTGCATTCTTCGATGAATGTCCACTGGTCGACATCCTTTAAATGAAAGAAACTGAATCACCTCTCTTTGAGCTTCTTTGGACGGATTTTTGATCAACCCGGCCATTTTCTCAACGGTCAGAAACAGAACCTATGCATAATGGGAGTATAAGCACGTGCACTTTTATTCATTGGTCCGTACTTATCACATGACTATGACATGATCATTTTCAACGTTCGCAATTACGCGCGGTGCGGCACGAACGGATTTCAAATGAACGCCCTTTATAGAAAGCAATCATCTTGTGCTGGTGTTGATGGCTTCCTGATTGATTTGTCGACTCTGTTCTTTCGGTTATATGTAATAGATACACCAGGTTACTCTTCTGTTGCTCTTTCCTTACCTAATTAATCAGCACTCTCCTCTCCGCATACTCTACAGTAGGGTGGCATCTACTGTATGGTGACCTTATAATGGCCGCCTAGTTCATATAGTGCCGGTCTCTCTGGCCGAGGGGTTACACCACTTTCTCCGTAATCCCGTTTATCACGCAGAGTCTCGTAGCGGGCGAGAGCTGGAAGCGATTCGATCCCCGCTGGTGACTTGCGGGATAACTGAGCCGGCCGCTCAGAAATCAATGGCAAACTACTGAGCGTAATCTCGCCAAGAAATCAACAGACAGCTGAAAGATGCTGCTGTTAACAGCGATGTCCTGTAAAGGATATGCGAATTTAAAAAAAAAAAGTTCATATTGTAGTGTCAGTAGTGCTGACATTATTAATGTTATTTTTATTATTATGCCTTTCATCTCCCAGTGCAGCTTAAGCACGCAAAATCACGTAAGCATCTTGTAGACTTGAGGACTGGTTGAATTTTGAATCTGAAGTTTACTACTGGATGAGTTAGTCTTCCTCGAAGGCGGTGTGTGTACGTGGATGGCTTTATATTCTCCACCTCTGGTCCACACTTAAGGGCGGTGTGTGTGTGTGGATGACTTTATATTCTTCTCCGCTGGTCCACACTTGAGGGCGGTGTGTGTATGTGGATGGCTTTATATTCTTCTCCGCTGGTCCACACATGAGGGCGGTATGTGCTATTGGATAGCTTTATATTCTTCTCCGCTGGTCCTCTCTTGAGGGCGGTGTGTCTCCCCAGTTATACACTTCTATAGTTCAGAAGCCGGTTTGCGTGGCCTAAAGGCTTGCGAACGCAATTCGTGAGCCGCTTACCACGCGTTCGAAACACAGCGACGTCCGATTTGGCAACATACCGAGTCGCGCTGGGGATTTAACGTGTTGGTATGGGAGCAGGTCTTTCAGAAAAAAAAATGGCAAACTACTGAATGTAAAACTTGCCAAGACATAAACAACAGCAGTAAAATGCTGATGTTGACAGCGATATCCTGTAAATAGGATATGCAAAAAAAAAAAGTAGTTCAGAAGATCAGCGTGTCGACTGCAGCGTGTAATTAGATCAGTTTTCTGTCATCCAGCCAGATTCCATCCACGGTTACCAGGTCTACATTTCCTTGAGTATATCTCCAATCCTATCATGTTGCTGGACACTGGCATTATGGTTTACTCTGTGTGATAACCTACCGCCATGCAATTTTACACGTGCGCAGCTTTTACACTTCCGGTACAATAAGATCTTGGGGCGTTGTTTGCTTCTAGCCATGTCTTACTTGGACCTGTAGTGCAATTGTTCCTTCATCAAGCTACTGAGCTGCGTGCTTAGTGTGACGCTGTGAGCTGTGGATTTCATCTGGAATCTGTTTTCGTCTATCTGCAGGTTTTTGTACTGTGAAATGCATGTTCATTAAAATGGCGGGTGGCCAGTTGCTGAACTATTTGGCTTTTAAGTAATGTGTGTACAACTGTTGGCTTTCTAGTGACTGGTGCTTCCATTGACATCGTTTTATTGGTTGACCGTTGACATTTTGGTTGCGGCCTTATGCTTGCATGCGCGTGCGTTCTTTAGTTTTCACGAGATTGCTTTCTGTTTCACTTTAAACCAAGGTACAGTGAGGGAAATGTGTTATTCTCGCTGGCACAAGAACGGGGCAATTGCAGAGTTACCTTTTGCCTTGAAGTTGTAACAGCGAATGAATAAGCTTGCACACCGGATGTCATGGTCTCTACATGCGCCTGACAAGACTTAGTATCTGATCTCACTAACCAGGAGATCGGGGAAGCATGATATATTAGAAACTAGTGGATTTTGTAAAAAGCTTTCTCAGGAAATGACTAAAGTCTTATGTTGGGATTTTAATCTTGTAACCTTTGAGCCTTATCTTCATCATCTTGTGTATGGGTTGTGCTGTTTCGTCGAGCCTGTGGCTAATTACATCCTTCTTCTGCTAGGATGTTTTTTTCTCCTGCTCCCCGGTCAACCTAAAAGGTACCAGGTTTGTGTATATTGCCTCAGCTGGTTCCTACCCTTGAAAAGTCCGACGTGGAACACCCTACCAGTAGCTGCGCTACCATCGGTATAGCTCTTGGGGGGCCATTGAAACACGCATGTCCCTTTACCGCTGCAAGATGGATACACAGAATTGGGGGTATTCTGAGCCGGAAGTGAGCACTGTAACCTCTCAACTCTGACTTCCCTCTAATGCATCTAATTCCATGCCCAGGATCATTGGGTGATTGACTTGGTTGACTGTATGTAGTGCCCCTCTAGAAATCTAGTCAACACACATCGCAGTAAACTGTTCGGACATATGTCCATGAAGTAATGTGATGCTACACAAGTCCTCGGGATGATTGTTTTGCTCATGCATATGAAGTCTTCTTCTAACTGTCCATGCCATGTGGCGTTGGTAATCTTGACTGTCCACATGCCTCTTTTCTGGGCTGCCACTTATTTCTGATCAAATGTTCCTCCATTCCATGATGTTAAACTGTCCAGCATCATTTCGCTTGGTCTCCTTCTGTTTTTCCGCCTTGATGATATACTCCATCTCCACGTCAAAGAATGTGAACTGTCTTCTTCTGATACGAGTAACCAGCTCTCTTAGTGAGTTAACTTCTTTCAAGACAACTTCATTACTCTTTCAATCCGTCTACAATGTTCTCGTCATTCTTTTATAGAGCCACATCTCCCCAGATTTTACATTATTCCTCACCTATCTTCTAAATGTGCATAATTCGCTTTCATACGTCAGGATTGACCCAATGTAGTTCTTAGGAACTGCTTTCTTCACGTTGATTGGCAAAGATAAAATATGGAAAATATTCTTAATTTTTAGAAGTGTAGTCATTGCTGGGAACCTTGGAATGTGATCAACATAGAACAATAAGTAAAATGGGTCACATCACAAAAATTTTGTTACGAATTATCATGCAGAGAGTGAGGAAGAAAATACAACCTGAAATAGGGGAAGAACAATGTGGGTTTGTAGAAGGAAAGGGTACAGTAAATGCTGTGTATATGCTGCGAACAGTTATTGAACGTGCTATAGAAGTAAACAAGGATATACATCTTTGCTTTATTGACTAAACAAAGACTTTTGATAGAGTTAGACATGTCAACATGGTGGATATGCTTGCAGATCTACAAATTGATGGCAAAGACCTTAGACTTATAAAAAAACATATATTGGAAACAACAAGCTGCCATAAGGATTGATAATGAAGTGGGACAATATCAACCTATTAAGAGAGGTGTTAGGCAGGGATGTGTAATGTCTCCAGATCTTTTTTCCCTATATATTGAAAATATTTTCAGAAATGTAGAAGATATAAATGGAATCAGCATTGGTGGAAGAAACATCAATAACATTAGATATGCAGATGATACAGTATTTATTGCAGACAATGCACAGGATCTGCAACAATTAGTAGACGCGGTTGTTGTACACAGTGAGCAGGTGGGGTTGGAATTAAATTGTAAGAAGACACAGGTTATGGTCGTCACTAGGAAGAACAAGGTATCACAATGTAATATACAAGTAAATGGAAATATTCTGCAACAAGTGAATCGATACAATTATCTCGGGACAGTCATAACATCTGATGGGAGATGCCTTGAAGAGATTAGAACAAGAATCGCCATGGCAAAAGTAGCATTTAGCAAGATGAAAGACATTCTGACCAATAAAAAGATGCCACTTGAAACGAGAAAAAGAGTGTTGAGGGGATACATAGAGCCTGTTCTTTTGTATGGATGTGAAACTTGGACAGTCAAGTCAAGCTGAAAAATATCTGATGGCTGCTGAAATGTGGTTTCTAAAGATAATGCAAAGAATACCATGGACAGACAGAAAAACCAATGACGAAGTACTACAGGAGACAAATGAAAATCGTAGACTGATTAGAGAAATTAGACGAAGACAGTCAAACTTTTTTGGACATGTTATGAGAAGAAATGGATTGTAGAACTTATTGACAACTGGCAAGATCGAGGGGAACAGACCACGAGGAAGACCGAGAGGAAAATACCTTGATGGCTTGGCCACATGGCATGGACGAGACAGGAACACTGAGCTGACCCACGACTCCGGTGATCGAGTGAAATGGCGAGTCATGACTGCCCACGCTTACCGGCATGGCACATGATTGATTGATTGAGTTATTGCTGGAGTTATTCTACATTTAACTATCTTAATATATAAGGGGCTTCTCATAAATCTTTAGCCTGACCGTGAAGGAGTAGGCGGAGAAATTGAAATTTGGCACAGTGCTTATTCCTTCTCAATGTAGCCACCACCTGAATTTATGCATTTCTGCCATCTCTGCGTAACCTTGAAAAGATCTTCAGAATAAAACAACCTATTTTTCTAACTAAACCAGTTATCACAAGTCAGTATGACATCTTCGTCACTGTCAAGACGATTTCCTTTTAGCTGTTTTTTACGATTTGGTGAATCCAAGTCTCATCTACCGTCCCCATGGTCTTTTACATGTTTTTCGACCCCCACATGTTGAGCAACTGGCCACGGCAATCAACCCGTGTTTGTTTCTGTTCACATGTCAGCAGGCGCGGGGCACACACTTGTCTCATGTTCAGTATGTTGTCTAAAATTCTAAAAACTGTACTCTTACTCAGTTTTGCTGACCCCGATATCTCTGCAATTGTCATTTTCCTATCCTGGTCTATGATTTTCTTCACTTTTGCAGCATTTGCATCATTGTACTCTCAGGACGGTCGTCCTGATCTTGGCAGATCTGTAACTTGGGAACGGCCACACTTAAACTGCAAACACCAATTTTTTTTTTTACAGAAGCATACAGAGGACGGCCTTCCTCAAACACTGGCCTCATCTCCCTGTGTATTGTATTTCTGTAGGTTTTTTACCCTGTAACATCAATAATTTTTTCACAGTCCTGGCGTCTGATTTCTCCATTGTTCTGATAAACCGTTGGATGTGCAGATTTGGTCAATAGGGTGTGTTGTGCCATGCACCATATCGGGAAAACCAGTTGAGGTGGGAAATTCATAATTCATATTTCCATTAGTCAGTCAGGTCTTAGTCAGATATGACTGAGCTACCGTATAACAGTAGACGGTACTACCTGCTTTCTGTTAGCGCCGACCGTTGGGCGGCGCTTACCAAACCCGACACCCCACACTGTGCCAACGGCTTCTGGCGGAAGAGCGCAATTGGGAGGGTACAAGCCTTACCCTGGTGCGAGGAAATGCAAGCTAAAGACGAAATGTCATGGCAGGGCAGACCAGGCCCTAAGCCTTGGTTGGCAGCTGGTCTAGGATAGAAGCTCCGACAGGCGGACAGTTAGAGCATTGCTTTGCTGATCCGGCAGCTTCTGCAGCTTGTCTTGTTCCAGATGTAGGGGTGTTACCTTTCCTCTGGAGTGAACTAGGCAGGCCGAGAGAGGGATCATGCTGCATGGGCAACACATGATTTCTATATTTTAGCCCAGGCTTTGTGCTATGGAGAGGCAATAACTCCATCCCTGGTCTTAACTGGTCTCGGAATCAAAGCGGGAGGCAACTGTTACGGGTTATAAGTCCTTGTCAGTTGGCGTAGACATGGGGCGCCACGCGTTGCCTCTGACGGTGGGAGACACCTACAGGTGTCACTGATCAGCTACCGCCCGCCTCAAGCGGGGCAGCCCCGTCCAATTGGGTGCTGATCCGCCACAGCCTGCCTGCTTCAATGGGTGCTTGGGGCTAGAACAAAATCTGAATCGCAAGCTGTAAAACCAATGCACCAGGTACAAACAAAAATAAAAATAGAAACCTCAAGCTACGGCTTGCAACCTAGAACGTGAGAACCATGTGTCCAGGATTTTCCACTGACTTGACCAATATTGACGATGTGAGAAAAACGGCTGTGATTGATGCCGAACTCAATCGTCTTAACATTGATATTGCTGGCCTGCAGGAGACTCGCCTCGCTGAGGAAGGGTCACTCAGGGAAAACAATTACACCTTTTTCTGGAAGGGTAGAGGGCAGGCAGAAAAAAGGCAACACGGTGTGGGCTTTGCGGTGAAGAATTCGCTACTGGGAATGATTGAAATTCCAGCAGGAGGAAATGAAAGACTATTATCCCTGCGCTTGGCAACCTCTTGTGGGTTTGCCACCATTATTACTGCATAGGCACCCACACTCGATTCCTCTGATGATGTGAAGGATTCGTTCTATGAGGAGTTAGACTCCGTGATCAAGGCAGTTCCAACATCTGACTACATTTATATGCTCGGTGATTTCAATGCTCGTGTGGGCAAGGACTCGAGTTCATGGCCAGTGTGCCTTGGAAAATACAACATCGGTCGCATGAATGAAAATGGGCAAAGGCTGCTGGAGCATTGCACCAGTAATGACCTATATATTACAAACTCCTTTTTTTTAAAACAAAAGAGATGCATAAGGTCACATGGAGACATCCAAGATCCGGCCATTGGCACCAGCTGGACTTCATCATCACACGGAGACAACATCTGAACCATATATCATTGACTCGAAGTTACCACAGTGCTGACTGTGATACGGATCATTCTTTGGTTGTTGCAATGGTTAGACTGAGACCAAAGCGAATCTACACAGCTAAACACAAATCTAGCCCCAGGATTAATATTATTAACACTCACGATCCTGAAAAGTGCTTTCAGTTTCAACAGCAACTTGAAGATGCTTTCACTGATACACCAGAAAATTGTACAGTAAATGAAAAGTGGGGTCAAATTAAGGAAACTCTTTATAAAACTGCCGTAGGGGTTTACGGCACTGTGGATCATAAGAGCCAGGACTGGTTTGCTGCAAACAGTGAGACTCTGCAGCCCTTGATTGATAAGAAGAAGAACGCTATCTTAAGAAACAAGGAAAGACCAACGCGTAACACTCTGAGTGAGCTAAGGCAAGCTAGGAAGGATATGCAAAAGGCTGCCAGGCAGTGTGCAAATGATTATTGGATCAAGTTATGTGAGTCCATTCAAATTGCAAGTGATAAGGGAAACATAAGAAGCATGTATGAAGGAATAAAGAAAGCCTGTGGTCCAGTGATCAAAAGAAGTGCACCATTGAAAACCTTGACTGGAGAAACCATCACTTATAAGAAACAGCAGATGGACAGATGGGTAGAGCACTATTTGGAGCTTTACTCAAGTGAGACCAAACTAGCGGATGATGCCCTCAACGCCATAGAGGCTCTACCAACTCTTGACCACCTGGAAACACTTCCCACCTTAACAGAATTTAAGTGTGCTATAAATGAACTTGCATCTGGCAAGGCTCCAGGTAAGGATGGGATTCCAATAGAGGTTATCAGGAGTGGGCAAGACACACTCACTATACAGATCCACCAGCTAATAGAGCTATGCTGGCGAGAAGGACAAGTCCCACAGGATTTCAAAGATTCAAGCATCATAACACTGTACAAGAACAAGCGCGATCGGAACGACTACAACAACTATTGGGGTATCTCACTTCTGTGTATTGTTGGAAAAGTATTTGCCAGAATTGTTCTGCGCAGACTTCAAGTCCTAGGAGATCAAGTCTAACCCGAATCACAGTGTGGCTTTCGACAGAACCGGTCTACCACTGATATGATATTCTCATTGCGACAAATGCAAGAAAAATGCCGTGAACAGAATCAACCACTGTTTATTGCTTTCATCGACCTCACAAAGGCATTTGATTTGGTCAGTCGTGAGGGTCTGTTCAAGGCACTAAAGAAGATTGGCTGCCCACCAACTCTTCTGTCCATTGTGGAATCGTTCCACACAGGCATGAAGGGTATAATCAAGTGTGATGGTGCAACTTCTGAAGAATTTGAAATCAAGAGTGGATTTAAGCAAGGTTGTGTACTAGCTCCCACCCTCTTTGGAATATACTTTTCACTTCTACTGAAATATGCCTTTCGTGATCAGGATGGTGGTATATACATTCACTCACGCTCAGATGGCGGCCTTTACAATGCTCAGAGATTGAAGGCTAAGACCAAAATTAGGAGGGTACTGATCAGAGAGTAGCTTTTTGCAGATGATGCTGCAGTTACGACCCACTCTGAGGAAGAATTGCAATGTCTACTATCTGCATTCTCCAATGCTTGTTCTGAATTTGGTTTAACAATTAGCACAAAGAAGACACAGATTATGTCACAAGGTGCACATGGGGTACCATCAATCTTTATTGACGATGCCGAACTAGAGATAGTAGACCATTTTACATATCTAAGATCAGTGGTAAATAGCAAATTATCCCTCGATCAGGAAATCAACATCCGGATTGGTAAGGGAGCAACAACAATGAACAGGTTAAGAAAAAGAGTCTGGGAGAACAGAAAGATTACTGCCAAAACAAAAGTCCTTGTCTATCAAGCCTGTGTCCTTAGTACTCTTCTCTATGGCAGTGAAACCTGGACAACTTACTCACACCAAGAGAAAAATTTAAACAGCTCTCATATGCGGTGTCTGCGAAGAATTCTTGGTATTAAGTGGCAAGACAAAATCACAAATACTGAAGTATTGGAAAGATCAGGTTGTGTGACAGCTTATTCCATGCTCAGTCTTCGTAGACTTAGATGGATATGACATCTTAGGAGGATGGATGATGGTAGAATACCAAAGGATATCTTTTTTGGTGAATTACAGATGGGTAAGAGATCTCAGGGTCAGCCTCTACTACGATACAAAGTTGTGTGTAAGCAGGACATGATTGATACAGGCATTGATAATGCACATTGGGAGCAAGTCGCCGCTGAACGTGTTGCATGGAGGGCAAACATCAGAAATGGAATAAAGACAAAGGAGAAAATTATTGCAGATAAGTCACACACCGAGCGTTTGAGGTGTAAGATGGTGCATGATGGTGGAAATGACCACGTGTTCACATGCACCCACTGTGAACGAACATTTACAGCGCAAATTGGCCTTATCAGTCACACTCGCTACCGCTATAGGTAAAAGTTGTTATGCCTTTTTAAAGCACAAACTATCGTCTGTCAAGACGGCAAGGTGCCAATGTATGTAGTGTATTTCCATTACAAATTGAATGAGCTATACATGTGCCACATTTCAATTTTCGCTGCTTACTCCTTCATGGTCAGGCTAAAGACTTATGAGAAGCCCGTTGTATCTTCCATCTACTTTTATTAAAGCACCCAGGTACTTAAATACATTGACTTCTTTCAGATTGGTTCCGTGCACTTGAGTGTTGAACTTGGGTATACAATTGTTTTTGTAATAACCATTACGTCTGTGTATCTGTTACTCAAACTGGGTCCTTTGGTTTGACTTTCTGCTGCAATTATATCTATTATTCACTGTAACTGCTTTCCATTTTCAGTTACCAAAACGTTGTCATTAGCATAACGATAGTTGTTTACATTGCACCCACCACTGATATTCCTCTTGCAAGGATCGCACTATTGTTGTACACTATCAGAAATCATGCGCACGTACGTCAGTAATTTGTTAGTGAGCCTGTTAACGGCGTCGTGTGATAAAATGTTGTCATTTCCTCAGAATGATTACCGTGACTGCTATGGTGCGCTTGAAGTGGCGGGAAAAGTTGGATCCGATATTGAAGAGAACAAATGTACTTGGCTAATTCTGAAAGCACTGGAGATTGCCTCCGACGAACAGAAGGAAGAACTTAAGGTATAATTTATTTTTTTCCCTGTTTTTATTTACTCTTCCCTGCTTTACTTTTGCTTATGAATATCAAATATAGTTAATGAAGGAAGTATTAAAGTAAAGAAATTACAAGTGGTCAAAGAGCTAGCTATATTCCGGTGCGAGCGAGGAACAGATGATGGTGTTGGCTTGAATGCTAGAGTACATGTAGAGGATACCAACTAATTACACATTATTGAAGACTGTGTTGATTATAATATATATACACAGAGGCGACCAACTAATTACACATTATAAAAGATTGTGTTTATTATTATATATGTAGAGGAGATATACCTCCTGAATTATGTAATTCTATATTTATTGCAATCCCGAAAAAATCGGGAGCCTTGGAATGTGATCAACATCGAACAATTACAATGTTTAGCCACATCACGAAGATTTTGCTAAGAATTATCATGCAAAAAGTTAGGGAGAAAATACAACCCGAACAATGTGGGGTTGTAGAAGGCAAGGGTACAGTAAATGTTGTATATATCCTGAGTTCATTAATTGAACGTTCTATAACAGTAAACAAAGACCTACATATTTGTCTTAATGAGTACACAAAGGCTTTTGGTAAAGTAAGACATGTTAATAAGATAAAGATGCTTTCAGATGTACAAATTGATGAGAAAGCCTTAAACTTGTAAATGATATATATATATATATATATATATATATATATATATATATATATATATATATATATATATATATATAGGAAACAACAAGCAGCCATAAGGATTGATAATGAAGTAGGGCAATATCAACCCATTAAAAGAGGAGTAAGACACGGGTGTGTAATGTCTCCAGTTGTTGTTTTCTTCCATTCCCTGTTCGGTGCAAATATTGTCAAAAATATGGCAGATATGAAAGGAATCATCATTGGAGGATGAAACGTCAATAACATTAGATAAGCAGATGATACAGTATTGACTGCAGACAATGAGACGGATCTGCATCATTTAGTACATGCGGTTGTGAACAACTAGGAAAAGAATCAAATTGTAAGAAGACGTAAATTATGGTCGTCACTCCGAAGAAGGAAATACCACATTGTAATATACAAGTAAATTGGAATAGTCTTAAACAAGTGACTGGGTACAATTATCTCGGAATAGTCACGACTTTTGATGGGAGATGCCTTGAAAAAGATTAGAACAAGAATCGCCATGGCGAAGGTAGCCTGTTGCAAGATGGAAAACATACTGACCAATAAAACGATGTCATTTGCAACAAGAAAAAGAGTGTTGAGGTGCTACCTGTGCTTTTATATCAATGTGAAGCTTGGACAATGAGCAAACAAGCTGAAAAACATCTAATGGCTGTGGCAATGTTGTGTCTGAGGAAAATGCAAAGAATACCACGGACAGACAGACAAATCAATGGCCGAGTCCTACAAGAAACAAATGAAAATTGTAAACTGATTAGAGAAATTAGGCGTAGACAGTCACAATGTTTGGGGTCACGTTATGACAACTGGCAAGATCGAGGAGAAGAGAATAAGGGGAAGGCAGCGATGTAAATAACTGGGTCGCCCTGGCCACGCCACATGGTCAAGACTAGAACACTGAGCTGATCTACGACTCTGGTGATCGAGTGAGATGGCGAAACATGACCACCCAGGTTTATCGGCATGGCACATGATGATTATGAGAGGAGATCATTATTGAAGATTGTGTTGATACAAAGATAATAAACACCGAGACTAATGAAATGGGCGAAAAATTTATAACAGGCAGAAATAATTTTAGAAAGAAGGAATAACAATATGAAAGATACGGAAGAGAATTTAAAATAGATCTGAATATTGGAAGATAATTTAAACATAACAAGGGACTTTAAGCATACAGTTTGATGTCCGCTTCACTCTCTTGCAATCTTGCAGCTTTAAAAGTGTATATCCCACAGCAAGCTTCATCACAGTGGAGACCATGCCCTATCCTCCCTTGGTTAGTCAAACGGTGGTTTCCAGGGTGCCTCACGGGGAAGATAAGCGAGGCCGTTTTCAGTATCGTACTCAGGCCTGCCACAACACTGCATGCCCATCTAGTAATAAGTATTATGTGTTAGCTGAGTCTGTCTCTGGGTGTCCCTTTGAAATTATTGATATGTCACACTATAAAGAGGTGGAATGAAAACACACAATGGGCTATGTAATCGAGAAAGTTCAGAACTAATAGAAGTAAATTATCTAGAAGGTCTGCTAACTAGAAGGAATATAGTGACCAATTAATAAATTCAGATCACTATTAATAATCATCAAATCAGATGAGTATTCGTGATAGAGAATAGGCAAAGCAAAAGCTGATTTTCATGAAATGAAGAGTGATTTACGCAATAAGTCCCTATTACTGAATGTCAGAAAGAAATTCAGCATCACCATCATTCTCATTTGGCATGCTGATATGTGTGGGTGGGTAATGTTTTGCCATCTCATACGATCAAAGGGTTACTGGAATGTTATTAAGAACCTTTTCTGCTCTATGGCAGAAAATCAAGATTTTAAAAGAACAAAGTAGGAAGCGCTTGTAGACAACGGAGATGTGGTTTCTAAAAGCGTACGTTTCGAATACCTTAAACTAAAATGTTGAACATTATATACAATTATCATGAGATAAGCAATGCTCTTTGATTAAATAATGAGAAGAGAGACGCTGGAAAATATCGCGTTGACTGTTCAGATCAGCAGTAGAAGAGACAGGGACAGTCGAAGAGGGTCAATGCTACATCGAATGAAGTTGTAAGTTGGAGGTATATCAACAATAGATTAGTTAGTTAGTTAGCTAGTTAGCTAGCTAGTTAGTCACTCAGTCAGTCAGTCAATCACTTAGTTAGTTAGTTAGTTAGTTAGTTAGTTAGTTACTTAGTTAGTAAGTCAGTCAGTTAGTTAGTTATTTAGTTAGTTAGTTAGTTAGTTAGTTAGTTACGGTTCCTTCATAGCTAAGGGTCGCCCCATAATGCTCCGTTCCTATGCCAATGAATGTCACACAAAGTGCTCCTCACTGTCCCATGTAAAAAGTGGAATAGATAGAAGTCTCGACACACCAACATCCCGCACAGGTATGCATGCATAACGCCGCTGCCAGAATGCCAATACAAAAATCCGTCACGAAAAATACAGTTCATCGTCTATGGAAGCGGCATTCACTAGAAAACCAGCAGCCAAACATTACTGCATAAGGCAAACCCAGTTAGTTCAGCAACCGGCCGGCCGGGCGCCATGTCTGATCATGCAATTCACGATGCAAACAGCCACGGACAGTTGTAAAAGCACTCCACATGAAATACACAACTCAAGGTGTCGCTCCACGCACTTAACTCAGTAGCTGGGCGACGGAATCATGCACTAACAGTCCAGCATGAGGAAAATACGTAAATAAACTGTAGCCACAAGCACAAACACTCCATAGGTCTTAATAGCTCAACCGCCTATCATCCATTATGGACCGGATCCCTATCAATAGAATTGATCGGGATCTGAGAAGATGCAACATCGCCTACTCCAGTTGGCAGGGTACACTATGAGGTTACTAGGTCTACGCTTTTAAATGCTCTTCCTCTTTCTTAATATAAGTGCCTCTTATTCCTGCACGTAATACAGTAGAAAGTAACCCAGTATACTTTCACTGCTTTTAATGCATAATTGATGTTTGTTATGCTTTTGTCATATTTAATTATAGTTACTGTTTATTCGAGTAGTGTTGACTGTTTATAAGTATGTGAAGAAGAGGTTTTATACCTGTTTTCGATAAATTGATTGCTTCTGTTTTCTGTGCTTCGCCTCTGCTGTAATGTTGATTTAAACTATTCTGTGGTCACGTAAATATTGTTGTGCTCCTAACCATTTAATTATGTATGTCCTCCACCTCTACCGTTGTGTGCAGCCTTCATTGCTGATCCACGCTTATGTACTGAGCAGTATATCTTGTATACTGTTTATTAAGAGGAAATTAAGTTAGATGCTAATGAAACATGGTGGCCAATAAGAAAAACTACCCTCAATTGTTTTCATGTTTGTTTTATAAGACCGCCGGCTCCGTGTGGAAGGTGTTACGGATGCAGTTCGTAATCCCACATATCACTTTCGAAACACAGCCGGAGTTGTTTTTTTATGGAGTAGTATAGGTGCCATGGCCGAGGGGTTAGCAGCTTTCTCCGCTAACACCGAATACTCTCGCCACGTGACGCGACGAGAATTAGCAGTGGTTCGAATCGCAAAAGTGACTTATGAGAGTATGGAGCCGGTCGCTCAGAAAGTCGTGGCGTGCTGATGAGCGTAATCTAGCCCAGGAATCAACATACAGCTGAAAGATGCTGGTGTTGACCGCAATATCCTGAAACAGGATGGAAACGCGAAAAAAAAAAAAAATAGGTGCGGTCTTTCAGAACACAATGGCAAACTACTGAACATAAACGTGCCCAGGAATCACGAACAGTCAATAAATGTTGGGAATGACTGCAACGTACTGTAAAGGATATACAACTAACTTTATAAGACTAGAGGTAAATCATATCATGTATTTTTTATTCTGAAAAATATTTATAGTTATGTTTTCTTGGTATTTCTGTTTTAGCTGAATTACGGAAGGTGGGACAAAGAAGCAGTGGAGAAAGTTAAAGCTATCTACCGAGACCTAAAACTAGAGGATATCTACAAACAGTATGAAGAAAGCAGCTACCAGGAAATTACCAATTTAATTAACTCTGCAGAGATTGCCGTGCCTAAGGAAGTTTTTCTACATTTTGCTAATAAGATATACAAGGAAATAATTTACTTCCAAAATGTTGATAGCTAACTTCCTGAATGATTGAACACTCTTAGTTTTCTGAAATAATTACTAATATCTACACTTTTATTAATTCGTACACACGTAGAATAGAATTAAAACGGAATAACAGAATCACTAATGTGAAGCTCATGGGGAGAACTACATTAATCCCAGTGAATCAAGAGGCGAGGAATCGACGCTTGTGATGGGTAGAGAATACGTAGAAACAACCTGTTCATTGTATAACTAGAAAGTCCTTCCTTTGGAACTCATGGGGTAAAAGAAATAGAGTGAGACGTAACACACACGGAGAAAAGAGGGCTCAGAAATGAATATTATGGGGAAGAAATAGAAGGAGCTGCAGGAAACAGCGAAGGATTAGAATGTTTGTTGTGAGTTAATGGAGGGACTATGCTCCCATCAAAGATAAAATACGAGATTGTGTATTTATCTCCTGTGGAGATAAATCAGTCTTGGAGATAGTAGTAGCCCAAAGAAATGTGCAAACATAGTGCTCATTTACCCATGGCATACATCCATCACGGATGCTGACAACTCTCTCCACATTATAGTCTCATTAATTGATTCATATATATATATATATATATATATATATATATATATATCATCATCATCATCAAGTGCCGTGCCGGCTGGCGTAGGCGTTCATGGCTCTCCATAGATCTCGGTCTTTGGTTTTCTGGATCAACTCTGCTGCTGATATTCCTCCATGCCACCGTCTCAATCCATCCAGCATCACTTCTCTTGGTCTACCTCTGCCTCTCTTCCCCTCGATCTTTCCAGTTGTTACGATGTTCTCCAATGCCTCTCTACTCATCATATGACCGAAGAAAGCTGTTTGTCTCTGTCTTATTGTTGTATATAATGTTCTAGTTTCATTAGCCTGTTTCAGGCAGTCGTCGTTAGTTACTCTGGCAGCCCAAGGAATTCGCAACATTCGTCTCAGGAACCACATCTCTGTTGCTTCTAATTTCTTCTTAATTTGTTCATTTACATTCCAAGATTCACTGCCATACAGCAAAACTGGTTCTACATAGCATTTCAGCACTCTCTTTCTTACATTCAGTGATAGTCACTTATTGCATAAGATACTCTTCATTTTCTGAAATGCGGCTTTTGCCTGCCCTATTCTGCTCCTAATCTCTGTTGTACATCTTCCATCTGATGTTATAAATGCCCCTAGGTATCTAAAATTATCAACTTGGTTAAAGATTTTCCCTTCTATTTCTATGTCACATTTTGGTGTCACCATTTCCTTTGATATTACCATTGTTACTGTTTTCTTGATATTCAAGGAGAGTCCTTTCCTTGCACTCTCTGTTACTACAACGTCTAATAATTGTTGTAGGTCTGTTGAATTATCCGCCACCAATACTGTGTCATCTGCATAGCGTATATTATTTATATTATAACCTCCAACTAGTATTCCTGGCATCTCTTTGATCTCTCTCATTATTACTTCGCTATACAGGGAGAAAAGATCTGGTGACAAGACACACCCTTGTCGTACTCCTAGCTTTATCTGTTCGTAACTACCCTCTTTATTTCCCATTTTAATTGCTGCTACTTGGTTCCAATAAACATTCTTTATTATTCTTAAATCTTTTCCATCAATGTTGATATCTTCCAACATTTTAATCAGTTCATCATGTTTTACTTTATCAAATGCCTTAGTATAATCTATGAAGCACAAATATATGTCTCTCTGTTTCTCTATTGACCTTTCTATTAGTGTCCGTAATGTATAAATTGCATTGTTTGTGCCCTTTCCTTCCACAAATCCATACTGATCTTCACTAATTTCCATTTTTATTTTCTTTTTGGTTCTTCTCATTATGATTCTGAGTAGAAGCTTAGTGATATGGTTTATAAGGTTAATTGTACGAAAATCTTCACAATCAATTGCTCCTGGTCTTTTTGGTATAGCTATAAATACAGATTTCAGCATATCACTGGGTAAATATCCACTGCTGTAAATATCATTCAACATTTTGGTTAATATATTTACTCCAAATTATCCCAATACTTCTAATTCTTCTATGGTGATTTCATCTGGCCCAGCGGTTTTTCCTTTCTTCATACGTTTCATAGCGTCAGCGACTTCTTCTTTCAGAATAGGTGGACCTTCTAAGTTACTATCTTCTGTTAATTCTTCCCTTTCTCCTTCATATAATTCTCTTATATACTCATTCCACCTCTTCATTATAGCATCTTCCTCTAATATTATCTTTCCTGTTTTTGATTTCAAACACCCCGTATTTATTCTTATTTTTCTTCCTGTAAGCTAACTGATTTGTCTGTGCATATTTTTTGTATCTTTAATGGAATTTAATTCAATTGTTTTGCATTGCTCGTTTAACCAACTTTCTTTAGCCTTCCCACATTTATCTTTTATTTCTTTATTTATCTTAGCGTATTCTTGTTTGTCATTTTTACTCTGTTTTCTTTTGTCCGTCAGTTTTAAGATATCTTAATTCATCCATTTTTTCTTAGCTATTTTGACACCAGTATCCATTAATTGACTTGGCTGTTTTTTCGTCTAATATTATTCCTACACCTTTTTCATGTGTATCCCCTCCAGAATAAATTATTGTGTGATTGTCAGCTATAATTTTGCCCGATCCCTTCCATCTCATCTCACTAACGCCTAGTATATTCATTTTCATGCTATCCATCTCTCTTAGAACATTGGTCAACTTTCCTAGCTCATTTAATGTCCTAACATTCCATGTTCCTACTCTAAATTTATTTATTTTAGTTAAGATTTTGCCATCAGTAGCTGGATGACGGTCTGGTGTCACCTGTGGCTCATGACTGTCCCTACCGGACGAGGATGCCCTAAGACAGCCATTAACGTCCTTCCCTAACTTTGATATATGTTTTGCCATGAAGTCTTGGGAAGATAATGTGGTGGTTTCCCCTTGCCTTCCACATTCACATGGTGGTCTTTTACCTCTGCCTTTGACAGCCATTTCCGACTGTAAGGACAAGTGAGTGCCCTGCTCTGCTCAGCTGCAGAGTTGTCCACTTATTCCGGTGGATAGACAGAACAAGAAAGCATATCACATCTAACCAGCATATTACTAAGTATCAATATTATAACAAACATTTCATTTCCATCTGGCATCCACAATTCATGAGTGTTCTATTCTTATTGAGACAGCAAGTACATTTTATAACAATACCATACAAAACATCATAACATTTCTGATACAGAAAAACTATTACTAACAACACATGTATTTTTATAATTACAAGAAAATGAAAACTCACTGATTCTGGGTAGCATAAAGGTTCTTGAATATTTCATTATAAAAAAAAAATGACACTGTTATACTGAATCACAGTTACAGAAAGCAGTGCTGTATGAGCAACTTAAGTTCACGGACACAGGTTTTCTCTCCCTGCACCCTTCCCCACCAAGTAATGCAGTTGCAGTAAGTAAAGTACGCTTTGCTACGAGGCTTACTAACACACAGCTAGTATAATGGCTAGAGCATTAGGCTGACAATGGTATGAGTGCAGCTGGACACAAGTTCGAAGCCTGTGCTCACTGTTCGCTACATGAGGGGAAAGCTGGCAACCTATTTCTCCATGCGCTTATGCTTAAAAATATTTGTGATGGTCCTAGTAGGTTCCCGCCACGAGACTTGTTTCTAATACACAGCAAACCTGGGGAATGAATGCACAGGAACTGGACATTCAGAGCAGTCTACAGTTTAACTCTGACACCCCCAGCCAAGCAGCTCTGTGCATGAAGTCTAGCATAGAAGGGGAGGCAGGGCCAACACAATGGCATTCCCCATCACTTAGGTAGAGGGTAAAGGAATTGTTCAAATGTGTACAGCTAATGCATGTCACTTGGAATGTGAGTTAAGCTTTAATACTCATCACAAGTTTCCACTTCTGCTGGAAACTCTCAAATTGAGCTTCAGTTTGAACCTTCAAGAGTAGGCCAAAAATGCCAAGGTCAGAGCATTAAAATAAGTAATCAGCCATAAATGACATAATTTAAACACCATGAGTCGTAACATTGGCCATATAGATTTTTTCTTTTTGTTTTGTTTAAAAGTTGATAAAAGAATCTTAATATATGCACTTCAAGCTAACACACTAGTAGTCAGTCTCCTTAACCTAAATAAAAGATTACACCTGCTAACTGCGTGTGAATCATAACCACTGTGGTAGTATGATTACCACCAACAATATATACTGTTGTGATAATTTGGTGTGTCCAGTGTGTGCCGCGTGGTTACACACCCGCTTCACACGCGTGATCCGGGACTGTTTCCGGATCCGGTCAGGGATATGCACTACTGACGAGCTCAAATGAGGGCGAAACTCGAGTATAGTGCTTCCATATTGACGTGGATAGGCCTTAGGTTCATACCAGAGTACGATCGGCATTGCCAGTAGTAGGTTGTGCTCAATATTTAAATTTCAAATCCCGAAACAACCACATAATCAATTGATTATTGCTCACCGGATTTAGGAGGCCTGGTGTTCCTTGCCAGTGAGAAGTCCTGATCGTTCGGGTCCCATCGATTGACGGACGTCGGTCGCGGCGATTGGGCAATCTTGAGCATAGCCTACGATGGGTAGCGTTGTGGTGTTCTGTTGTGATAATTTGATGTGTCCAGTGTGTGCCGCGTGGTTACACACCCGCTTACCCGCGTGATCCGGGACTGTTTCCGGATCCGGTCAGGGATATGCACTACTGACGAGCTCAAATGAGGTTGAAACTCGAGTATAGTGCTTCCAAATTGACGTGGATAGGCCTTAGGTTCATACCAGAGTACGATCGGCATTGCCAGTAGTGGGTTGTGCTCAATATTTAAATTTCAAATCCCGAAACAACCACATAAACAATATATACATTTGAAGAATCAACATGTAAACAAATCCTGAATAATCAAACACACAATTACTGAACATGAAATTAATATATACACTCACATGTCTGTGTAGGCACGCGAACATGTGTGCAAGCATGCGTCACTCACTTGTCTGTGTAGGCACGCGAACATGTGTGTAAGCATGCGTCACTCACTTGTCTGTGTAGGCACGCGAACATATGTGCAAGCATGCGTCACTCACTTGTCTGTGTAGGCACGCGAACATGTGTGCAAGCATGCGTCACTCACTTGTCTGTGTAGGCACGCGAACATGTGTGCAAGTATGCGTCACTCACTTGTCTGTGTAGGCACGCGAACATGTGGGCGAGCATGCGTCACTCACTTGTCTGTGTAGGCACGCGAACATATGTGCAAGCATGCGTCACTCACTTGTCTGTGTAGGCACGCGAACATATGTGCAAGCATGCGTCACTCACTTGTCTGTGTAGGCACGCGAACATATGTGCAAGCATGCGTCACTCACTTGTCTGTGTAGGCACGCGAACATGTGTGCAAGCATGCGTCACTCACTTGTCTGTGTAGGCACGCGAACATGTGTGCAAGCATGCGTCACTCACTTGTCTGTGTAGGCACGCGAACATATGTGCAAGCATGCGTCACTCACTTGTCTGTGTAGGCACGCGAACATGTGTGCAAGCATGCGTCACTCACTTGTCTGTGTAGGCACGCGAACATGTGTGCAAGCATGCGTCACTCACTTGTCTGTGTAGGCACGCGAACATATGTGCAAGCATGCGTCACTCACTTGTCTGTGTAGGCACGCGAACATATGTGCAAGCATGCGTCACTCACTTGTCTGTGTAGGCACGCGAACATATGTGCAAGCATGCGTCACTCACTTGTCTGTGTAGGCACGCGAACATGTGTGCAAGCATGCGTCACTCACTTGGTCCAAGATTTAAAAATAAAACATGCGGCATGTCAATGTGGAGCCCTTGCCAGTTTGTAACAACAAAATAAACAAGTAACAACTGATTTTGGTCCCTGTCTTGAGCCATCAACAAGTGAAAATTCCTATTTTATATATACATGTAAAATTCTATCCCTCTCGCTGCACTCTATTTATTTTTTGTACCTAAGCACTTGAGTTAATGTTAATGAATGTTTGTAGTTTATTTGTAATTGTTTTAGTTTGTCTCCATGTTCACTTGCTCCTTAATCTTATATATAAAAGGCGATCTTCGTCCGTATTTATGTATCTAAGTATGTCCTTTATACGTTCGCGAACGGCCCATCCGATTGAGATGAAATTTTCTACACGCCTTCCTTTCATTCCAGAGCTGCCAACTGTGATATTTTGTTAGTGTGAAATCGCCTGCTTACTCAGTATTATTTCATTTTTCATTTTTCATCATAATTTCATATATCTCAGGGGACCTAACTCTGTAAAAGTTATTTCAAGGGGCATAACTTTTCTGTATAACTTATAGTCATATTGTGGCATCGTTTTCAAAGATTTATAAACTCTTTGTCCATAGTTATGTACCGGCATATGAGTTATAATAAATAATGATACAATCTGTAAGGCATTTTCAAAGTTTTCATAAAAATGATGCACAATGCATAACATTGTAACTCATCTTTTTTTGCTTAAGAAGTTACTGTAGTCATGCAGTTGATTAGAAAGAGTTTTCATTAAAAATAATGGATGGTGTGTGGAAGAACGTTCTTTTAAGTTACTTTTTTTGTTGTATGAATTTAATGAAGCCGGACAGGTTCAGGCAGACAGATAGACAGTCGGGAACAGCAACTTATATGACTACTTATATAAATTAAATGAGATGCTTCACACCAGGAGCTGGGCGATGCCGGGCCGGGTCAGACAGACAGACAGACAGACAGACAGACAGATAGTCGGTAACGGGAACGGGAACTTATATGACTACTTATATGAATTAAATGAGATGCTTCCCACCAGAAGCTGGGCAATGCCGGGCCGGGTCAGACAGACAGACAGACAGACAGACAGACAGACAGACAGTCGGTAACGGGAACGGGAACTTATATGACTACTTATATGAATTAAATAAGATGCTCCCCACCAGGGTCTGGGCGAAGCCGGGCAGGGTCAGCTAGTATTCAATAAACTTTCAAAATACATTACGTTTGTCTTAATTGCTTATACAAAAACAAAAAGTCCAAGCCATTGTGTAGGAGACATGGCACATGAGGCAGGCAAAACTAACAAATTTCACTTATAGTATTCATCATCATCATGAGCCTTGCCAGCTACCACAGGCGTTTATGTCTTTTCACAGATCTCATTTCTCTGGATCAACTCTACTGATGACATCCCTCCAGCATCATTTCTCTTGGTCTTCCTCCGCATCTTCTCCCATTGATCATTCTGGTCATCATTTATTGCCTGAGATAATTTTCATTTTCAGAAATAAAGCTTATGCTTGACCTATTCTGCTCTTTATCTCTGTTATGCATCTTCCATCTGATGTTATGATTATCCATCCATCATGTGCCATGCCGATAAGCGTGGACGATCATGTTCTGCCATCTCACTCGATCACCAGAGTCATAGATCAGCTCCGTGTTTCTGTCTCGACCATGCCACTTGGCCAAGCCATCTACATACACACATTGTCACCTTGCCGTCTTGACAGATGATAGTTTGTGCTTTAAAAAGGCATAACAACTTTTACGTATGGCGGTATTTACTTATCGGTCTCTTCCCTTCGATCTTTTTTTTTTTTTGCCGGTCTCTCTGGCCGAGGGGTTACACCACTTTCTCCGTAATCCCGTTTATCACGCAGAGTCTCGTAGCTGGCGAGAGCTGGAAGCGGTTCGACCCCCGCTGGTGACTTGCGGGATAACTTAGCCGGCCGCTCAGAAAGCAATGGCAAACTACTGAGCGTAATCTTGCCAAGAAATCAACAATCAGCTGAAAGATGCTGCTGTTGACAGCGATGTCCTGTAGAGGATATGCGAATTTAAAAAAAAATACACACACACACACACACATATATATATATATATATATATATATATATATATATATATATATATATATATATATATACTAGCTGACCCTGCCCGGCTTCGCCCAGTCCCTGGTGGGGAGCATCTCATTTAATTCATATAAGTAGTCATATAAGTTCCCGTTCCCGTTACCGACTATCTGTCTGTCTGTCTGTCTGTCTGTCTGACCCGGCCCGACATCGCCCAGCTCCTGGTGTGAAGCATCTCATTTAATTTATATAAGTAGTCATATAAGTTCCTGTTCCCGACTGTCTATCTGTCTGTCTATCTGTCTGCCTGACCCTGCCCGGCTTCATTAAATTCATACAACAACAAAAATGTAACTAAAAAGAACGTTCTACCACACACCATCCATTATTTTTAATGAAAACTCTTTCTAATCACCTGCATGACTACAGTAACTTCTTAAGCAAAAAAAGATGAGTTACAATGTTATGCATTGTGCATCATTTTTATGAAAACTTTGAAAATGCCTTACAGATTGTATCATTATTTATTATAACTCATATGCCGGTACATAACTATGGACAAAGAGTTTATAAATCTTTGAAAACGATGCCACAATATGACTATAAGTTATACAGAAAAGTTATGCCCCTTGAAATAACTTTTACAGAGTTAGGTCCCCTGAGATATATGAAATTATGATGAAAAATGAAAAATGAAATAATACTGAGTAAGCAGGCGATTTCACACTAACAAAATATCACAGTTGACAGCTCTGGAATGAAAGGAAGGCGTGTAGAAAATTTCATCTCAATCGGATGGGCCGTTCGCGAACGGATAAAGGCCATACATAGATATATACATACATACAGAGATACATAAATACGGACGCACAAGTCTTTTTTATATATAAGATATATAACCTCCTTCTTATTGTACGATGTGTTTAATATGTTTGAATAGGTTATCTCATGTAGTCCTTTGGTTTCACCATTGAAGTAATCCTTATTGTTTGCCAGCTATAAAGTGATTCCTGTTTAGTCAGCGATTGTCCGATTCATATTTTATCAGCTATGAAGTTACGATTAAATTATTATTTTCAGCTCTGTAAATAAATATATCATCAGAAACAAGTCAACATCTCCATAAGAAACATACACACACACACACTCACACACATTCACACCGATAACCACACACGTGCTAACAGACTACCTTACACATGCACACAGATTATATATACTGTAATACCTCTTCAACACCTGCCAACTGTTTACCAGTGAAACTACCTCCATCATTTATAATATTGGACACATAATCTGAGTAGTATCTGCATGATTGTATTTCTTCTTTCTATTTTCCCTGTTATGCCTTTCAGCAAACGTTTTATGACATAAATTATTATTTTCACTGCAAAGCTTTTCAGCAACAGCTTTATGACATAAATTAGTGTTTTCCCTTTTAGCCATTTTTTTTTTTTTTGGCCTGCTCTGTGGCGAACGCGGTTCGTGAGCCGGGTACCAGGCGTTTGAATCTCAGCTAGGACCGATTTGTGCAACAGACCGTGTCGCGTTGTATTATAACGTGCTGGTATGGGAGCCCGTCGTTCAGAAAGCAATGGCAAACTACTGAACGCACTGTGATTCGGGGTAGACTTGATCTCCCAGGACTTGAAGTCTGCGCAGGACAATTCTGGCAAATACTTTCCCAACAATACACAGAAGTGAGATACCCCTATAGTTGGTACAGTCGCTCCGATCTCCCTTGTTCTTGTACAGCGTTATGATGTTTGAATCTTTGAAATCCTGTGGGACTTGTCCTTCTCGCCAGCATAGCTCTATTAGCTGGTGGATCTGTAGAGCGAGTGTGTCTTGCCCACTCCTGATCACCTTTATTGGAATCCCATCCTTACCTGGAGCCTTGCCAGATGCAAGCTGATTTATAGCACACTTAACTTCTGTTATAGTGGGAAGTGTGTCCAGGTGGTCAAGAGTTGGCAGGGCCTCTATGGCGTTGAGGGCATCATCCACTAGCTGGGTCTCACTTGAGTAAAGCTCTAAATAGTGCTCGACCCACCTATCCATCTGCTGTTTCTTATCAATGATGATTTCTCCAGTCAAGGTTTTCAGCGGTGCACTTCTTTTGATCATTGGACCACAGGCTTTCTTTATCCCTTCATACATGCTTCTGATGTTTCCCTTATCACTTGCGATTTGAATGGACTCACATAACTTGGTCCAATAGTCATTCGCACACTGCCTGGCAGCCTTTTGTACATCCTTCCTCGCTTGCTTCAACTCACTCAGAGTGTTACGCGTTGGTCTTTCCTTGTTTCTTAAGAGAGCTATCTTCTTTTTATCAATCAAGGGCTGCAGTATCTGGCTGTTTGCCGCAAACAAGTCCTGCCTCTTATGATTCACAGTGCCGTAAACCCCTACCGCTGTTTTATAAATAGTTTCCTTAAGTTTACTCCATTTACCATTTACTATACAATTTTCTGATGTATCATTGAAAGCGTCCTCAAGTTGCTGTTGAAATTCAAAGCACTTTCCAGGATCGTGAGTGTTAGTAATATTAATCCTGGGGCTAGACTTGTGTTTAGCTGTGTACATTCTCTTTGGTCTCAGTCTAACCCTTGCAACAACCAAAGAATGATCTGTATCACAGTCAGCACTGTGGTAACTTCGAGTTAATGATGTATGGTTCAGATGTTGTCTCCGTGTGATAATGAAGTCCAGCTGATGACAATGGCTGGATCTTGGATGTTTCCATGTGACCTTATGCATCTCTTTTGTTTTAAAAAAGGAGTTTGTAATACATAGATAACCTTTTATACAAATAAGAATATATTTCATACTTACCGTAATTAATTTTTTTTTGGCGCTGTATATAGAACTACCTCAATTATATATGTATTTTTGAATTCTGCATACAATTTTAAATATATCTGGAAAGTTTCAATGCTGTAATTGCTTCCGATGTGTATCAAAACATTTTCTGCGAAGATGTGTTTTTTTTTCTGCGTGCATATTGATCGGATAGGCATGTGCACTTTGTAACACTATTCTAACGCTATAATTAGAACTACCTCAATGATATATGTATTTTTGAATTCTGCATACAATTTAAAATACATCAGGAAAGTTTCACCACTGTAATTGCTTCCGATGTGTATGAAAAACAACATTTTCTGCGAAGCGTGTCTTTGTGAATGGGGAAACTCATGGCCATGTGCCATGGCGACTGCGCATGCGCATACCGATCGGCATGTCATGTACACTTTCACTTTTCAACACTCAAAACGTGCAATTTGACCTACTAAAGTTAAAGAGAGCACAAGTTTAAAGATTATTAATAATTTATTTGTATACTTGTACTATTGTTTTAATCACTTAACATGACGGAACATATTTTTGAAGTCAGTTTTCATAATCCGCCTATGACCCGTTTGGTTGAGACCAACCTCGCACGCAGAGAAAAATGAAATGGCACGCTGAAAACCGTAATTAATTAATTTTTTTTCTGGCGCTTTCATTAGAAAACCATCACTTGAAGATGAATCTTCGAATTCTGCATCAAATTTTTCTGAAATTTGGAAAGTTTCATCGCTAAACTTGCTTTAGTTGTGGTTGAAAAACAGGCGAAGATGTTACGATTATGAAACCTAAAACGGCGGCTTCATTATGTAAAAACCTTTGTGGAGCAATCATTGTGTCCTCGCTAGCGTAGTCGTAAGCATTCCGCCTGTCACGCGGGAGACCGGTGTTCTTTTCCCGGTTGGGTATTTTTTATTTTTCACAAAATTATTAGGTGATATAATAGATACTATTAAACATTGCAAACCGAAATATTATATAGAACTAAGAAACTGGAAGTTTGTGAATAAAGTGTACTCTATGGATCTGTGCAAGCTGCCGACTGCCGGGGAGCGCAGCCCACAGAGGCAGCGGAATGATTGCGTATCGGAATCGATGGATCCAGTAGATGTCTTTGTTTAATGGGAATTTTAATTGCCATATAAAATATTGCCCCTGAATCAGCAAAGTTTCATCGCTAAACTTGCTCGAATTGTGGTTAAAAAACAGATTTTCTGCGATGATGTGACTTTGTGAATTGGAATCCCACGTGTCATGACGGCCGCCGCATATCGATTGCGCTACAGTTTTCAAGACACACAACGTGAGATTTGACCTACTAAAGTTAAAGAGAACACAAGTTTAAAGATTATTAATAATTTATTTGTATACTTGTACTAATTTGTAATCATTTACCATGACGTAACATATTTTTGAAGTCAGTGTTCATATGACCGTTTGAGACCATCTCGCACGCACACCCGCTGGTGAAGGTAATCGGACACACTGGAATAGCATGAGAAATCGCAACTTGTCTCACCTTCACAAAATTGTTAATATCTTCACTTTGAAGTGACATCAGGCCTCATTGAGGTACCATTAGATTTTGAATTTCAAGGCCTATCTACTGTGCCGGTCTCATTTGTAAATACTCAAAATTAAAATGATGATTTTGCCCCTATTAAATTTGCCTTTCAGCAACAGCGCTACTACATACATTACTACATTACTGTATTTGCGGAAGTGCCCGATTCTGTATACCCTCTTTGTTCCATGTTGGGGTCTGTGGCGTGGAGTAGTGAACGCGTTTTCACAATCCACATATACCAGGTTCGAAGCCAGCGGCAGGTGATTTGGGAGCAGACAGCTTTACGTTGGTTTTCACAATCGTATTAGTGTCGATCGTTGAGAAAACAATGGAAAACTAATTAATATAAAACTGCCTAGAAAATCACAAGCAGTTAAGCATGCTTTAGTTCATTGCGTCTAAATGACATGCAATTATTATCTTACTATTTGTTTCATGCTCATCTAATAATATTTTATAATGGTGTTCTTGGTTTAATAACGACTAGGACTCATTATTCACATGGGCCTCCCCCTGAGAGTATCAAAAAAGGAAAGGGATAACAAAAATTGACCTCATGTTGTACCTGCTATATGGTTGAGTTCATACTACTTATAAGCTGTCATTTACTGCCAATATAGTACCTTGCGGTGTATGGCAGAGGGTCTTTGAGCCTAAGGAATTAAGGCCGCCTGGCTAGTGCAGTCGCCGCGAACTGTGCAGGTTAGGATTTTCTTTTTGCCCCCCGACAGAAAAATATCCCACACCTTACCGAGGGATCGAACCGGGGTCACCCGAGGGAGATTCCGGCGTTCTAGCCACTCGGCCAGCCGCTCACTACTTATTAATGATGGGTGAAATTAAAAACAATCCAGAAACAACATTGATAAATGTTACTAGATCCAAGAGATTCATATGAAGGAAACTTACGAAATAAAACTAGCTAGTAGGAAATGCCATCAACAACTAGTCTCGAAGTGGGTGGTATGCGTGCATTATGTCTAAGTGCAGCTCTTTTAAAAAATAATATATGTCTTGGGCGGACATGGCTTGTCATGTCGTGCTACGTGGTTCAGTCCCATAACTGGAATGGCGTTTCTGAACTGCTCCATTCCAGACTTGTGGTATGTGCTAGTAAATGTCACTAATTGCAAGGACATCGTCTGACGAGAAAACATGTACTGGGGCGGACATGGGAAATAATAGGAAATAAAATAAAGATGTTTTGTGATCCATGTCTAAATCATATTTCATATGTCTGGACAAGTATCCTGTTCATCTGCAAAGAATGCCCATATTCCCATAAATACTATGTCCACTGAATTTGCTACACAACTGGGAAGTACATTTTAGTTTTCCGTCGTCACGCTGAGACTGTGATAGCACTTCTAATATGCTTCAGTACTTCTAATATAAACATAATTTATGATGAGGCCAAGAGGTTTGCAAGAAGCAAGTATAAGAACTAGGTGAGAATCAGACCATTCAGGTCACCAGAAAGTCGGAGTGTGTTTGCCTGAAGCAAGGGACACTGGTAATATATATATATATATATATACGCACTGAAACTTGTATGTGTTTGGACTACACTTTAGTTCAAAGCCAGCGAACGCAAACAAAAAAGAAAGATGATGGATATTACGAGGAGCGGCTGGCTGAGAGGTTAGAACGCCGGACTCTCATTCAGGAGGCCCGGGTTTGATCCCTCGGTAAGGTGTCGGAATTTTTTTCTGTCGGGGGCAAAAAGAAAATCCTAACCTGCACAGTTCGCGGCGACTGCACTAGCCAGGCGGCCTTTATCCCTCAGGCTCAAAGACCCCTCTGCCATACACCACAGGGTACTATATTGGCAGTAAATGACAGTTTGACAGATGGATATTACCAAATCCACCGGAAATAACAAATTACCCGCTGCGGACAAACACGCTGAAATACCTCATGTTTAATAAACTACAGTTAGATTATACTAATGAATGTAACTGAGGAACTGGTTAAATGACAGCTAAATATTTGTTTTGGAGTGTTTAACATATCAAGAACACATAAAAGTATTTTGGTCTACACCCTTCCATTTGAGGGCAAGCTCTATGGAGATGTCAGCAAGCTTAAGCTGACAGCTGCGTTATATACATTTATTAATACTGAAGTCTAAATGTGAACGAGAAATAAGATGAAGAAAATGAATGATAGCATGACTACTGTTGAGGTGCTGGCTATGTTTCCCATGTGGCCAAAGGTCTGCTTCACTTTATCAAGACTACACTGGAGACAGACAGACAGAACGAACGAATAAACTTTATTTTCAAAGGGTTAAGAATTGGGCACTCAGGCCCGTCTAACATTCTGCCCTTCTATAACTCTCTTTCATACATTATTTCATTCACACATCATTCAAGGCTAACAGAGAACAGCAGCAATATAAAAGATATGCATTATAAAGGCATGGGCAAAATGCGAACATCAAAGCTACACGACTCAGTAATATTAGATAATGGTGTGACACTTGTTATTAGCTATGTGGAATATACTGGTCTACAAAAAGGGGATTGGCTGTTATATTAGGGTTTTGTTATTATTAGTATTATTATTATTTCTATTATTAAGGGGGAAGGTAATCCGTACTGAGAAAGTGTTCGAATAATTTGCGATTATATGAATAGGGATTGGTGATGTCTTTGATTTCTTGTGGAAGATTGTTCCACAGCTGAGCTGCAGAGTACGTTAAGCTTGTTTTGAATAAGTCAATCCTAGGCTTCGGAATGTGTAATATATTTAAACGTTTACTGTGTCTAGCATTATATTTAAACAATGGCCAAGGTAATTTGGGGCATTCCGATGTAGGATTTTGTGAATTAGTTTAGCCTTATTGAAAAGCAGACGTTTGCGGAGTGGTAGTAACTGAAGGCGTTTATGTAGGCTAGGATTGTCAGATAAATCTTTGCTATAAATTAGACTCATGGCCCGTTTCTGTAGTGAGTAAAGTCGCTTGGTGTTTGAATTAGAACAACCGTCCCAGATTGTAGAGCAGTTGTCAAAATGTGTCTGTATATGAGAAGTATAGAATATTTCCCTTTTGTCCTCATCAAGGAAGTTTTTCATTTTTGCGAGTTGGTAGACTTTTTTCGCTGTTTGTTTAATGAGCGCTTGAACGTGGGAATTGAAGGATAGGTTTCAATTAATGATTTGGACTAATGTTTTGTGCTCAATTACACTTTCTACTGGCATGTTATCGATGTGAAGTTGAAGTGATGTGTGTGAGTTTAGAGTTTGAAGTCTTTGTCTGGTTGTTAATAACATTGATTTTGTTTTAGTGATGTTAATTTGCATACGGTTTGCATAGCTCCACCTAACTACATTATTTAATTCTTGTTGCAAAGACGACTGCAGCAAAATACAGTTTTCAGCGTTTGTGTACACTGTACAGTCGTCTGCAAACAGATCGCATGACGACGAATGATGCAAAGGTAGATCGTTAATATATATAGCAAATAATAGAGGGCCAAGAATAGAGCCTTGCGGTACTCCAATATTGAAGGTAGTGGTTTGAGACAGAGATTTAATATATGATACTACTTGATTTCTGTTTGATAGAAAAGATGATATTAGAGTGACAGCATTAGGGCCAATTTTCATTGTTTCAAGTGTTTTAATTAAAATAGCATGGTCTATTTTATCAAATGCTTTCCTGAAATCAATAAACACAATTCCACATAAACTGTTGTTGTTTATATTCTGGTGCCAATTTTCTATCATATTTGTTAGGGCCGTATGGCAAGAATATTTTTGTCGAAATCCTGATTGGCTGTCAACAATGAGCTTGTTGCGAACTAAATACTGTAATGTTACTTTATGGATTTGTTTTTTTAGTGGCTTAGATAGTGATGATAGTAAGGAAATGGGTCTGTAATTGTTCGGGAGACCATTGTTCAATGAACCAGATTTAAGAAGAGGGTACACTTTAGCGATTTTTAGAGCTGATGGAATGTGGCTTTTGGTGAGACACTGATTATATACATAGGTTAGTGATACACAGATCACTGGCACAGCACAACGGAGAATCCGGTTGCTGATTCCATCTAACCCAGATGAGGTTGTGTTTTTTTTAGGTTACTGAGGTAAGTGAATACTTCAGTGATTGTCATTAGCGGTATGTCGGAAAGAATATCACGGGAGCATCTATTCTCGCAAAACGATGACAGTAAAGATAAGTTGCAAGGAGAATTAGGTATTGAAGCCTTCAACTGGTCTATGTCAGTTTGAAAAAAAAAATTACTGAATTGGTCGCATGTAATATGATTTGATGGTAAAGAATTTCGGAAGTTATACTTGTTTGTCAAGGTGATAATTGCCTTCCATATATCCTTAACATTTGTTTTATCCATTACTAAGTTATTGAAGTAATTTTTCTTTTCCCGTCGTATGGTAAATTGTACTTTGTTTCTAAGAGTACGGTATGCGCTGAGATCCCGCTTTTTATGTGCTTTATCTCTGTCTCTCATAATTTCAAGTATTTCCTGGGTGATCCAAGGTGGCTAGATGTGGTGTTTTACTCGAACTTCCTTGATTGGCACATGTCTATCAAAAACATCAATAAAGGTTTTCGTCCAGAATTCCAGAGCATCATCCGGGTCAGCTGATAAACATTGTCTAGAGGTGAACTGAGCAAGTCCTGTAAAATTGCGTTTTGATTTAAATTCTTATAACTTCTATATTTTACACTTATGTGTTTATGTTTAGGCGTTTTAATTCCTTGTTTAGACCACGTGCAGCATATTGGGTAGTGATCGCTCATTGCACAATTGGGTACGGTGCATTCTATGATGTTGTCTGAGTGATCTATGACTGTTGAAGATGACTTTGTTACTCTAGTAGCTTGTTGTACCATTTGTTGGAAATTGTATGATGCAATTATATTTCCCCATATTATGTTGGATTTGTTGGTGTCAATGTTAAAGTCTCCGAGTAGTATAATTTCTTTCGCGGAAGCGAAAACCACATCCATCATGGTAGTGAAGTTTTCGTGCCAGACGTGTCCAGCACTGGGATTTCGATAGAGGTAGCCAATTATCAGGTTTGTGCGGTATTGAAATTTTAGCTCTAACCAAATGCATTCTATTTCGCAAGTTTCAAGGTCTAGCCTACGGTGAGCATTTAGTATATTAGAAACATAGGCTACTATTCCTGTCTCTTGTTTCCTACAGAGATCCCTTCTAAAAACTTTGTACCCTTTAATAGAGATATCCTCATCTGAAATGTTTTCATTAAGCCTACTTTCACTAAGGCCGAATAAATGAAAATTTTGATTAAGAATAGAAGATAACTCTGGTAGCTTGTTAAATAAGCTGCAAATGTTTAAGTGTCCAAGGTGTATTCCTGACTTATTGAGCCAGTGTTGCCACTTCTCAGACATTTCACCCATTAAGAAAGTGTAAATTAGTCAAAATGAATCAAAAATACAAGATCATAAAAATTCACAATTACATTAGCTTACAAAATATTAGTAATACTAATCGATAAGTAAATGACAATATTATAACGATATAACTAATTTGACCAACAAATATAATGCAAAAACACAGAATAAAATTAATTAAAGAACATTCAACAAATAGTTAACCTGAAAAAAAAAAAAAACTATTTCACAAGCTAAATAACCAGATGTTATCGAAAAGAATGAATAAATGACTATACAAGTCAAAGTTTCTGTTTAAAGTGGAGTATCCCACACAGGAAATAAAACGTTAAACAGTGAGCAATTAAAGTTCAAGGAGGAAGCTCTGTTGCTGGTATCAATGCATATATAGTTCCGTTTTTAATACGTATCCTATCTCACAGGTCTGTATTGTAGAGACATCATAGGGCTTGATTCAGTGCGGCAGGACTAAATTGCATCAAGTATAGAAGTTGTGGACTCCAATGATGCGGAATCTGTTGTTGTCTGCTTGGTCTCTCATTACTGGCGTGAACTTCGTGATGCGGAACCTGTTGCCTGCTTGTTCGCCTATTGCTGGCAAGAACTTGGTGATGCGGAGCCTCTTGTTGTCTGATATGGAGCTCATAGCTGTCTTGAGCTTGGTGTGCCAAACTGGTATTACTGCCGTGTGTGTGTACCGCTGCTTGCAACGAGGGTTCGTTGAAAGTGAGGTTAGGAAAATCTTCCTGGTAGTTATTTCCTTCACGTGTGAGGGTGGGGGTAGAAAGGAGAGGTTGAATTATTCTTGGTAGCATGTGTGCACCTTGAATTGTAGGAGTTCGGAGCTCAGACGCCAGCAGACGTTTATCTGGGGTGATGGGGGTGTTTCAACTGGCTTCAGTAATCAATGTTCGTCGTGTTTGTGTGTTGGTCATGTTTTGTGCCCTCTCTGGATATTTAATATTTTTAGCGAGGAAGCTATTACCTAGTGTGGGTGTGTGGATCTGGTCACTGTACAGTCGTTTCTTTGGCTTGCCTCTTTGCGATGTAATAAATGGTGTGTTGTTGATAAAGTGTACATTATACTGATTACAGATTTTCTCTATGGTGTTGTTGTTTATGTCGGCTAGTCGACGTTCGGGGCCATAACTTGGTGGTATGATGGAAGAGAGAGGAAACTTTAGAATTTGGAAAATTATGGCGTAATAAGTCTTGCAGTTTTCCAAACTGAGAAATGGTGATATTTTGGTTTCTCATAGTGTCATTAATTCCTATATGTATTGTAATCCTCTTCATGTTTTCGTTGATTTCCATTCTACGTATACTGTTTGTTAGACTGTCTACCCCTGCACCTGGAAGTGGAATTGTTGTAGCTATATCGGCATGTGATGAGGACATACGATCACTGTATATGCCTTTCAGCAAGGAGTCGCCAATTATCAAGTGGGTGCAGTCAGTTGATAGTCTCTGTATGTACTGGCTTCTGGTACGTCTTGCACGTTGTTTCTGCCATTGATAATTATCAGGCTTAAACTGCCTTCTTGCAGGTTACCAGCCGTTTCTTGAATAGGCGGTTTATCTGTCAGCAATGTCTCGACGTACTGACTGTCGTTTACCAATTGCTCTTTTGGTAGTTCAAATCGATTGCTGACTTTTACTTCGATGGGAAATATCGAGTCCTGTTGAATGGCTTTGTCTGTTTGTTGATGTGTATTCGTTAGCTGTATAGTTGGCGCTCCCAGGCATGGTTGTGTTGTTTCATAGCTGTAAGTCTGTGCTCCCTGATCAATTATGGGCGCGCGTTGTAAAGTCTCAATAGTGTGTTTCAGTATACCATTTTCCTCTCTCAGGAGAGCGACCTCTGTCTTGAGGTTGATATAGTCATTAGTGATCCTGGCGATCTTGTCTGTGTTGTTAGAGGCGGCGTCTAGAAGTACCTTCAAACTTGCCTCTAACTTTTCAATGTGCTGCTGGTAACCGCATGAGTTTTGATTGCTAGCTGGGGTCTCATCTATTACCGATGATGCAACCTCAATTTGGTTTGAATTGTTTTCATTTGGTTGTATACTGTCCCCTAGGCGCCTCATCGGGTATTCAATGGCTATCAACACTGGTTGGTTAGAAGAAGCTGCGTTCGAGTTGCTGCTGTGTTGAGTCGTGGCATGTTGGAGCTTGTTGTTACTATCGCCTGATGCTGTAACGACTGCCGCTGCATGCTGTGTTTATTTTATGGTTCTGTCTGACAATAGCGTGACCGCTGTAGGCTGTGTTAGTTTTATGGCAGACACTAGCGTGCTGAAATCGGCATATGTGTTTAGCGAGTCACTTGTCTGTTTCAGTGCTGCCTGCTCAATTTCGACGAATTGTGTCGCGAGCCACTCAGACATGACGGCGTTTGCTCCTTGTATTATAATCTTATTTTGCGTGTGGTACAAATGTAACATATGTAGGGGAGATGATATTTTGACTTCAACCTCCGCTCCTTGTTGGTTTTTTCTATAATCAACTTTGGCTTCATGTTAATAATTGATTAGACATGTTCGAAATGTCTCGTAATGTATTGTATTGTTGAATGTGATAGAGATGCATTTACCCCCATTCATACATTTAACAGACAGTGATGGCGAGCTAAAACAGCTCTTTAGTTTGCTTTTCACTGCCCGCTCTTTGTTGAGTGTGTAGTTTCTTGTTACTGCAGATCGTAATCCAGTTCGACCCTCAGATCTACTTCGCCCCCTTTCCCCCGCTAACTCCAGCACAGAAATTTCCTCCTCGACAGACATGATTACATAATATTACATTTAAACAAACACGGAAACATTGTAGCTCCGCCCACGGTTTAAATCCAAGTGATGTGATTGGCTAGTTCAAGCTATCACTGACGCACCGCTGTTCAATGAATAATTTATCCATAGTGTCATTGAATACAATATTATTAGCATTTATATGCAACACTGTGCATATAGCAACTTTAAAACAAGTTCAACAGTTGAACAGCATCATTGTGATCACAACCATATAAAATCCATTGCGTACGAATGTAGATAAACAGGAAAATTAATCCAGAAAGGAGGAAAACACACAAACGCGTCCTTCCTCGTGGGAAACCGGGGACAGACAGACAGACAGACAGACAGACAGACAGACAGACAGACAGACAGACAGGCAGGCAGTCAGGCTGACAGCTATGCAGGCAGCCAGGCAAGCATACAGACAGACAGAATTACGAACGAACGAATGAAATTTATTTTCAAAGGGTAACAAATTGGGCACGAAGTCCCGTCTTACATTCGGTCGTTCCAATCATTCATCTTTCGTTCATCAATAACGCTTGACACATTCATATAAGAAGAAAACATAGTCAAACGAATGTGGTAAATATAAACAATGCATATTACCATGTTATGA
>OY992892.1:39028746-39115264 GCA_963921405.1 Cepaea hortensis | reverse complement strand
GAGGAGGGAGAGGGAGGAGGAGGGAGAGGTGGAAAAGGAGGAGGAGGTAGGAGGAGGAGAGAGGAGGAGGAGGTAGAGGGAGGAGGAGAAGGGAGGAGGAGGGAGAAGGATGGAGGAGGAAGAAGGAGAAAGAGGAGGATGAGGGAGAAGGAGGCAGGAGGAGGAGGGAAAAGGAGGGAGAGGGAAGAGGAGGGAGGAGGAGGAGAGAGGAGGTGGAGGGAGAAGGAGGAAGGAGTAGGAGGGAGTATGATGTAGGAGAAAGGGAGAGGAAGAGGGAGAAAGAGGAGGGAGAGGGAGGAGGGAGGAGGAGGGGGAGGAAGTAGAGGGAGGAGGAAGAGGAGGAGGAGAGAGGAGGAGGGTGGAGGGAGGAGGTTGAGGGAGGAGGAGAAGAGAGGAGGAGGGAGTTTGCCATTCCGATTTCATACTCGTCTAGGTTCTGTGATTTCGGTCCTTCCATTGATCTTTCTTCCCTTCTACATGACTGTAGACAACTTCCTTACACATAAAGAGATGAATTGTTATTTATATTGCCGTGGCATGGAAGAATATCAGCAGCAAAGTTGATCCAGAAAACCAAAGACCGAGATCTACGGAGAGCCATGAACGCCTACGCTAGCCGGCACGGCACTTGATGATGATGATGATTGCCGTGTGACGATTCTGTGTAGTCACGTAATTTTCTTCGCTTTCCCTAGAGTTTTGGTTCGGGGATTCTTTCATCATCATCATCATATATTTACGTACGTATTTTGGGAGGGGGAGGAGGGAGGAGGAGGAAGAAGAAAAAAAAATAAGACAGTTGGCAGCGCTGGAATGAAAGGAAGACGTGTAGAAAATTTCATCTCAATCGGATGGACCGTTCGCGAACGTATAAAGGACATACATATATATTTACATACATATATATTTACATACATACATCCTAATTTATATATTAAGATTAGTGACATAAGCCTGGGTCATTGACATTGAGTTGAGTGACCGGGCATGAGAAAGAATGGAGATGAAAGTGGGAGACAGTAAAGTGACTGACCTGGCTATGAAAAAACAGCCAGTCCTGAGAAATAAAATAGTGAGGGTAGAGGAAAAACCCCTAGGGGGGATGGGGCGAGAGATAGTGTATTTGTGTGTGAAGTCAAGGGACTTCAAGGAGTTGAGTTTGAGATACCGAAGGAGTCGGTAGTCCACGGAGAACGGTGTTGTGTTGTTCTCCTAGTTGTGAAGACAGGCCTGAACCAGAGTGGGTTCTATAGTGAGTGAGGGCCTGAACCCAGAGTGGGTGATATAGTTAGTGGAAACTAAGACCCAGTGTGTGGGTGTATTGTGTGAGGTCCAGCGGTGGATAGGAGCTGGATTACCTGTCTTGTGGATTTGATATGAAGCAGGCTTGAGAAGGCATTGATGTGTGCTGGTTAAATTGTGAGGAGGATATTTATATTCTATGGATTACATTATTTCTGGATGTATAAACATGTTCCGTCTGTCCGTCTTATTTCTGTAATAAAGGATTATGTGCGCCAACGGAATCTTGTTTAATGACTGGTGAATATGCACTGCGGGGGAGTATCGTTACCTAGACAACGACCATCACACGACAATATCATGAACATAACATAGTAAGAACTTCGTGATATTATCATCAAGAACGACGTGTGACATCTGGGGTCTCTCCTGGCAAGGACGACGGGGATATATTGATTATTTGGAAGGCTACGTACGGTCAAGAACAATATAGACATTGGTGTCATTCTGAGATATTTGTGGGCTCTTCGCTGAAAGAGAGGAGTTATTATCTGAGACTTCGTTCCATCAAACTAGTCAGCGCGCGGGGAAAATACGCGGCAGAAATCACAAGCGAACAGTCAGTTCACGTCAAGTTCACTACAGGTGAATTGGATACCAACCATATCGCTGAAGCGAGAGGGGGTGTCAGAGATTTGTGTGAAGGTATATTCTATGCTCAGTCTTCGAAGACTTAGATGCATAGGGCACGTTAGGAGGATGAATGATGGTAGAATACCAACGTACATTTGTGTGTGTGTGATGAATTACAAATGGGTAAGAGATCTAGGGGTCGGCCTCTACTACGATACAAATATGTGTGCAAGAGGAACATGATTGATACATGCATTGATAATGCACATTGGGAGCAAGTCGCCGCTGAAAGTGTTGCATGGAGGGCAAATATCAGAAACGGAATAAAGACAAAGGAGAACATTATTGCAGATAAGTCACACACCGAGCGTGTAAGACGTAAGATGATGCATGATAATGAAAATGACCAGGTGCTCACAAGCATCAACTGTGTACGAACATTTACAGCGCGAATTGATCTTAACAGTCACATTCACCACCGCCATGGGTTGTAGTTATTAAGACTTTCTGAAGCACAATGTAACAAACTATCGTCTGTCAAGACGGCAAGGTACCAATGAATAGTATTAGTAGTAATAGTGGTAGTAGTAATATTTGTAGTAATAGTAGTAGTAAAAGAAACAGTAGCAGTACTAGTACTAGTAGTAGTAGTAGTAGTAGTAGTAGTAGTAGTAGTAGTAGTAGTAGTAGTAGTAGTAGTAGTAGTAGTAGTAGTAGTAGTAGTAGTAGTAGTAGTAGTAGTAGTAATAGTAATAGTATTAGTAAAAGAAATAGTAGTAGTAGTAGTAGTAGTAGTGGTGGTGGTGGTGGTGGTGGTGGTGGTGGTGGTGGTGGTGGTGGTGGTGGTGGTGGTGGTGGTGGTGGTGGTGGTGGTGGTGGTGGTGGTGGTGGTGGTGGTGGTGGTGGTGGTGGTGGTGGTGGTGGTGGTGGTGGTGGTGGTGGTGGTGGTGGTGGTGGTGGTGGTGGTGGTGGTGGTGGTGGTGGTGGTGGTGGTGGTGGTGGTGGTGGTGGTGGTGGTGGTGGTGGTGGTGGTGGTGGTGGTGGTGGTGGTGGTGGTGGTGGTGGTGGTGGTGGTGGTGGTGGTGGTGGTGGTGGTAGTAGTAGTAGTAGTAGTAGTAGTAGTAGTAGTAGTAGTAGTAGTAGTAGTGGGCAATTTTCAAGGCTGTCATGCTCGACACACTGGAAAATAAATGTGGAACAAAGAAAGTGGGGCAGGACAACAGATTAAGAACAGCTTGGTGGAACGACTAAGTTAAAGATAGCATATTAAAAATGAAGGTAGCGTTTAAAACATGGATCACAACCAAATCTGAACAAGACTATGTTCCTTATGCCAAACGAACAATTAGAGCATGTAAAGATGAATCCTGGAGAATATATGGTGAAAAGTTGGCGACCTGTAGCAAAGACTACCCAAGGGAATTTTATAAACGTGTCAATACAATGATAGAGAGAGAGAGAGAGAGAGAGAGAGAGAGAGAGAGAGAGAGAGAGAGAGAGAGAGAGAGAGAGAGAGATATCCGTGCTGCAACCCAGCCACCTTCATAAACAGAAAAAGAAGTATACCAATATTTAATCCACAACAAAGAATATCAAGGTGTCAGCGACTTGCTTGCGACAGGTATTTCAGGACTCCCCTACTTTTGCACTACACGAAATAATAACTCGTGTCGTTTGCAAAAGGTACAATTTATTTAGAGCTGATTACAAACAAGCTCTGCGAGCGGAATACTTCACTGACAATAAACATCATGGTACGTTACACAGATGCAATGAAGCGGTGATAATGATACTAATAATCACTGAGTGGAATCTAAAGTCTAACAATCACTGTTGTCTATAAACTTATAGTATTCATAAGGAACACGTCTGTTCTCTAGCTGTCTCAGTCCCCGTCTGTGCCACGCTTCTATTTGCGTGTTCAAACACGGACGTTGGATCCTCTGTGCACTGACGAGTCTTGCGTGCGTGGTGTCCCAGCACGCTGGTCAGTTCACTCGAGTAACCTGTACTCCATGGTTACTCGTCGAGGCTGTTAGTTTCCTAGTGTTTTGGAAAACCCTCGCTCACTGGTACTCAATGCCCTCTTGGTTAACACAAGTGTGTCCCGTTGTGAAGCTATTTATAGCGCTGATGTCTCTCCTGTCTGGTGTCCTTTAATAGTCTCTGTCTTAGCTCTATTACTTATATTCTTAACTCTGTAAACTCCTATTTTAGATCTTTGACAGGCCCCTCCTCTCTCCGTGGAGTGTTGCAACCTTTTAACTCATTGCTTGTAACACGTTGTATGGTCACACAAAAAAATTGGCTGTCCAATTTTGTCAAAGATCTTACAAGTTGTAAATCTCTCTTCTGGGGATAGAACAAACTCTCTTCTTTCCTTATTCACACTGTTCTATTAATTCACTCGGCTAATTGAGTAGCCCCTCGTATCAGTACAGTTGGCTATAGATCTTCTTGGGAATTGTTTTGATCCGGAACCGTTGTCTTATGACTTATGTCCTGACTTCCGTCTTATGACCCTATGTCTTCTGACTTCCGTCAGTTGACTTATGTCTTTTGACCTGTCCTCATATTGCCCAAAATGACAACCCAATACAAGTTGACTCTGTTATGAGTACAACACATGAGCATAAAATGTTCATGTTCCCAATAATATCAACCCCAACTCGTATACATCACGTTCTACTCTTCACCTTCTAGCTTCCGCTTGTGAAGAAATATTTTCAATGTTACATTAAGGTTTTTTAAGAAGTTATTGTGTCCCCTGATGTGAGTTACTGTTCTTTGAAACAAATGGTGTATGCAACTTTTATGTGTTCGTTTTCCTGTTTGTTTGTGTGTTTTCTAATAAACTACAGTGTACTTAATTTGCTAACATGTGTATGCGTTTATATTCTACATGTGTGTATCCCTTCGAGCGCCGTAAATCGGTTTATTGTGGCTACAAATGTATGTTATTCTTATTTATGACCACAATTCCGTTTCAAGAGGCTCAAAGTATTTTCTCTATTTACTACTACTAAAGTATGGCAGTAACACACTTAAAAACTTGACAACATATTGGTTACATAGATTGACACAGACAAGTCACAACAAGACGTTTTAAGCGGTGAAAAAAAAATTGCCGCTACCTCTCTCTCTCTCTCTCTCTCTCTCTCTCTCTCTCTCTCTCTCTTTCTCTCTCGTTCAATGCTTACTATCGTATTCATTCTCTCCTCTCATTTACACATCTTTTATCCACTTTCATACCATCGTTCTTGTTAAAACATTCATTCGTCATTAAAATATGGTTCATAATATCAAGTAAATGAACATTACATATTTGCACTAAATGATTGGCTGAATTATACAAGTCTTCACGCCAAATGACTGTGCCGTTTCTTTGCACGTGTCATGCTTATGCAGAATGGGGTCCTGCCTATACAAAATATACAAGTTTGTGAGGATGGTTTGTTACCGATCCTGTAATACTTAACTAATGTAATTTGGTGTGCTCTTCTAAATTTATCCTAAGGGAAATAATCTAACTAAATTAATTACATTTAAGCAAAATGGGTTAATTACCTTAAAGTGTTATTAGTACATGAAATGATGTTAATTCCTAAATGGTTGGGTTAGTTTAGAAATGATATTTTAAATAAATGAATTCATAAATGATTATGTTTGCGCGGTAATAAAATACAGTAATATCTAATAATTGGATTTCTAATATAGGTGTTAACTTGAATGGGTTATTAACTAGCTGTAGGTGATTTATACTATTGCATGACATAAATAAAGTTATATATGCACTTGAACATTTTGCAATTAAATTATTAATACAAAAAAGAAGTTATGCGTACTGTTTATAAAACAATGTTATGTACATATCACAATTATGTTTATATATAATTACACTAACTAATGTCGTCCTTTCGGGTGTGATGATGGAGCACTGTTCTTTGTAGACTATTTTCATAACACAGTTCATTTTGCCAAAGTCTTATATGCTCTCCTTCATGGATAGTGTATATATATATATATATATATATATATATATATATATATATATATATATATATATATATATATATATATATATATATATATATAGTTCCCTACCAATCTATGTAGGTTCACATCTAACACTTCAATGTAAATATGGCTTATATATGTGTTAGCGATGTAGACATTCTACTTATGCGTCTGTTCGTTTCACTCATAATGGCACTTTTACTCTTACATAGTTTACACGCTTGGCGATGATAACGCACTTACAGTGTAACTTTTTCACCACATACGGCACTGATCTAATTAACAATTACAGTGTCACTGTTTCTGGTGATCTCTTTTCGATCTCTTCCTTTACCTCAGGTATTTCAATGTTTGACGGTCGACTCAAAGTGTCTGCCAAAGAGTTCAAACTCCCTTTAAATGCTGGATGGTAAATGCATAGTTGTGCAGTATCAAGGCCCATCTGTAGACCCTGTTGTTATGGGGAATGCCAGACTGCATCACAGAAATCGAGCGGAGAATTGTCGGTCTGGATCACAAACGGTGCTCCTGCCAGAAACCTATGAAGTTTTCTAACACAATAGATTATGCTGAGGCACTCAAATTCTGATGCTGAGTATCTTGATTCAGCTTGGCTGATCTTACGACTTACGTTCATCACTGGGTGGAACTTCAATTCGTAAAACTGCCCTAGGACTCCCGATATAGAAATAGCGCTGGCGTCTGTACGTAAAAAGTAGGTAAGATTTTGGTTAGGCAAACGCAATATAGGTGGAACGCTGAATAGATATTTCAATTTTGATAATGCACTAATTAACCGTGCATCTTGAATATCCAATTTTGCTGACGCTTTCAAAATATTGGAAAAGACACTGGTGATTTCCGCCAGATTGGGAATAAATTTACTATAATAATTCACAAGACCAAATAGACTTCGGACCTGTTTCTTGGTCGTTGGCATAGTCAAATTGAGAATCTTGGTCACAATCTTTTCATCTGTTCTAAGTTGGCCCCTGCAGATGGTATGGCCTAGGAAGTCAATTTCTTCCATGCCCAACTCTACTTTAGTTGGCTTGACTGTAAGCCCGAATAATCGCAACCTATCGAAGACATGTCGTAGTTTCTGTAGGTGTGATGTCCAGTCTTCAGTATGAATACATATGTCATCAATGTATGTAGATGTATTAGTTACCCCATGAAGAAGATCCCTAGTTAGACGGACGAAAGTGGCTGGAGCATTACGAAGGCCAAACGGAAGAAATCGCCACTCATTGAGACCTAAAGGTGTGGAAAAGCTGTTAAAGGAATTGAATTTTCTTGCATCGGAACTTGCCAATATCCTTTCGTGAGATCGAGTTTGGAAAAGATGCGAGATGTAGACATATCAAGGATCAAATCCTCGCATGCTGGGATTGGTTCAGCATCAATTTTGGTCATTCTGTTTAAACGGCGATAATCGACGCAGAGTCGAATTGTTGAGCTCTTTTTGGCGACAAGGACGATAGGGAAAGAATATTCTGACTGAGATTTCCGAATTATTCCACTCGACTCAAGAGATAGTAGTTCTTTGTCGAGATTAGCCCTATAATTCAGTGGGATGGAATAAGGTCGACACTTGATTGGGGTGTTATCAGTCAGAATAATGGAGTGCTCTATTCTGTCTGTCTTTCCTGGGATGCCGGAAAAAATGTCTCTGTACTCCGTCACTAATTCTATCATCTGTTGTCGTTGCTCGTCTGTCAGTTTGCTTTCTATCCGTATGCTCTCAATGGTTCCAGTCTTGTCTACTGTAGGGACTGGTAATTCTATTCCGTCGTCATCTGTCTCGTTCAGTACTGTTGTTGTACTAGCTGTGTGTGCTGTTACCTAGCTAAGTGTGTTTGCGATGTCGTTGACCTGCGTTGCCCTAGCTAGTGTAGTTGTGTTGTGTACGTCTGTCGTCCGATTAATTGGTGTGGGTGCATCTTGTTCGTCTGTCGGTAGTTATTGTCGTGAGAAGTATGGTTTCAGCATGTTGATATGAAATATCTTTAATTTTCCCTTTATCGATATTTCATAATGGACATCTGATATTTTCCGTTCAACGTTGAATGGCCCTTGCCACGATGTTAGTAACAAATTACGTTTATCTGGTAGTAAAAGCAGAACCTTCTGATTAGGTTCAAGATGAATTGTTTTAGCACCCTTATTTGCATAGTCGCGGTACATCTGTCCTTTCCTCTCCAAAGATGATTTGGCTATTACACACGCTTTCATTATTCTATCGTGTGTCTCTGTTACCATCTCATACGGTGTTACTGATGTTGGGTTTTCTGGTAAGCTAGTAATTAGCTGATGGTAAATTGTTAGGGGTCCTCGAGGGTTCGCCCCATACACTAATTCAAAAGGTGAGAAACCCGTACTTGAGTGCGGAATTTCTCTATAGGCAAATAGCACTGCTGGCAATAGCGTGTCCCAATCAGATGGGTTTTCTGCTGTTACTTTAGCCAGCATGTGTTTGAGATCCCCGTTAATTTTTTCTATGGTCCCATTGCTCATTGGGTATTACGGGGTACAGAAATGTTGTTCTATCCCTAACAATTTTGTTAAGGCTTGCGTAGCAGCCGAAATAAACTGCGTTTCGCGATCCGATAGAATAGTTCGCGGAAAGCCAAAACGACAAAATAAGTGCAAAAATACATTTGCCACATCTTTGGAGGTGATGTATTTTAGTGGAATAGCTTCGATCCACCTGGTACATAGATCCACGAGAGTAAGTATGAATCGGTTTCCTTTGCTCGACACCTGATTTAGGGGTCCAACAATATCGACCGCTACACACTCAAATGGTCTAGATGCTAATAATGACCGTCGAACTTCGGCCGTCACATGCTTTCCCTTTCTTACAAGATGTTGACAAATAGTACATGAACGACAGAAAAATTTTGTATCAGTACAGAATTTAGGCCAGTAGAAGTGTGACAAAATTCTGGCTCTGGTTTTGTCATAGGCCAAATGTCCAGCAAACAGTGACTCATGTGCGATTTTTAGCACATTTTGTCGGTATGTTACAGGTAACACCGTTTGCTGAATTTCATGGTTATTATTTGTGTAATAACGCATGAGAATTCCGTTGAATATTCTAAAATACCAAGATGCATTTTTAGTCACTTTCGCTCGCTCACCTAACAACTTAAAATAAGGTGCGATCGTTTGATCGGTGCGTTGTGCCTCGATAAATTCTTGTCGAGTAGTGTTGTTATCGGCACCGCTGGGTGTTAACAGCTGTAACATCTCATTTTGTAGATCAGTATAGTGTGTTTGAGTATCTGAGCTTGTTACAGCATTAGCCATGTTTGTATGTTTCCAGGCTAATATGTCGTCGTCAGTACATTGCTTCAATGAAGCTAAACAGCCTAAAATCAGATCCGTGCAGGGATCTTGCAGGATTGCGCAAGTAAATGTGCCGGTAAGGAACGGGGTATTAATATGCGCTTTTGCCAGTGGGTATTTCTCAATGGTTCCTGAGATAGTACGGCATTTGACAAATTCACCCGTGTAATCTTCTGGTCTGACCAGCTCTTTTCTTAAACCAAGTAAAGTGCTGCCGCTATCCAGTAAACAATGGCATGGTTGATCATTGACCAGTGCATCGTAGAACTTCAGTTTACCTCTGGAGGCACTCGCTGCATTAGCATCTTCGTTTGAAAATGGTATGACGTGACCACATTTCAATTTTCCATCCACATGAAATTGGTGACATGTCTGACATCTCTTAAAGTCTAATATATCTGTAACTAATGCCACACTTTCACATTCACTCTCTGGTAAAACATTTACAAGTTCAGAGTCAATTACGCTATCATCGTCTGATGACGTATCGATGAGCACAACATTATTTGCCTTCATACGTTGCCTACCAAGACATTTTGCAGAATAATGGCCATAGCTGGAACAAAAATAACATTTAATAGCCCGTCTAAATGAATTTCGTCTACTTTCTTGCTTCTTTATTACTGTTTCTAAGTGTGAGGGATATGCCGGGTTCTTGTCGCACATAGAGTAGCTAGGATGAAACAATTTACAATATCCACACTGAGGTGGCTTCTGGTAAGGTTTGTCTTTCTTATGATACTCTTTCTGATTATACGATCTACTGGGTACGTTCTTCACAAAAGCAGTGATCTCTGTATCATGTGTGGTGGACTTAAATATGTCACGATTAGAAGAAAAATATGCCGACCCTCGTTTTTCTAATTGCTCAATGGATTCTATATCTGATTGTTGGAGAAACTTCGCATAAGGGGTAGGGACAGTGGATATTACCTTATCCATTACCATGAGATCTTGTAATTTATCAAAGTTTTTGCCCACTTTCGCTGCTTTAATCCATTTATTAAATGTACGTTGCACGTTAGAGATGTAATCTAGAAAGGTTTCAGTTGGCTTTGGTTTTATTTGGGAAAACTGAATTTGATACCCAGTGGCATCCAGAAGGAAATACTGCATAATTCTATCGTGGATGTACTGATAATTATTCCTTAGTTCTGTAGGTATTGACTCTATAACCTTTAATGGCTCCCCACTGAGATTTATCATGTTGATCATTGCCCAGTCATCCAAAGGTATTTTCTGAGTCTTAAGTTGAAACTCTATATTCTCAGTCCATGCTGAGATTGAATCGCCTACGCTATATGGTTTGATCAGGCCTTTATATTTGCTAAACTTATTTTGTTCTTCCTGGCTCTTTTGTTTACTAGAGGCTATTTGGATGTTTGAATCTATCTCCATTTCTTTCATCTTTAATTTAGTTTCTGACTCTACCTGTATCTGCTTCTGTTTAGTGGCTTCCTCTAAATCTAGCTGTTTTTGTCTGGTGGCATGATCTAAATCTAGCTGTTTTCGTTTGGTGGCTTCCTCGACTTCTTTCATCTCTTTTTGATGTTGCCTCTCTAATGCTCTTTCGTCCCTCTCTAGAGCAGCTTTTCTCTCTGTTTCCTCTCTCTGTAGAGCAGTTTTTCTTTCTGTTTCTTCCCTCTGTCGAGCTATTTCTTCTTTGTATCTTTGATCGGCCCATTTCTCTAATTTCTCTCCAGTATGGCCTATTTCTTTGCCCGCCTGGATACAATCATTTAATGATGCCATTTTGTGGCTTTATGTTATTTTACACTGATATCACAATAGTTTTACACAATGGTTTGTAGTTATGTGTTAGTTATTTACATTCTCCCTGAAAATAGAGATGCATGGTTAACATAGTGAATATCAAAATATTTCGAAAACATACTCATTTAATTCGTCGGAAAATACGGCCCTTGGGATGTTCCACCGCTGTTTTCCGGACACACAAAAATGATCGACTTGACAACAGAACGGATGCTTCTGTTTAGTAGAGCATCAATACTTTAGAAACATGCATATGATATAAATACATGTTCATATTTCATGTGGTTGATGAATTGTAACACTGCGAATACAGAGAGGACTAACAAGTCTGCTGGGTTATTATAAATCAGGCTTTATTTGTTTATGGTGGCGAATACAAAGTCTTGGTTCAATTCAATCATGATGTCGACCTCTCTTCTCTCTAGATGGTTTCTCACTGCCCCAACAACAAGCTACGTCACGACTTGAGCATCCTTCTAGCTGTTCTATATTGATGCTCAAGCGTGCTGTAGACTTGCACACCTAGCTGATACTAATAATACCCTCATTCTGCTACAGAATCATAAATGTGATCTAGATAATGATAAATGATGTTAATGAATGAATGTTATGATAGTATCAATGATCGTCATGATTCGTAAGATGATTCGTCATATGTAAGTCACTGTCGTCTTGTCTTCACTTTCCTATCTTGTTTGGTATAACTACGTTCTAAGGTTTCCTTTCAGTAGCTAATATATTTCTTTGTGCAAAAAGAATTTATTCTGCACAAATATCTAAATGAATGTGATGAATGGTGACATTAATGGCTGTATCACACAAAATGAAATTTACACGATGGTTTGCTTGATAATTTAAATTCATATTTGTATACATTTTCATTACCACAAATTCATACACATTTCCTATTAATTTCCGTAGAATAACACAACTTGCAAATTAATCTTTCTTCATTGAGGTTCAAGCTCCACAAATAGTAACATATTAATTATCACGTAGTAATGGTGTTAATTACTCACGTTAATTCACAAAACAAAATTATTTCTGACATTGTATGGTAACTAATTCACGTTAAATTTTAGATATTTTTAACACAGAAATAATGCCCAATGTTGCTGTTGACGTTGGTTCAGGGACTTCTGAAGCCAATTGGGGTCCTGCCTGTCAGCGACTTGCTTGCGACAGGTATTTCAGGACTCCCCTACTTTTGCACTACACGAAATAATAACTCGTGTCGTTTGCAAAAGGTAGAATTTATTTAGAGCTGATTACAAACAAGCTCTGCGAGCGGAATACTTCACTGACAATAAACATCATGGTACGTTACACAGATGCAATGAAGCGGTGATAATGATACTAATAATCACTGAATGGAATCTAAAGCCTAACAATCACTATTGTCTACAAACTTATAGTATTCATAAGGAACACGTCTGTTCTCTAGCTGTCTCAGTCCCCGTCTGTGCCACGCTTCTAGTTGCGTGTTCAAACACGGACGTTGGATCTTCCGTGCACTGAAGAGTCTTGCGTGCGTGGTGTCCCAGCACGCTGGTCAGTTCACTCGAGTAACCTGTACTCCATGGTTACTCGTCGAGGCGGTTAGTTTCCTAGTGTTTTTGGAAACCCTCGCTCACTGGTACTCAATGCCCTCTTGGTTGACACAAGTGTGTCCCGTTGTGAAGCTATTTATAGCGCTGGTGTCTCTCCTGTCTGGTGTCCTTTAATAGTCTTTGTCTTAGCTCTATTACTTATATTCTTAACTCTGTAAACTCCTATTTTAGATCTTTGACACAAGGTGGGCACAATACTTTCAAGAACTACTTTACCCCACACACCACATTGAAAACCTCACTTTTGTGCCTAAAATGTATGGACAACAAGAATCAAATTTCATACCTGCAGGAGTCATAAACAGTTTTACAGAAAAGTCCTAAAAACAAATCGCCTGGTCCAGATGGAATAACCACAGAAGCTATTCAGGCCTGTGGGAAAACAGGTGTTAAATGGCTAACAAGACATTTTAATATAGCATGGGAAGAAAGAAAAGTTCCAGATGATTGGCAACAGGCAATAATAGTACCAATATGGAAAAGGAAAGGCCATGTGAGAGAGTGCAAAACATACAGAGGTTTATCACTCCTGAGCCATATAGGGAAAACATACGCAAACCTATTGGAACAGAGAGCTAGACTCATAGTTGAACAACAGTTAAAAGCAAAGTACAATTCAGTTTTCGGAAATGTAAAAGTTGCACTGATGCACTATTTACACTTAGACAAATATGTGAAAAAACTATCGAATATAGTGATAAGCAGAATATCGTATTTGTAGATCAGGAAAAGGCTTTCGACAGAGTAGACAGATACAAATTATGGACAATCCTTGAAGACTATGGGATACCAGGCAATTGCTAGAAAACATCATAGCCACAATCACTCGAGCCGAAGTGCAGTAAGAACACAAGAATTTATATCAGATATGTTCACAGTCAATACAGGATTGAGACAAGAATATGTGCTCTCTCCTTTGCTATTTAATATCTACATGGACAGAATATCAAAAGAAGCAAGTCTTGACAGAACAGATTCAAAACAATGTTTTCCCGTAGTTAATTTGAATAACGAAGACACAAACCGTATATAGTACGATTTATTGCCTGGCACATTTCGCTGCATCTCGTCAGGTACTACCTGCAGATATCACACAGCGTAGAGTAAAACAGTTAGATTAATCGTTCAAGCTGAAATATACACATGTTCGCACAGTAATATCATTTCTTTACCATGGTAATTTTAATTGACTATCATGTGCGGCTGGCCGTGTGGATAGAACGTAGGACTCTCCTTCGGGAGACCGAGGTTCGATCCCTCGGTAAGTAGTGAGATTTTTTTCTGTCCGGTGCAAAAAGAAAATCATAACCTGCACAGTTCGCGGCGACTGCACTAGCCAGGCGGCCTTTATTCTTCTGGCTCAAAGACCCCTCTGCCATACACCGCAAGGTATTATATTGGCAGTAAATGACAGTGACAGTTTATCATGCCTTTCTGTTTGCACAAAATAGGCTTGTGCAGATGGATCAATATCGCTTCTGCAAACTTTAACAAACGACTATTTTGTGTGTGAAACAACACGCGAAAAGCGCTGTCTCTATCAATGACATGACCGGTTTCCAAGACATGACGTGCAATGGACGACGCCGGAAGTTTATAATTGTTGTGTGTCACACTTCCCATGATCCCATTGCTTGTGTGTAGTTTCTTGCCACACCCATTTTGGTACGTGCTCAACAATCCTGATGTGTAACTGCCTCTCTGTTCGGCCAATGAACAGATTCAGAAAATTTAGAAATCTTTACTCCAGATGAAACAACTGATCCACAGGAAATAAATGAACTTCTATTTGCAGACGACCAGTGCATGTTTTACAGCGATGAGGGCAGTCCAAAAAATCATATTACTAATCTGAGTTCAACCTGCAGCAGATACAATGTGAGTATAAACACAGCCAAAACCGAAGTAATGCAAGTTAGCAAATCGTCGGGCCCACTAAGTATACAGGTAAATAGCACAACTCTGAAACAAGTTAACGAATTCAAATATCTTGGAAGTATAATCACAGAAGATGGCAGACTGGATAGAGAAATCGAAATCAGATGTCAAGAAGCTAGTGCACTTACATATCAACTATCACCCTTACTGAAACATCTAAATATACCCATGTCCGCAAAACGACAGATTGTAAACTGCATATTCACTCCAACCCCATGCTACCAATCTCAAACTTGGACTTTATCCAAATCACACTTTCGCAAAATCAACACTTGTGAGATGAGATGCCTGAGGAGAGCTGCCAACTTAACAAACCCAGTCCAAGTAAGAAATGATGTTATCAGACAGACAGTTGGATCAACACCTTGTGCAACATTTATTGAAAGGCAGAAGATCAAGTGGGTTGGCCATGTCGTTAGAATGCAACACCAACAACTACCATCACTGGTCTTACATCAAAGATCATCTGCGACGAGACCTAGAGGACGTCCAAGAAGAAAATGGATTGACGACATCAAAGACATTGTACAATCCCACGGAATGACACTGTCAGCATCCCCAATAAGCCCTTACAGGAGTAAGGAGTTAACACTAGGCTAGTAGAGAGACACCCAGACAGGGAAGACACCGACTACTATTAATAACCTCACAGGGAGACACATTTGTGTCAGACCAGAGGGCAAAGAGTACGGATGAGCGAGGGCTTTCCCCAAGCAATTGGGTTGCTGGTCCTTACGAGTAACCGTGATAGGCCAGGTTACTCAAACTCACCAGCCAGCGTGCTGGCAAGTCCAGGCACGCAATAATAGCGACTGCACGGAGGGTAAAAGGGTCCGTGCGTGTCCACGCTATGTGTAGCGGGACAGACTGACTGGGGACGGTAGAGAGGTCGGACGTATCCTTGACCAATACGATAGCTTTCTAGGCCATAGGGAAACTTAGGGCTATACCATTTAGATTGTGTAATGCTAGCATCATCTATCATCACGTTGATATATTCATATTGTGTAACAATGATGAAACCTAATGCTTGTAGAGCCATTGATATGTCGGCTCTGAATAAATTGCATTCCTTTCGCAAATGTCATGAATTGTTATTTCGTGCAGTGCGAAAGTAGCGGAGTCTTGAAAGCTGCAGCGCACGTATCGCTGAGAGGCTAGACCCCGAATTGGTGTCAGAATGGTCAAAGAACCAACGCCAGCTGCGAATTAAGGTCAGAACATTGAACATATTGAACGAACGCCAGCAGTACAATTACTGTCAGATTTCAGTGAACGTTTTCTGAACAGCCATAGCAGGCAGTTGTAGTAATATTCGACGAGCAGTTAACGCCAACATGCAAGTGGTATTATAAACCACTAAACGAACGCTAACTATCGATAAATATTACAAAGTTCTGTGCCAGAATTAATTCAATGCACATTTCAACATTTGTGATGCGTGATATATTGCAAAGTAATACAAATTTATTGTGATACATGCTATAAATTAAAAGTTTTTTTGTTTGTGGTGAATTATACGATCGCCAAAATTTGTGGAGTGTGAACCACAAGTGATTCAAATTAGATCGGTAAAGTGTGAAATTCTACCAATATTATTTAGAAAGTGTGTGATTATATTAAAAGCAATTGAAATGTATAAGATCATCAGTGAACATCACCATCGTAACCACCGTGTACATTTCATTGCGTGTGATACAGCCATCAATGTCACCATTCTACGAAATCAGTAAATAGAGTAGCGACGAACTGCAGCCTAGAACAAAGGTACGCCAGAGTCAAACGGCGAAGACAAGACGACATTGACGGCCATACGACTAATCATCTCACTTATCATCTAACAATCATTCAGACGATCATATCATTCATCATTAATCCCATCTATCACTATTTATCACATTCTCATTCACCAATCGCATGAAATAGGAAATTATAGTAACATCATTATGAAAGATGAAATATTTGATAAAATATGATGAATTGTGAGCTTGTATTTACAACGTAAGCGTGTGTCTAATTTTTGCTGCTCTACCAACCAGAACGCAGCCGTGTGTCAGCAAATCAAACCAGTGTGTAGTGTGAAAGACTGCGGTGGAACATCCCAAGTACCGCACTGTCCAACAAATTAGATGAGTATAATTTCCGAATATTTCGATATGCTCTAACGTAATCATGCATCTTCCTTTCCAGCAAATGATGTACATGTACTAACACATTATGGTATACTATTCTGTGCATATTATTATATTATCATTGTGAATTAACATTACGCCACAAAATGGCGTCACTAAATGAATGTATCCAGGCTGGCATCGCCATGGGCCACACTGGAGATAAACAAGAAAAATGGGCAGATCAAAAGTATAAGGAAGAAAAAGAAAGAAAAGCTGCTCTTGACAGAGATGAAAGAGCATTAGAAAGACAACATCAATAAGAAATGAAAGAGATCGAGGAGGCTACCAAACAGAAACAAGTAGACGCCGATCAGGCTACCAAACAGAAACAATTAGAGGCCGATCAGGCTACCAAACAGAAACAATTAGAGTTAGACCAGAAAAAATTAGAGTCCGATCAAGCTACCAAACAGAAACAATTAGAGTTAGAACAGAAGAATTTAGAGTCGGACCAAATGATCAAAGAAAAACAGATACAGGTAGATTCAGAAACTAAACTAAAGATGAAGGAAATGGAGGTAGATTCTAACATACAAATAGCCTCTAGCAAACAAAAGAGCCAAGAAGAACAGAACAAATTCAGTAAATACAAAGGCCTCATTAAACCATATAGTGTAGGTGATTCAATCAGCGCATGGACTGAAAATATAGAGTTCCAACTAAAAACACAGAAAATACCTTTAGAGGATTGGGCAATGATTTACATGAGGAACCTGAGTGGGGAGCCTTTAAAAGTAATAGAATCCATACGTACTGATCTTAGAAACAATTACCAGTACATACACGATAGGATAATGGAACATTTTCTTTTGGACGCTACTGGTTACCAAATTCAATTCTCACAGATTAAACCAAAAGCAACTGAAACGTTCTTAGACTACATTTCTAACGTGCAGAGCACATTTAAAAAATGGACTAAGGCGGCTAAAGTAGGTAACAGTTATGAAAAACTTGAAGAGCTAATGGTAATGGACAAAGTTGTTTCTACAGTACCTACCCCTTTTGCTAAATTCTTACAACAGTCAGATATTGATTCCATTCAACAATTAGAGAAACGGGGGTCAGCTTATTTTTCCTCGAATCGGGACATATTCAAAACTACATCATATGACACAGAAATTACAGCTTTTGCAAACAGAGTCCCTGATAGATCCTACAAACAGAAAGACTATAGTAAGAAGGACAAACCAGATCAGAAACCACCTCAATGTATTTATTGCAATCTTTTTCACCCAACATATTCGATGTGTGATAAAAACCCCACATATCCGTCACACCTAGAACAAGTGTTAAAGAAGCAAGAAAGCAGGAGATCATCGTTTAAACGTGCTGTAAAATGTTATTTTTGTTCTAGTTATGGCCACTATAGCAATAGGTGTCTTGGGAGACAGAAAATGAAGGCAAACAACGCAGCCCTCATCGATACATCATCAGACGATGAGAGTGACATAGATCCCGAACTTGTCAATGTATTGCCAACGAATGAATGTCAAAATGTAGCATCAGTAACCGATATTTTAAACTTTAAGACGTGCAAAGTATGCCAACAGTTTCATGCGGAGGGGAGACTGAAATGTGGACACGTAATATCATGTTCAAATGAAGAAGCTAATGCAGCATGTGCCTCCAGAGGTAACCTTAAGTTCTACGATGCACAGGTCAATGGTAAACCATGCCAATGCTTAGTTGATAGCGGCTGTACTATACTGGGATTAAGAAGAGAACTTGCTAGAACAGAAGATTATACGGGTGAATTTGTCAAATGCCGTACTTTCTCGGGTACCATCGAGAAATATCCACTGGCAAAAGCGCATATCAATACCCCGTTCTTTACCGGCACATTTACGTGCGCTATCCTCCAAAATCCATGTACGGACCTTATTTTTGGGATGTCTTGATGCATTGAAAGAATGTACAGACGACAACATAAAAGCCTGGAATGAAACACACAGTGTCAACGCTGTAACGAAGTCAGATACAGAAATAAGTTATACTTACTTACAAAATGAAACACTACAGCTACTAACACCTAGTGGTGCAGATACCAACAATACTCGCCAAAAGTTGAGCGAGGCACAAAGCACCGACCAATCACTCACACCATATTTTAACTTGTTGTGTGAGCGAAAGAAAGTTTCGAAAAATTCTTCCTGATACTTTAAAAAGGTGAATGGAATTCTCATGCGTTATTACTCATATAATAACCATGAAATTCAGCAGACGGTGTTACCTGTAACATACCGGGAAAAGGTGCTAAAAACCGCACATTCACTACCGTTTGCTGAACATTTGGGCTATCATAAAACGCGAGCCAGAATTCTATCACAATTTTACTGGCCGAAATTTTGTTCGGACATAAAATCTTTCTGTCGCTCTTGTAATGTGTGTCAACATCGGGTACGAAAGAAAGAACATGTAAAGGCCGAAGTGCAAAAATCAGTGATAGCATCTAGACCACTTGAAAGTATAGCGGTCGATATTACTGGACCCCTAATGCAGGTGTCGAGTAATGGAAACCATAACTATCCAAACGAGGGTACTAAAACGATTCACCTTAAACCGAACCAAAAGGCTGTGATTCAACTAACCGATAAACATAACATGGTACTAACATGTTGCCAAGGGCCTCTCAACGTTAAACTCAAAATATCAGATGCGGATAATGAAATATCGATAAAAGAACCCTTAGAGATATTTCATATCAACATCCTGAAACCAAACGTTTCACAAAAAGAACAGCAGACAGACGAACAGAATGCACCAACACCAAGCAATGAGACGACAGACATACACAACTCAACTTCACTAGGTAAGGCGACACACAACAGCGACAACGCAAACACACGTAGCCAGATAACAGCACACACAAGTAGTAGCACAACAGTATTGGACGACATGGAACTACCAGTTCCGACAGTAAACACAACTGCGACAAATATCTCGACATATAGAAATAACAGATGCAATCAGACGAAAGACGGGACAAAACACCTAACGAAACGTCGACAGGTCTTCAACAGCGTGAGATTGTGTGGACTCATAGCTAAGCCGTCCAAAATAGAGTTGGGCATGGAACAAATTGACTTCCTGGGTCATACCATCTGCAGGGGCCAATTGAAAACTGACGACAGTATCGTCACTAAATTTCTGAATGTAACAATGCCAACGACCAAGAAACAGGTCCCAAACTACTATAGTAAATTCATCAGTGTTTTTTCTAACATCTTAAAAGCTTCGGCTAAGTTATTTGTAAAGGATGCACGATTAATTAGTGCGGTATCGAAATTGAAACATTTTTTCATCGTTCCATCTATCCTTCGTATGCCTAACCCGAAACTTACTTATTTCTTACGCACAGATATGAGTGCCATATCCAGATATGGAATCATAGGTCAGTTCAACGACGGGACGTTCCACCCCGTAGCTCGCAACATCACTTCTGCTGAAGGAAGATACTCAGCATCAGAAATGAAAGACCTTAGTTTGTTCTATTGTGTGAGAAAGTTTCATCGCTTCTTGGCAGGAGCACAGTTTGTAATCCAAGCCGATAACTCTCCATTGTCTGTGATTCAATCTGGCAATCTGAATTAACAGGTGGGCTTTAATTCTCCAAAATTATACGTTTACCATCCAACATTTGAAAGGGAGATTAAATACGATTGCAGATATTTTAAGTCGTCCTTCATCCATTCAAATACCTGAGTTACAGGAAGGAAGCGACCGTACACCACCAGAAACATTGACACTGTAATGTTAAATAACCAAGTGCCAGGTGTAGTGAATAAGACATATCGTAAGTGCGTTACTATCGCCTGATACTTGACTTGTGTGAATAGAACAGTGCTATAAAAGTGTAACGAACATACGTAAAATTAACATGCGCTGAGACACACGTAATTTAGATTATGGGAACTACCGCCAAGAGGACAGCGAACCCAGCTTAGACCCGCATCTAGAAAGAATGTCAACCAACGCCACAATATAGTAAGGCTAGACCCCGAATTGAATGTATTGAATCAACGATTAGACCCCGAATGACAGTACAGGGTTAGCTATGGACCTACATGATGTGGTAGGCAACTATATTAATACACTATCCTTCAAGAAGAGCATTAAAGACTGTGGTGTAATGAACTATGTTAGAATAGTCTTCAAAGAGATTTGCTCTAGCTTCACAACGCAGAGGAGGACTTCAACTTAGTGTAATTAGATATAGAAATGTAACTGTGATATATGTACATTATTATTTTATTTACAGTATCTATAACTTCATTTTTCTATTATTTATTCTATTGCAAATTGTGTAAACGCATATATAACATTATTTTCTTATTTGCGTAGTTAGAAATCACCATCATTTAATTAATAACCCATGTATTAAAACATCCATTATAGAAATACAATTATTAGATCTTATATTAGTTAATTTACTCATAATCATAATCATTTATACATCCATTTAGCTAATATATCATTTCAAAATTAATGCCAATCATTTAGGATTTAATATCATCTTTTTCACAAGTAACATTTAAGGTAATTAATCCAGTTCGCTTAAATGAAAGTAGTAGTAAATTATTTCCCTTGAAGGTAATTTAGGTCAGTACACCAAAATTATGGAAGTTACTAGGTCAGGATCGGTAACGAACCATCCTTATAACGATGTATATTTTTGTATAGACATGACGCGTGCAAACAAAACGCACAGTCATTTGGCGTGATTACTGTTATAATTCAGCCAATCATTTAATGTATATATATATTGTTTATGTATGTAATATTACGAACCATATTTTAATGACGAGAGAATGATTGAGTAAAAGAAAAGTATGAAAGGGAATGAAAGATGAATGAAAGAAGAGAAAATGCGATGGGAGAATGCGGAAACTTAGTAAACATTGAAAGAAAGAGAGCGAGAGTGAAAGACAGCGGAAATATTTTTTTCCACCGCTGGAAAGGTCTTATTTGACTTGTCTGTGTCATGTGTGTTTCCAATGTGTTGTCAAAGGTTTTATATGTGTTACAACAACACTTTAGCAAAGTATAGAGAGAACGTACTTTGAGCTTCAGAAAACGGAGTTGTGGTCACAAATAAAAATAACGAACGTTTGTAACCACAATAAACCGATTTGCGGCGCTCGAAGGAACACACACATTTAGTACACTAACGCATACACATGTTAGAGAGTTAAGTACACTGTAGTTTATTAGAAAACACACAAACAAACAGGAAAACGAACATATAAAAGTTGCACACACCAATTAATTCAAAGAACAATAACTCTAAATTCAGGGGACACAATAAATAATCAGAAACCTAAATGTAACAGTGGACATAGCTTTTTCACATGCGGAAGCGAGAAGGTGAACAGTAGAGCTATGTGTATAGAGTTGGAGGGGATATTGATGGGAACATGAACACTTGGTGCTCATGTGTTGTGCTCATAACAGAGTCAACTAGTGTGTGGGTTGTCATTTTGGGCAATAGGAGGAACAGGTCAAGACGGAAGTCAATGGGTGGAAGTCAAGAGACATAGGGTCTAACGACAGAAACCAGGACATAAGTCATAAGACAACGGTTTCCGGTTCACTACCAATCCTTGAGATATTTAGAGATTCAACTATACTGAGACATGGGCTACTAAATCAGCCAAGTGAAAAGATAGAACACTGTGAATGAAGGTAGAAGATATTGTTCTATCCCCAAACTAGAAAGTTCTATACTTATTGGAGATCTGACAAAATTGGGGACAACCAATTTTTCTTTTGTGACCAAGAAGTGTTACAAAGATGAGAAAGGGGAAGTAACACTTCTCGAAGAGGAGGGGGACCCTGTCAGCATCCCCAATAAGCCCTTACAGGAGTAAGGAGTTAACACTAGGCTAGTAGAGAGACACCCAGACAGGGAAGACACCGACTACTATTAATAACCTCACAGGGAGACACATTTGTGTCAGACCAGAGGGCAAAGAGTACGGATGAGCGAGGGCTTTCCCCAAGCAATTGGGTTGCTGGTCCTTACGAGTAACCGTGATAGGCCAGGTTACTCAAACTCACCAGCCAGCGTGCTGGCAAGTCCAGGCACGCAATAATAGCGACTGCATGGAGGGTAAAAGGGTCCGTGCGTGTCCACGCTATGTGTAGCGGGACAGACTGACTGGGGATGGTAGAGAGGTCGGACGTATCCTTGACCAATACGATAGCTTTCTAGGCCATAGGGAAACTTAGGGCTATACCATTTAGATTGTGTAATGCTAGCATCATCTATCATCACGTTGATATATTCATATTGTGTAACAATGATGAAACCTAATGCTTGTAGAGCCATTGATATGTCGGCTCTGAATAAATTGCATTCCTTTCGCAAATGTCATGAATTGTTATTTCGTGCAGTGCGAAAGTAGCGGATTCTTGAAAGCTGCAGCGCACAGGTCGCTGACAGACACTATACAGTGCCGCCCACCGGCCGCTGAAGCGCAAATTATTCCTCCCCACGACGCTTGACCTCAGAAGTAGAAGATAATGAGGATGATGATGATGGTTTGTAATAATGGAAGTAATAGTAGTAGTAGTCACATTAGTAATAGTATAAGTATCAGTAATAGTATTAGTAATTGTAGTTGTAATAGTAGTAGTAAAAGAAGACGTAGTAGTAGTAGTAGTAGTAGTAGTAGTAGTAGTAGTAGTAGTAGTAGTAGTAGTAGTAGTATTAGTAGTAGTAATAGTAGTAGTAGTAGTAGTAGTAGTAGTAGTAGTAGTAGTAGTAGTAGTAGTAGTAGTAGTAGTAGTAGTAGTAGTAGTAGTAGTAGTAGTAGTAACAGTAATGGGTTACAAGTGATGACGTCACAATCTGGATTACACGATCTATAATATAGTGTGTATGTTATCTTTTTGGAAAACGTTTTTTAAAATATGATAGGTTACAATTAACTAATAGGTACATTGTCGATTACATATAAATTCGTATATTAATAAATGTATTATGTTGTACATGGTTAGAGGTTAAATGTGGGACCATTATAATTTTCGCATTATTAAATTAACAATTACATAACAATTACTTCTAACAATTATCCGACCACGTAAACGTTGTACGGAGGGAATAGCAGAGTCCATGGGAATATCGATATATGAAGCCCATAATCTGGCACTCTCACGATGTTTATACTTCACCTCCACACTGCAAGGTACAAAAGGAACATGATGAGATGAGATGAGATAACAATTACACTCATATGAATTAATTGCTACACACAGTATGGACATTATTATGTTTTACATTGTTATGACATACAAGTTGAATCGGTTAGAATGAAGTCGCATATTATCAACTACATAATAATTACACTAATGAATTATCAATTAAATATATTACTATCATCATCTTCAATTCTCCACGTCACATTATCTAGATCTAAGCTGCCCTTTCCGGATACATTAATTGTATCCCTCCCTGTTTAATAGGATTCCATCGGCGTGATGTTTTTCACCAATGGCCATCCTCCTTGTTATCATCGACCTCTATCGCACCACAACCATCTCAAACTCCCAGTTCCTCGTATTATGTGTGTGTGTGTGTTTGTTTTTTTCTTTTTGCATATCCTTTACAGGACATCGCTGTCAACATCAGCATCTTTCAGCTGATTGTTGATTTCTTGGCAAGATTACGCTCAGTAGTTTGCCATTTCTTTCTGAGCGACCGGATCCTTACTCTCATAAGTCATTGGGGCGACTCGAACCGCTCCCAATTCTCGTGCGCTCACGTAAACCACGAGAGTATTCGGGGTTACGGAGAAAGCTGCTAACTTCTCGGCCATGGAGCGCGGCTCCTCGTACTATATTAAATACATTTTCTTCATTGTTCTCTTGGAGTCTGTTTTTTTTTTTTTTTTTTCTAAATCATTACATTGATCTACATTTTCGTCATCAATTTAGCATCGCTCATCAACGAATTCCTCAACTCTTCAATGTTTATTGTCTGGTCGCATTTCTCCAATTCTGTGAGCTTCAGCATAATTGTTCGCGTCAATAATTTCACCATAATAAGAAAACCATAAAGATTGATAATGAACAAAGTCAATATCAACAAATTAAGAGTGGTGCGCGATATGAATGTCTAATGCCTCCAGGTCTTTTTCCTCGTATAGTGAAACTATTCTTAGAAATGTAGACGATATGAGAGGAATCACCTTTGGGGACATAACATTCATAACATTAGCTATACACACGATTTGCAACATTTAGTAGATGCGGTTGTTGTACACAGTGATTAACTAGGGTTAGAACTGAATTATAAGAAGGCAAGATTGTTGTCGTCACTAGGAAGAAATAAATGCGACAGTGTAATATAAGATCAGAAAAATGGGGAAGGCAGAGAAGTAAATTCTTGGTAGCTTGACCACGTGGCAGGATCGATACAAGAATACTGAGCTAATCCATAGATGTGGCGATGGCGTTGCATGGCCGCCCACGCTTATCGACATAGCACATGATGATGATCATTTATGACTATATATACACATACCGGCTCCGTGGCAAAAGGCTTGCGAACGCGGTTCGTGAGTCATACCAGGCGTTCGAAGCTGAGCTGAGAGGGGTCTGCGAAAGTCAAGTGGAGAGTCTGACGATAGTGCACGCTTTACACAGGACCGGACACTTGTGATTGACAGATGTGCGCGCCCCTATGGTCCGGGCTCGTACGAGGCCCTCACCTGTGGGACTTGGCTGAACGCCTCTAAGCCGGGTCCCTTGGGTGTCAGGGTCTGGCCATAACTCGCCACCTGCTCGTGGTGGTGAGGTCTCGGAGGGTTGACGCTGCACCGCCAGCGTCTGCAGCCTATCTTGTGCCGGACGTACTGGTTACCCTCTGGACAACACAAGGTTAGACCGAGAGAGAGGTCATGTCGTTTGGGCGCCACATGTTCCTCTATATCTCTGCCCAGGCATTGTGATGGAATATTGGCCACATTCCAACTCACATACTTTGGTCTGTCAAGAATGCAAGGTGCCGACAACTTATAACGTGCTAGTATGGGAGCAGACCGTTCAGAAAGCAATGGCAGACTACTGAACTTGCCTAGTACACCAATAGCAGCTGAAAAATGCTGGTGTTGACTGCAACGTCCAGTAAGAGATACGCAACAATTTTTTTTATATACACATACAAATAAGTATGTAGGAGTGTGTGTGTGTGTGTGTGTGTGTGTGTGTGTGTGTGTGTGTGTGTGTGTGTGTGCATATGAGTGTGTTTGTATGGGTGCAAGCGTTCATTAGAAATAATTTTAAATGAAAATTTTGATACTACAAAATGCTCGAACAACTGGATATAGGTGAGAAGGCACTAAAAACTGCAATACAAGAAATAACAGGTGAGAGAAAAAATAGACATAACGTGAAGACAGTCAGCTAAAAGTGCAAATGAATGTTTTTGTTGAGATGAACAACACCACGCTGCACAATAAAACGCAATCGATTTGGCAGAACTAATCATTAGTGAGAACACAGATGTACACAACTGAACTTGTAGCCGGGAATGTTGTAGGAAACTGGATTAAGATACATTCTGGTAAACTTCATCGTGATGCTAGGGAATTTGATGATCTGAACATCTTTTCTTACTCTCTCTCTCTCTCTCTCTCTCTCTCTCTCTCTCTCTCTCTCTCTCTCTCTCTCTCTCTCTCTCTCTCTCGTCTCGCCTTCTATCTTTCTCTCACATACCTATGAGCGTACCTGAACCCGCCAGGTTCTGGCGTAGTGTCATTTTTTTTCAATATATATATATATATATATATATATATATATATATATATATATATAATTGTCTTCTACATGTGTGACATCTTCATATTTGTTATCCCTGATTAAACTTGCCATTATGATATGCCTGCGTTGTAAATATGTTTATTAAGGACTCTCCTTTCTCCTCGTCCGTTGTCATGGGCCCGTCGGTATCCCTATATATTGTTCCAAATGTTGTAGGCTGGTCTTTTCTAAGCATTTGCCTGTGTGGTTTCCAGAATCTCAATCAATCAATCAATCATGTGCCATGCCGGAAAGCGTGGGTGGTCATGACTCGCCATTTCACTCGATCACCAGTGTCGTGGATCAGCTCAGTGTTCCTGTCTCGTCCATGCCGTGTGGCCAAGCCATCCAGGTATTTTCCTCTCGGTCTTCCTCTTGGTCTGTTCCCCTCGATCTTGCCAGTTCTCACTAAGTTCTCCAACCCATTTCTTCTCATAACATGTCCAAAAAATTTTGACTGTCTACGTCTAATTTCTCTAATCAGTCTACGATGTTCATTTGTCTCCTGTAGTACTTGGTCATTGGTTTTTCTGTCTGTCCATGGTATTCTTTGCATTTTCCTCAAAAACCACATTTCTGCAGCCATCAGATGCTTTTCAGCTTGACTGCTCATTGTCCAAGTTTCACATCCATACAAAAGAACAGGCTCTATGTATCCCCTCAACACTCTTTTTCTCGTTTCAATTGACATCTTTTTATTGGTCAGAATGTTTTTCATCTTGCTAAAGGCTACTTTCGCCATGACGATTCTTGTTCTACTCTCTTCAAGGCATCTCCCATCAGATGTTATAACTGTTCCAAGATAATTGTACCGATTCACTTGTTGAAGAATATTTCCATTTACTCGTATATTACATTGTGGCACTTCTTCCTTCCTACTGACGACCATAACCTGAGTCTTTTTACAATTTAATTCTAACCCCAGTTGCTCACTGTGTACAACAACCGCATCTACTAATTGTTGCAGGTCCTGCGCATTGTCTGCAATTAATACTGTATCATCTGCATATCTAATGTTATTGATGTTTCGTCCTCCAATGCTGATTCCATTTATATCCTCTACATTTCTGAAAATATTTTCACTGTACAGGGAAAAAAGATCTGGAGACATCACACATCCCTGCCTAACACCTCTCTTAATTGGCTGATACTGTCCCACTTCATTATCAATCCTTATTGCAGCTTGTTGTTTCCAATATATGTTTTTTATAAGTCTAATGTCTTTCCCATCAATTTGTAGATCTGCAAGCATATCCACCATGCTGACATGTCTAACGCTATCAAAAGCCTTTGTATAGTCAATAAAGCAAAGATGTATATCCTTGTTTACTTCTATAGCACGTTCAATAACTGTTCGCAGCATATACACAGCATTTACTGTACCCTTTCCTTCTACAAACCCGCATTGTTCTTCCCCTATTTCAGGTTGTATCTTCTTCCTCATTCTTTGCATGATAATTCTTAGCAAAATCTTTGTGATGTGACTCATTATTATAATTGTTCTATGTTGATCACATTCCAAGGTTCCTGATTTCTTTGGGATTGCAATAAATATAGAGTTACATAATTCAGGAGGTATATCTCCAGTATCATATAATGTGTTCAGCAGTCTGGTGACTTGATCTATTCCAAATTCTTCTAAAGCTTTAATCATTTCTGTTGTGATGTTATCTGCACCGGGGGCCTTGCCAACTTTCATATGCTTAAGAACATTTCGAACCTCCATCTCCAAAATTGGCGGTCCTTCATTATTAAATCTAATATCATACTGTTCGTCTCTGTTATCATCATAAAGGTGTTTCAAGCCTCCGTTTTAAACGTGTCCGCCTTCTCCAGTTCCTATTGGTTGCTTAGAGGTGTGGCAGTAATTTATGCAATAACTTAATTGTAGCTTTCCTTAACTTCTTCACAAGTTCCATATTGAGGACCCATGTAGTGATCAATGGTGAGGAGACCCGTTGAGTTTCGGCTGACGACCGCGGGTCCAGCTTCCCGATTACTCGCCGAGGACTTACTGAGGACTTTCGGAGGACTCCTCAAGGGTGAAAAAAAAATGGGACATCTCGGTCGGCTGAATTTTTTTTTTTTTTTTTAGGGGAGGGGGGGGGGGAATCTCGGTCGGCAGTAAATTTGTGCTAAAGTGGGAGAAAAAAAGTTTGGAAAACTCGGTAAATTTTTTTTTTTTTTTTTTTGTAAGTGAAAATTTTGGGCGGGTGTCTGGCAAATAGAAAGTTGTAATAGTTGGTGTAAGCTGTGAGACAAAGAGGTGAAGGGGTGGAAAAGTCATTAAGTTGTAAGAAGTGTGTGAACGACTTGTGAGCGAGTGTGGAGACGTGAAAAGGTATGAAAAAATGGTGGTTGTGTTAAAATATTTTTAACTGTACATAAGTAGGAATAGTTGCGGTGGTGACGTGATTCTGGGATACGAAGCTGTGATACCACTACTACAAATACTAATAACTATGCTACTGCTACCACTACAACAATTATGTTACTATTACCTAGTGATTTTTTTTTGGGTAGGTGGTTGTGGGTGCAGTTGGCTGCAGGTTCCTTTGCTACTGCGATATAGGGGGTGGGGTGATTGATATAGAGAAACATTTCAAAGATAAAGTTACAGAACTAGACTGGTACAATTGAGACCAAAACGTAGCGCGACAAATTGAATGCGTGGAAGAGGAGGAAGAGTATATATATTTATAATAAAATATAAAAATAATATATAATAATAATATAAATAATAATATAAATATAATAATAAATATAAAAATATAATAAATAATAATATAATACTCTCTCTCTCTCTCTCTCTCTCTCTCTCTCTCTATATATATATATATATATATATATATATATATATATATATATATATATATATATATATATATATATATATATATATATATATAAGACAATGTATGTATATATGTAAGTCCTTTATGTGTTCGCGAACGGTCCATCCGATTGAGATGAAATTTTCTACAGATGTTCTTCTAATTCCCGGGCAGCCAACTGGCATAGTTTGTTAGTTTATAAACAGTTATTTACGTAATAAATTAACATTGCATTATAATATATGAAAATAATATAGCAATGGGACTTAACTGAAGAAAAGTTATATCAAAGGACATTACTTTTAGTTCCATTGCTATATTATGTAATTTAAATAATTGTTGCATTTGTCTTAAAATTAGTTATCTACAGTCATATGCGTTATAATATAATGATACAATCTTTAAGGCATTCTCAAAGTTTTCATAAAAATAATCCATCTATTTTAAATACGTGAAAATTTTCAAACTCATCTTTTTACGTTTAAAGAATTTATCTACAGTCATGTCCGTTATGCACAAGGTGATAAAAAAAAAAGGTTTCATTAAAAATAATGGATTTATTTTAGATACGTGAAAAAATTTTGTGTGTACTTTTTTTGGGAGATAAACTTGGTTGTCCTTCACACTTTGGCGTTTACAGGTACACATGATTTGTTTTTCCGTTCGCTTGGCCGGGAGAAGGCCAGTATAAAAGTCACACTTGCATAAAATGTATATGCTTTACTTTTATTTTAAAAAGACATTGTTTTTGTATATATTTTATTTTCATTTACATATTTAGAAAAAGATGCAACAACAGTTGACCGTGTGTGCGGTCAACATCATGCTTTCCAAACATTTCATTCAATGGTGTGGTGTGTGGAAGGACATTCTTAAGTTAATTTTTTTTGGGGGGGTTCATACTTTATGCATACTATGTAAATATATCATTTGATGTTCAAACGCCATGTTAAACAGACCTACACAAATACCATATACGCAGCACGAATGTTAAAATACTAAAAGGACATTATTTTTGTAAACAATTAACGTTTATATTTTATTAAAAAGGTGCAACAAAAGATTGCCGCGTGTGCGTTCAACATCAGGTTATCCCAACATTTTATTAAATGTTGTGGGTGTGAAAGAGACAGACAGACAGACAGACATACAGACAGACAGACAGACAGACAGACAACCAGGCCGGGTCGTCAGACAGACAGACAGACAGACAGACAGGCGGGAACGGGAACTTTTACGACTACTTATATGAATTAAATGAGATGCTCCCCATCAGGGTCTGGGCGAAGCCGGGCCGGGTCAGACAGACAGACAGACAGACAGACAGACAGACAGATAGACAGACAGACAGACAGACAGACAGACAGACAGACAGACAGTCGGGAACGGGAACGGGAGCTTATACGACTACTTATATGAATTAAATGAGATGCTCCCCAACTGGGACAGGGTGAAGCCGGGACTGACAGACAGACAGATGGACAGACAAATAGTCGGGAACGGGAGCTTATATGACTACTTATATGAATTAAATTAGATGCTCCCCATCAGGAGCTGGGCGAAGCCGGGCCGGGTCAGACAGACAGACAGATAGACAGACAGACAAACAAGCAGACAGACAGGTAGATAGATAGATCCCCACCAGGGCCTGGGCGAAGCCGGGCCGGGTCAGCTAGAATATATATATATATATATATATATATATATATATATATATATATATATATATATATATATATATATATGCATACTGTTTATTATTGTAAAATTAGTGTTAAATATGTTTCTTAGTTATATTGTAACCAACGTAAAAACAAAATTAATCAAAAAACGAACAACAAACATCGGCCGTAAAATCAACAGTATTCATAAAAGGAACAGCAAATCGGCCTTGGGTTAAACAAATTTTATTATTACCAGAGGGTGAGTGCTATAAAGTAAGCCGTGAAGGTTGAATGACAGCTGATCTGTTCACCCCACAACATGTGGTAAAGTAATCCAACAGAAAGTTACCATGATAACGGCTTATTTGCGCTAAAAGAACTGGTCTAAAGACACTAGAGAAACCATACGTTTTCCCTATAATCAGGTAGATCTTGCCATGGAATTTCACGACGTCGCCTGGAAAGACGTAGTAATGAGAAAACCAGCCACAATCGCACCACACACGGCACTATACCAGTGCGGCGAAACTAGACTTGAAGGTGACATTGGAGGTCTGGAAAAGTAATTATCAAGCGCTTTACCGTAAGGAACACCCGAGTCACAACCTTCAATTGATAATTACTTTTTCTTGCAGTGGCTCTTCCCCTTCAGACAAGCAACCACCAGTTAGATTGTGCTGTTCAAAGACGCTAGTTGTATTTTATAGTGCGGATGAAGCAAGTAGTGTCGTGGTAGTAGTTATATATATACAAAAAGAATATATATATATATATATATATATATATATATATATATATATATATATATATATATATATATATATATATATATATAAGTGAGGCAAAGTACACAAGAATGAATACCCACTATGTTCACGTAGAACATTTACATAAGAGAAAACAACTGTTCCACAGAAAATAAATGAACTTCTATTTGCATACGATCAGTGTTGTTTAATAGCGACAAGTGTAAAGTGTAAAAACCGTCTTTTATCAAAACCAACATCTGTGAGATGAGATACCTGAGGAGAACTCCCAACTTAACAATTCGAGACCTAGAATGAAATAGTGTTATGAGACAGACTGTGAGATTAACACCTTGTGACACATTTATTATATATTTATATTTATTATTTATATTATGACACACCAACAACTACCATCACTTGTCTTACATCAAAAGATCATCTGCGATGAGACCAAGAGAACGTCCAAGAAGAAATTGAATTGACGACATCAAAGACATTGTACAATCACACGGAATGCTGAAACTATCCAGTGCCGCCCATCAGGGGCTGGAGCGCAAATTATAAATCCCCACGAGGTTTGATGGCAAAAGTGGTCGACGATGATGCTGGTAGTTGGTATAATATTATGCTTAATTAGACTGGCACCAGGAAGAGTCAAGTAGCGGACAAGGTAATACCAGTTTGTCTTCTGTGTTTTGTATGTTTCGTGCCCACTACAGTAAAAATAAACAGCAAAAAATACTTCACAACAGAAAAATAAAGATGACAACAAGATATAAAAATGGGGGAAAATACCACAACTAAAATAAAACAGCTAATAAAGTCCGAAGATGTATATTTATATAAAAAATTGTATTAAATCTTCAAAGAGCACACTTATAAAAATAAGTACACGCATTTATAAAAGTAAGTACAAACATGTATTTAAAAAAGCATTTATATTGATATAACAAATGCTATTAACTTTTCATGTAATAGCAGATATATATATATATATATATATATATATATATATATATATATATATATATATATATATATATATATATATATATAATATATATATATATGTCTTATTACACAACGATACCACCCCCTCCACTTCATACTCTAATTTAAAAAGACCAGGGATTCTCTTTTCATAGGCCTTGATGTCCTGACATTCCTGACAGGTAGTGGTACAAGGGATAGTTCTATGAACAGGGCAGACTTCAGACGGGAACCTCTGATTATAGACTATCATATTCTTTTCGTAGGCGTGGTATAACCACCTCAGAGGGTTGTCTCAGCGCTAAGAGCCAAGTAGGGAAAGTCAGTGGCCATTTCACAAATCTGAAAGTCATGATGATAGACACATACTGGTAGACAAAGAACCCAATCTGTAAAGGGAGATCCCCGACTGTCATTTTTTTTTTATTTACTAATTTTGTCGTGTTATCACCCTGACAGTAGGAGTCATCCGAATGTTTGACCTTGTTGGTTAGTGTTTTACCGTAAGCGGCATCCCCTAACAACTTCATTGTCTCTGTCTTAATAGTAGAGGCAGTATTGCTGTCACTTTCACGTCTGGCATCAGACACAATATCCCCAAACTTTTGAAAACAACTAACCGGTTGATATTCAATCAGCTGATATATTTCTGCGACTTCTAGTCCATGTGACAGATACCACTTTAAAAGCGGGGTGGCCAACAGTATCTTTTCCCCAATATAACTAATTATTAACGTGCGACGTGATCCTTTCAGCATATTATGCGACTCGGCGTACTCACGCATAAAGTCACCTATATGCTCTCTACCTACCTAGACGTTTGTAAAGATGGGTGTAATTTCAGAAAAAAATTATCTCTGAGAGGGTCTGGTACATGGATGTCACAGTCTATCAAGGCAAACATACTTGTCTTTTACAGCGACGAGAATCTTTGTCGGTGCAATGGGGTGGCGACCAAACCAGGGTGTGACGACTGGGAAATTCGTGTCTATGAAACTTTTAATGTCTCTATAGTGTCTTGTTAGTTTCTGCCACTCGAATTTCCACATTGAAATTACATTAATTTTATCGTCAGTCTCCAGATACGTACGAATCTCTTGTGTCTTTTTAAATAACTCTGCTAGAGGTTTATTATTGACGAGGTTCACCTCTCTACCATCTCTACCATGTGTCAAAGGACACTGTTGATGCCCGTGAAATAAACAGCCGTGAAATTGATAAACTGTCTTATTCTTCTTATCCCACCCATCTACTCTAATATGTCGATGTCCCAAACGCATTTCACCATCATTAAACTGCGTCTTCAACTCTTCAACTTTTTACCGTGAGAGACCCAAACTAACCATGTTCTACACTTTTGTATATACTTGTTAACCTTATGGGCTTTGAACCACTCATCTTTATATCTAATAGTAGGGAAGTCTGTGGCCATCTCTTGCATTATACCAAATAGATAAAGTACGTTCGCGTCAAAGCCTTTAATTATTTTTACTAGCTTATTACCTCTGATTCTGGTCTGATCTATCTCATGGTTTCTATGAAAGATTACGGTCGGCCCTGCGACTAATACGTCTCTTAACAACTCGTGTAATTTACTCACCTTCTTGCAACATTATGAGAATACTACCTCTTTTGGAGGGTCTTAAAAATATACTTTAGAGTAACCCCTGGGACATACATGGCATCCTTAAACATGTCTATACCTAACTCCTTGTAAAAATTAACTTGTGATTCTAAAGCCTCGATAAAAGTTCCAACATCCTTGTTATTATAAAACACGAGAAAATCCTCTAAGGTAGTCATTTTCTGTTCAACCCACACCTTCTGGCACTCTTGATGTTCTGCCTCTGTAATAATCCTGTTTTAAAGTGTTGAAAAAATGCTGCATGACGTGGTAATTTTGTTTATTTTAATTTTTTCTAAGTCTGTTTCGTATTCATAACAGACATTTTCCTTGGTTTCCTCAACACCATAAAACACTAGGTATTTTGAATAACTAAATCCTGGGGCTATATAAGTACTTATATCTACGAACTTCAACTGATCCGTGGCATACACATACAATTATTATTTCTTTTAACTACAAGTTTGATTGAAGATTCTTCTGATGTAGTAAAGTATGAGATAATATGGATTAATGAGGTTAATATCATACTTCCAGAGATAAATCCTATCACACGTATCTGTTGTAATTAGGCATCTAACTTTGTTGTCAGAGTTGGCTGATTCATCTCACCTAACGTTCTATAAACGTCACAATATTTATCGCGCAAACATTCATGGGCTTTCTCTGACACTTGTTGTAGATGATAAAGCATTCTATTAACTAAACTTGCGGATCACCTGATAAAATAAAACAGACTTCTTGAACCCAGGACATTAGACGTGAGTGGACATGACATGGGAACATGTTTTACTAAAAATTGTATTGAAGCAGTAGGACTTGGAAGGTTGGAATTTTGACAATGACACTCGTAGTCGTATGTAGCTCTGTATGGGTAAACGTACGTAGTATTGACTGAAATACCTTGCTCTGCAAATAATTCCCACACGGTTTCTGGTGGACTGTAGACCCATTCTTAAAAATAAAATTTGGTTTTACCCTCCATTACATGTATCGCAATTTTTCTCCATTTTACCCAACAACGTCCACAATTCCCCACATTTTGGGCAAATACATGCGTGAGCTACTCTGTCAATATATTTATTGTACATGAAATGGTCTTTAAACAATAATAGTCTTAATTTGTTCTCATATTTCCCACTCCCTCTAAGTTTTGGGACCAAGGTCTGCTTTTAGTAGTACTCGAACATATCTATATTAATTTTAAAAGATTGTTCTAAATTGGGGATATGAAGTAATTCATCACAAGGAAACGCAGAGACTCTAAATGTTGATGTTCTTTCCACTCCCTAGCTAAACTTTTGGTGGTCGTCCAAAGTCTTTTATTAATCTGACATTTGAACAATGCAACACACCTAAAGAAACAAATTTATCTGTATATATTTTGTTCGTTGTGTAACGTTGTAGTGTGTTGATTGACTTGATGTTGCATAATGTGTAATGATATGTCACCTAACCAACAACCTATCGGGACCTCATAGATATGAAAGAGGTAAAAGCATGTAGCATATAGTGTGTATTTGCTGTCTTGACGTTGTTGTACAGCGTAGGAAAGAATGTCATGTTCGTGTACTCTTTTGATGAAGGCATCACAGTCGTGTCTGTTATTGATTGGAGCTGGAAATTCTAAAACAGAACTGTTGTTAAAAGAAGCGTGAAAGAAGCGAAGGTCTTGTGTTTCTCTATGTCTTAGACCTAAATTATTGCTCAGGTTTATCTTAAATTTGGACGTTGAAAATCTTATACAAGGCATCTGTCCAGTTGAGAGGCTTTTGTACTAATAAAGAATGTGTATGTCGATAAATATTTACTAATCTTGTGATGTGTCCTGATAGATTCCAAATTTTCTCTATATGTCTGTTGAAGATCGGGTGGAAGGATGTGTAGTGTCTCTGGTTCCCCGGCTGCTAAGATGTCCGCTTCCTAGTCTATCAGTTGGTCAAGAATATTCTCGTCTGGCTGTGTCTGACTTTTAGTTATGTCGTCTGACAGTGTCTGACGTTAGTTATGTTGACTTCAGTTGGCTCTGTAATCTGGATTGATGATGACGATGGTGTCGTCTCTGATGTTGTAAATGCAGTTGTCGAATGTGATGCTGATGTAGACGTATAAATAGGTGTCTGGTGATGTGTTCGTAAGTAGCTTTTAAGGCTATCCTTCCTATTATACAGATTATCACATAACTGACAGGGATATATTTGATCTTTCGTATCGTAAATGGTCCGAATATGGCGGGTAAGATTAATCTTATCACTGAAGAATTTGTCGCACATTGAACACTGGTGGCGGTAGTCTGCTACTTGAGTAGACAGTACACTATGAGGATACCGAAAATATACCTGTGGAGCTGTCCTCTTGCTTTATGATGATGTTTGTGATTTTGTAGAAGCGATTTTGACATTTGATGCTGATTAGATGTATCCATAGATGTTTGGTTATGTGTTCTTATGTGCCGTTGTATGTTGTTCTTTCTGTTGAAATGGTCCGAATGTGGCGATTGAGATTGCATTTATAACTGAAGGTTTTGTCACACGTAGGACACACGAAATCAGATTTGTTAGTACTGGCTATATTGATAGACCAAATCGTGCTGCTAATGTGGTCCACGAGTAATCACCACAATGTCTGAATACATCAAACAACTGTGTTGTTATCGGTTGTGTAGGTTCACCAATGTCTTTTGCAATCACTAACAACACCACCACTAATATACCGTAATGTCTTAAACTATGTGAGTGCCCCAACATTGCCGAATGTCAAGTTCTTCACGAGTAATTGTAAGCCTTTTTGCGAGCATGACCTATCAGTACATCAACACCATGATAATGTTACCACTACGCAACACTGCGTGTGGTGAGTTGTGACCTGTAAACACCTGTTTACCACCGTTATGTGAGAACACGCACTGTTGAAAGCTCCACACGTTCGATTATAAAAGCACAACAGTTCTTGACAGATGATATCACAAAGCGACGGTTGTCACTGCAACAAGACCATGACAATTAATATCACACTTCACTGGTAAGTTGGTATTAGTACAACGACACTGTAATACTGTTTATTACGCAACCAGGCTGGTAGTAGCACTGTTTGTGACAAAGTCTTCACTGGTAAAACCAACACTGGTTACCACCGAAATCTCCGGTGGAGAGAGTTGTTGTAATATTGTAGTCTGATACAGAATGAAGGCGTACAAGAGACTCGGTTATTTTTACACTAGCTGCCCACACCCAACAATTCCACCACCCAACATTTCCAAACCGCCACGTGAGCACCACGGTGTCGTGTGTACAGTTTTTATCATCGGCCCACAACAGATATCTCCTCTCTCCTGTAGGGTGCAAAAGGCAGGGAAAAACACGACAAAAAATACGGTATTGGTGGAGTGCGCACACAGACCACTCAGCACTTTTATCCCCACCACGCTAACCAATCTCTGTTTACCAGAGCTGACATGTTTTGGTGGGAAAATAACTGGCTGATGTTATATCACGCAATAGTTTCTAGTCCAGGCCAAGGCTATGACCTGGTTTTCGTTGTCTGAATCAACAGTTACATTCAGCGCTGTAAGTTGCTGACGTGTTTTGGTAGAAAAATAAATGGGTGATGTTATCTCATGCAATACTCCCTGGTCAAGCCAAGATTATGACCTGGTGTTAGTTGTCTCTATCAACAGTTTATTCAGAGCAGGTACGTTGCTGGCGTGTTTTGGTGGGTGACGTAACGGATGATGGTACTTCTCACGCAATAAACTACTCATAAACATTCTCTGGTCGAGGCCAAGGCTATTGACTTGGTTTTTCGTTGTCTAACTCACCAGATTCGTTCAGAACTTGCTGACGTGTATAGTGGACAATAACTGGGTGATATTATTTTCGCACTAAGACCGACCTAACTACTTTATTCGGAGGTCATGTTTTCGACAGAAAGCAGATGTCTTATGTGTTTTTTCTGCTGACTGACATCCCTGTTTTGTTTTTCTGGTGAAACTTGGCCGTAGTAATCAGATTACCGTATACAACGGTATAAAATTGAGCCGTCTGTAGTTCTGGATCTTTACAACAAAAGCTACTCAGCCCTGCGAGCAGAATCTTTGTGTTACAATCGACGTGGATCAGCTTGCTTTGTTAAAGTCTGTGTTGGTGTATGTCCACAACTAAAGCTATTTAGCCTTGCCAGCAGAACCTTTTTTTTTGTTTTACAACCGACATGGATCAACTTGATTTGGTAATGTCAGTGTTGCTGGATATCCACAACTGAAACTACTCAACCTTACCAGCAGTACCTGTTTTGTTTTACAACCGACGTGGATCACCTTTATTTGGTAAGTTGTTGTATCTATCATTTGTTCATATTCTTTTCAAATAAGTGTCATTACCATCTTAGTGGGAATTTTATGTCTGATTCACCAAAGAATCGTCTTATATACAAATACTTTATGATGAGACAAACAAGGCCTTGGTACCAGTACCCATTGATCTAACAGTCTCACCACCATGAGTCATATAGACCCAGTTAGCAGGCACAGTCGTGAGGTATGTAGTCATCTTCAAATCACAGTGAATAACTGTTACCAACTTCGCGTTTATATACCACTGGATGAGTTAATAAAATCCAGTTTAAACTGGCTTCATCGTCTTTTATCTAGAACCAGTCGACCTACAATACAAGCTGGACCAGAACATGTTTAGACATGTTTTACGTAGGCACAATGTGGCTAATCGAGTTACAATTCGGTCATTGACCCAATGTTTGTTTGAAAGATGGTGTTGAGTACGTGGCAACCTCACGCCTTGATATTTAACGTTCTGATCGTAGTCCTGGACTCGAGAATGTTGTTTGTTTGTCTACTCGTGATTGTCTGTAGTGAGTATTTTAAGGTTGATAAAGTCTATTTTTGAACATGACGTAATATTTCCCGCCATTCCCTGGGCGAAAAGTTTCATTTTGGTGCCATACATATGGATCTTAACCCAATGGTGTTGTAAACAAGTCTTCCACACTCACCCCATTCTTGTCTTGTCTGGTTTCGGCGTGTTACATCTTGAAATAGCTAAACATATGGGTCCGGAATGAGTCATAGAGTCCAGCACTAGTAAGTGTTACAGTAACACATTTGCCAGAGTTAGTGTGTTTAATGAGTACACCCGCAGGGTGTGCATATCTGTTGAGCTTGTTCTTGACTGTTCTCTGCTTGTTCAGTGTATAATATTTCCTGAAAACCTCTCTTATGGCACCTAGATGGTGGTCTCATGATTGTGTAGACATAATTATTGTTGGTCAACCAGCATTCATTTGGTGGTGTGTGCGATGATATTCACTCTTTTTTCACACTAACACTAGCGAGATCAATGATGACAGGGGATGTTCGTGTCAGTAGTGTTTATTCGACTGGTATACTACGTTGTAGTCAGTGTGAGATATATCCTGAGAAGAACGAATAAAAATGATGTAGTATAAAGTATCCTCTCTTCTACCATCACCCATATCGTTTTTTTAAAGAAAATTGTTAAAACTCGTCCACCAGCGTGGAGTGACTGAAGGATAATGTTGTCAGTGACGGGGATCTTTCGCCTATGGCCAGGGATGGTTCTGGAGTTTCGTTTTGACGATTATACTTGAGGATGCACTCCTCAATTCTATTCAGGCTTAATGTTATTATTTCGTCTTAGGTGAGGTGTTGTTGCAGCACACCCCGCCGTCGAACCGTCATTAGGTCCTCAAAACTACCACTATAACCATTATCACAAGAATGAGCGAATGTATTCTCGGCTTCTTGATTTTGTGGGGTATTAAGACACGCCATGCAATAACTATTTGGGTCTGCCCTTAGTATGATCCACAGTTCCCTAATTAGTTTTTCGTACGCATTCATCATAGATAAGAATAAGGTAGTATAGCAGAGTTATATATACACATATTATAAATAATAGCTGTGTATCTGGCATGTACCCCGGTTAGAACAATCCATATATTACTAGCGATAATGAGTATGTAGACCCTGTAAGATATACTTTCTCCTTCCCTGCGAATATAAATATGTATTATGGTACCACCGTAGCTTTACGTTCAAGTGCCAGCACTGTTCTAGATCGATCCATCCTACCGCGATATATTACGACGTGTCTTGTCTCTTCAGTTGTATGTGCCTAGCACCATATATCCCTTCTATTATACTAGTAGTGTTAGGTTAAACTACTTGAAGACAGATAACGAGTATGTGAAAGCTTTATCAAAGTCCAAATTACCATAAGTGTCTTGCCACATGGTGATCTGTTTGCTGCTCAGAGAAAACGGTACTTCTATACGGCAGGGACAGACTACTTGCTCACAAGATAAGCCGTCTATTTTATACACTATCTGAGTTGTGCACACGGCACCACATGTGCTGACTTGGCGATATTTATTCAACAACCTGAATAAGAAAAAATGCGCTGAGTTTACTTTTGCACTCGATACCACCATTAGTGACGTGGTGGTTAGCGATCTTCTTTCTCTCTTACCACCTTCATATATATCTACTTATCATATCTACATATTTCGTATTGTTATATTTATATACATCTGATTGTTACAGACAATGAACGCCTATGCCAACATTGAGGCTGTCATCCAAGCTGGAGACCAATATCACGATTTTACTGCGTCGGATGTATTGAGGAGCAGCCCAATCAGATGGGGAATACATGCATTGGGCATACGTTCCATGAAGTGCTCGACGCCCATCTCTGGGATGTTATGCGCCTTGTATTATCAACTGACGACCTAATCAGGTTGTCTTTTCACTCTTTCAGGCGACGAGTTCTGCGAGTACGCAGACACCACCGCCTACATCCAACTCCAACCACCTCTCCGTCGCCACTAATGTTTCAGTGGAGTCCTTAACCCATTACCCCATTCCGACCATTCATAATTAGGTCACCCTCCCTCCCTACATAATTAATCCCAGTCCACCACGCCAGACTCCTCCACCCAGTCAGACCCCTACGGCTCTACACCGAGCCGAAACCGTACTATTGCCAGTTCCACCTATAACATCACCCCGCAGGACTCTATTATCATTACGGCGTGAGAACGCGTTCCTACCACCCCACGATCCCGATTGTTTCATTTCCCCCCATTCACCTTCTAGTAATAATAAGCATTGATTAGCTCAAGACCAGATGTACAGACCAGATGGAAACAGAGGAAGGGGCCGACCACGTAAACGTTGGACGGAGGGAATAGCAGAGTCCATGGGTATATCGATATATGAAGCCCATAATCGGGCACTCTCACGAAGTTTATACTTCACCTCAACACCGCAAGGTACAAGAGGAACATGATGAGATGAGATGAGATGAGATTAGCTCAAGGCCGATTTGTTGTTAGTTTTTTTTTTTTTTTGGTACTGTTGAGTTAACGTGCAATTTGCTGTACCTTTTTTCTATACTGCTTATTTTACGTCCGATTCGCTGCTCCTATTTTGCATACTGTTGAATGAATGTCAGATTTCTGTTGTTGGTTTTTTTTAAAACTGTAGTTTTTACGTTCGTTACAATATAACTAAGACACATATTTAACACTAATTTTACAATAATAAACTATATATATATATATATATATATATATATATATATATATATATATATATATATATATATATATATATATATATATATATATATATATCCTCTTCCTTCTCTTCCACCATCTTCCTCCATCTTCCACCTTTCTTGAGCTAGGTTTTGGTCTCATCTGTACCAGTCCAGTTCTATAACTATGTATTTCAAATGTTTCTCTATATCACCCCACCCCTGATGTCCCAGTAGCAAAGGCATCCGCAGCAACTGCATCCACAACCACCTACAAAATAATCACTGGGTAATAGTAGCATAATAGTTGTAGTGGTAGCAGTAGCATAGGTATTTGAAGTTGTAACAGTGGTATCACAGGTTCGAATCCCAGAATCACGTCACCACCACAACTATTCCTTCTTGTGTATAGTTCAAAATATTTTAACACAAAAATCATTTTTTTCACACCCCTTCAAGTCTCAACTCTTGCTCATAGACCTTTCACAGACTTCTTACAACTTAATGACTTGTCCACCCCTTCACGTCTTTGCCTCACAGCTCACACCAACTGTCACAGCATTCTACCTGCCAGACACCCGCCCGATATTTTCACATTAAAAAAAAAACAATTTACCGCGTTTTCCAAAAAACAAAATTTCTCACACTTCACCACAAATTTTCCGTCGACCGAGAGTTCCCATTTTATGTCACCCTAGACGAGTACTCAGAAAGTTCTAGGCAAGTCATCGGAAAGTCTTTGGGAGGCTGGACCCGCAGTCCTCAGCCGAAACTTGATGGTCTCCTCATCATTGATCACTACTGACCCCCAATGAGAACTGCACTAATGTGGGTCTGTCCATCCTAACACATACTTTCTGTCGTTGGCGTCTAATAAGATTGTTGGCCTGCTCGTATTTGGAGTCCCACGGTCTAATTGCCATTCTAATTGGTCTCACTTGAGTAATGCAGTTAACGGCAGACTCTACCATGGCATTTTGAATGGCAATTCTTTGATAATTTGTCCCAGTGTATTTCCATTCGGGAGGCAGGGGTGTTTCCAAGGCACCTAGGCCAGGTTCTATACTGGCCAAGAGCTATTGACACGTCATAGTCGCACGTCCTGGGCATCTAGTCCCTTCGGGGTCCTGGCTAACGTCAGTAGGATCGCTGATTTCTCCGACGTCGGAGAGTATCTGTCTGCAAAGCGATAACCATCAGTCTGCACACCAATAAGCCAGACATGGGACAACGGATACTCTCAAAAACTTCAGTGAAGTATGACATCACACTGATGATGGACAACAGGATGTCTTCATCCGACATACAGGACGTCACGCTCGAGTTCCCAACCAGCGAACGCAAGCAAGCCAGCAAGCATTACATTCTCTACTCCAAGGGTTATCATACCCAGAGATAAGAAGTCTGCCGCCTGGGATTTCAGTATTTCACTTGCAGAATTTATAGCACCATCTCTCTTCTTCTCTGCCAATATTTCAACTTCCGTATGTTCCTTCATTTCAGTGTTCATCATCATCATCATCAAGTGCCGTGCCGGCTGTGTAGGCGTTCATGGCTCTCCATAGATCTCGGTCTTTGGTTTTCTGGATCAACTCTGCTGCTGATATTCCTCCATGCCACCGTCTCAATCCATCCAGCATCACTTCTCTTGGTCTACCTCTGCCTCTCTTCCCCTAGATCTTTCCAGTTGTTACGATGTTCTCCAATGCCTCTCTTCTCATCACATGACCGAGGAAAGCTGTTTGTCTCTGTCTTATTGTTGTATATAATGTTATAGTTTCATTAGACTGTTTCAGGCAGTCGTCGTTAGTTACTCTGGCAGTCCAAGGAATTCGCAACATTCGTCTCAGGAACCACATCTCTGTTGCTTCTAATTTCTTCTTAATTTGTTCATTTACATTCCAAGATTCACTGCCATACAATTTAAGTGTTAATGTGTATAAATGTACTTATGGGCTATCATTATTAAAATCATCTCCAATGCCTCTCTTCTCATCACATGACCGAGGAAAGCTGTTTGTCTCTGTCTTATTGTTGTATATAATGTTATAGTTTCATTAGACTGTTTCAGGCAGTCGTCGTTAGTTACTCTGGCAGTGCAAGGAATTCGCAACATTCGTCTCAGGAACCACATCTCTGTTGCTTCTAATTTCTTCTTAATTTGTTCATTTACATTCCAAGATTCACTGCCATACAATTTAAGTGTTAATGTGTATAAATGTACTTATGGGCTATCATTATTAAAATCATCTAGCCAGACAACGTGGACACAGTCAAAAACTGATTTCAGTTATGTCTGCTTTCACAAGTTGAATATCCATCTGGGTGTGTGCATCCTGCAATGAGAGTGCTAAATTTTGCATTCTTGTCCATTTTTACGAGAATGCATAAGCCAGTTACTCTACCCTCAGCATTCCGAACATTAGAATCCGCTATCATCATGTCAGGCGGGATCTGACTGTTCATGAGAGAATGCAATGCTGGTGAAAATGTCTTCATAGTGAAAGTCATCAGCAACTCACATAGCATAGTCAAACACGTTAAGATAATGAGATGACCATTCTTTTTAATCCTAAATTCCTCAAGTTTAGGCCTGGAAGTCTTCATAAACGATGAACGTTCAGCATGAAGTTGACAAATGTTTTTTTTCCAGATGTGGGGGAGGGGGGGGGCTAAATGGTCTCGAGGCGTGGTGTCCGCATCGAGTGCTGGAGGTTCCGGGTACCCGTTGAGGGCCGGGATTTTTTTCACGTGGAATTCTAGTAATAAAATTTCATCTGACCTATGGGTATCGAGATCGGACACCCGTGTTTATTGTTGCGAACGTTAAAAATCCCTTGGCAGTTAGAAATCGAAAAAGAGTAGCATAACGGCGCTGACTTTGCAAAATTTCGAGTTTAAAAATCTACCCAAAGTATTTCAGGATCCTCGCCGGTGCTACGGAGTTCGTGCACTGAGCTGAGTTTCTCTCGACTCAGGCTTAAGTGTGAAGGAGAACGAAGCACTTGTGGGTTACACTAATGTGCCGTAATGTTGATCCTTCGACTAGACTAAACTAAACTAAACTTGTTTTCAGATGTGCAACAACTCAGAACCAGCAGGCAAAATTGAAAAAAAAGAAGGCCTAATGCAGCCATTGTAAAACTCATACTCACAACACAAAAGATTGCAGAAAGAAATCTCAACCTCTTACCACAGCCTGCATGGTAAAACCTAAAGGAGGGAGGGTGAACTGGAATGAACGTTCCAATAAACAGACACATGGGAACACCAACTCAAAACTGCCAGTCACAGACTCTGTCGATCTAAATTCCTCTATGATACAGGTTTATTTTTCGATGCAATTTCACAAGCCTCACTGGTAAACCCAGAACAGGTTACAGATGAAACCGTGGAAATACAGGGATTTGTAAAACATTCCGTGCCTATGACACCATCTGGGGCTAATGTCAGCATAACTTCACGCTATGTTTTGGGAGAAATCAGAGCGGTGGTCATGGAACACCCAATCTATCCTATTTTGCTAGGATGTCGCTATGTCTTCTTAGTAGAACCAGTACAGCCGATGACAGCATCATCAGTACTACACGCCAACAGGCTAAGAAATTCTTGAACGGAAGAAAGGAAAGTTAGGAGAGGAGTATTCACAACTCGTCGTGCCAACTACTTACAGAATGCAAATACTGGAGATCGGACATAGTATGCCGTTCAGAGAACATATGTGAATCAACGCAACAACGTAACGAATCTCAACCTACTACTACTAGTCGGGAATAAACATGGCCATTCAACGATATGTCAAATCATGTCCAGAATGTCAGAGAGTAGCGCAAAAAGCACTGCATACCACCAGCGACATTAGGGGAAATGCACATCACTAGAAATTTCAACAAGAAAGCAAAGGATAGAGAGGTACAGGTGGGAGAAAAAGTGATATTACTTCTTCCCACGAGTCAAAACAAGTTGAAAATCAGTTGGAAAGGACATTATGTAGTCAAGGAGAAAACTTTCAGAACAAACTCAAGATCTCTATAAAGGGGGAAAATAAAATCTTTCAACTAAAAATGTTACGAAAGTACCACGAGAGACCCACACCGAGACAACACATTTGATACCAATGGCCGTAGCAATAGAAGTTGATCTTGGAACCTGAATGGGGGTTGAGTATCCTCTGCAGTTCAAAGAGACTTATAGAGATGTGGAATTTAGTCCAACATTAACGACGGATCAGCAGCAGCAGTTCGAGAGTGCTAAGAGAATTATGCAGAGATAATAACAGACAAGTCAGGACTGACAAATCTAGTAGAAATCGACATGATGTTGATGGATCCAACACCTGTGCAAGTCAAAGCCTACCCTGTTGCATACACCAAAGCCAAACCTCTCAAAGATGAAATTCAACAACTGCTTTTAGCTCGGATAATATCACCGTTAGAAGCTCCTTATAATGCAAGTGTAGTTCTATTGAGGAAACCCAGTGGTGAACATAGATTATACATTGATTATAGTCAGCTGAACGCTGTAACAGAGATTCAACCGGAACCACTGCCAGATCAGAATCAAGTTTTCACCAGCTTCAACATAGCAAAATATTTCAGATAGATCTCAGCAAGGGATATTATCAAATCTCAGTAAAAAAAAAAAAAAAAAGGAAGTAAGCCGTGGTTAGCCTTCAGCACTCCAGATGGACACTATTAATTTAAAGTTCTTCCTTTCGGATTAAGCAATGCACCCAGTGTCTTCACTCCGATGATGAGGACACTATTATGACCATTGAAACATCCACGTCTTAGCACCTTCATGGATGACATCCTTATTGCTACATAAATATTCGAGGAATATCTTGAGACTTTGAAGATACTGTTTAACCGCCTGAAAGAAGCGGGGTTGCCAGCAAGAGCAAAGAAGTGCCAGATTGGGTTCCGGCAATTAGATTTTTGGGACACACAATATCTCAAGGGAAAATGCAACTTTATGACGGTAATGTGGAGAATCTAAGGAATGCACCGCGATCCAGAACCAAAAAGGATGTGGGATCTTTTGTATCCCTCTGCAGATTTTACCAAGGATACACCCCAAAGTTCAATTCCCTCGCATCGCCGTTGACAAATCACACTCGGAAATGGGAACCGTAGAATGTCGTTTGGTCTGCTGACTGCGAAAGAGCATACGAGGAGTTAAAGAAAGCTTTAACAGCTAAACCAGTTCTTCACCTGCCAGATCTAATACGTCCATGGATACTCAGGACGGACGCAAGCAATATAGGAATTGGTGTCAACTTATTTCATGGAATGGATGAGGATCAATCAATACACTTCCCAGTTGCCTATGCGAGTAGAAAATTGAATTCAGCCGAACGCAATTATTCTACCATCAAAATAGAATGTTTAGGTTTAGTTTGGACAGTAGAGAAGTTCCAGGCGTACGTGTATTGAAAACAATTCACAATACATTGTGATCATCAACCTCTCGCGTTCCTGGCCTGGCAGCCTCAAAAAACTTAAATGCTCGACTAATGAGAAGGTGTTAATCCTACAACCCTATTCGTTTCAAATAGAATATATTCCAGGAAGGATAAACTTCGCAGCAGATGTCCTCACCAGACATCCTATTGAAGATTCTGTGCAAGAATCAGAAGAGGAAGAAAAGAATGGGAGTAGAAAGTGTCGCCCGTTGTCCCTGTGATTAGAGGAATCAACATGTACACTGTTTTACTTCTATATCATCAGCCTTGAAATCTAGTGGACCTTTGTCTACACAACCCCTTCAGTCTTTGGATCACTATCTCTCTCACTTCTTACCACGGGACAATCCCCCTCTTCATATTCCTCCAGAACATACCCACACAACTCTGGCTTCTAACAAACGATAAAATAATTTAATAAAGAAAAGTGTCAGGTGTGTGAAAAGTATGTGTATGGAACGTCTGTAGTATAGTCTATGGTGTATGCGAGAAGATACCAGTAAGTTCAGGATCTCTCATCATAATGTCCAGCCATACCACATCACAACACAGCACGTGCAGAGGGACCTCACCAAATGAAGCGTCTCTCCGACAAGGGGTTGACTTCTTCCATTTTATCGTGGATAGTCTGGATGCCGAGTTACCAATGTTACTTATGGTAGAATACTGTCCATGAATTCGAAACACTCGATGTACCTAAGGTGTCTATAACAATCCTGGAACCTAGGAAAACCGGCACTTCTCTCACACGACCCCTAAGAAACAAACCGAAGGTGTCTGTTCGAGTAAATTCTTCCTGTCTTATTGGACAGGTTACTGAATAGTTTTCCTCACCATTATACCTTCTCTACATACTAATGTCATAGTCCTGAGAAGTAATCACCATTATACTGCTCTACATAATAATGTCATAGTTCTGTGAAATATTTACTGTTCATATAAATCAGCCCTTTCTGGACCTCAGACACTGACAACCAGCCTGTATTATGTTAAAAAATCAAGGCCTAGATGAGACCATGATTTGTGGAATGGTGTCCCATTGCCGACGCCATTTAGCAAACTGCTTTTAGTGTTATTGTCATTTACCACCTCTCTGATTGTCATTGGGTTCTCCTGCACAGAAGAACCTGTCGGAAAGAGAACAACTGGTGAGAGAAACCCGATTCAGACCTACTCTATGTGAGTGTATATCGAAAGCCACACTCAGATATTTATATCCTAATTAACATTGAACTAAACTCTGGCATAAAGCAGAGTAGGTCATCACATTGGCCTGAGACATAGTAAGAAAAGGAAAGATTAAAGGAAAAGCGTAGAAACTCCATTAGACACACTACCGGAAGATCATACCATTGACATTTCTCTTAACACCCCCCCCCCCCGCCACAACTCTCAATCTCACTGAATATCATCCCACTACATTGGTCTTAACCTGCTGAGTTAAACGATGTATTACTTGACCTAGTTTAAGCTACGTATCAGCCGTCTGCGGCCGACGCTCCTAGAATAGGATCACACAACGCACCCTCACTACGCTCGATTCCTAATCTCTATAAATTAATCACCCTATGTAAACTATTCCAGTCCCGAATTGTAATCACACATTCACAGCATTTACAAATGTCCGTTGCCTATAAACAACACTGGTCACTGTGGTTCCTTTTCTTATTTAGACTGGAACAGACGAACACTCCTTTTCTTATCAATCCATCTCGCCCACTGTGATTGTAAAAAGTTTATCCCCTGCCACGAACTGTGTGTCTCAATGACGTCACTGTCTTGACCGGAATCCAGATGCAGGGAAACTCTCCTTCTTTTCATTCTTCAGATCGGGGTAAACAGTATGCCGACTAGTCCCCCTTTGATCCGGACTTCCTTCTCCTGTATTCAAAGAATCTTGGTTGGTGTTTGATCTGGTAAACTTCCCTACAACAAAGATTTTCGGCGGCCCAGAAACGACTGTCTCTGGGCTCCATCAATCTGATCGGCATCTCCAGTGGTTCCGTGACAGAAAGGATTAGAGGAAATATCAGCTTGTTACGGTTGCTCAAAGCAACAGTTTTTCAGGCGAACAACAGCTGGGAGGGGAGCCACGTGGTATATTTATTCGCAAGCCCTAACTTCGCTGTGAATATTCTCCGCAATACCTTTCAAAAGTAAAACCGAAACAGTGATGGTTTGTTCCCCACTTCTAAGATCCAAATTTTACAAGAACAGACTCATTTTCGACGTGATAGCCAAAAACGTGGACGGGAAAAGCTAAGATAAAAACAGCAACGACCGGCGCACGCTCTCATTATGTATACCACAAACTCGTCGTCACAAGAAGAAGGCCGACTGTGAATGCTGTGAAAGTTCCTAACATCTCTACGAACGCAAGATAGAAAATCAATTCTTGAGAATAGGACCAACAAACCATCAGCCAGTGTATTTGGAAACCAATCCAAATCTAAGACCTGACATCTTGGTGTTGACATGAAGTGTTAGAGCCAGTCAAAAGAATGAAGGTAGTGGCTAGATACAGCTAGATCCAGACCTGAATTTGTGAATGTAACAGCTTGGCTGATTGTAGCAGCTTGACTGAGTGAGGCAGCTGATATAGTGAGGCCAAATACTACCCGCAAGAAGTTTCTTCACCATTAAAGGGCAGGTATCTTAAATATCTTAGTCTATTTATAGAATTGGAGAACTAAGAGCCACTATCCTATTAGTACCTGGAAAGAACAACACACTGAAGCTTAACATATATCACAGTGACTTCTTGGAGCTAGAATCCATAACCCACAAGTCAATACAAGGCAGTGCAGACCAATTTTTCTGTTTCTTATTTACTACCACAGCGGATCTGCAGGAACATTACCTGAGAAATTGGACAATAGCCTGTAGTATTAGACACATATGGGGAGGGGAGTTTCATTGATGAAAATATATAATTATGTAATGAGATCCTGATGTAAATGAACTTTTTTTCCCATGATGATGCATTGAATGGAATAATGTTGTAAAATCATTACTGTTCATTACTAACTATATAGTTAATAAATGATGAAAAAAGGAGGTCATTTCCTCTCGTGAGTGTGTTTCTAGTCGTAATAAAATTGTTTTAATTAGCAACCCTATATTAATAATTATTTAGTTGAGAGAGGAGAAGTAAGGAACCACCAAAAGGATATTTTGGGTATTCTGAGAAAAATTTTCAGTTATTTCCTGGAGGTATTCCTTGGTTCTCTGAAACTTTATTTCTGGTCTCAAATAATTGAGCCAGTCACAGCTACATTAATTATAACGGGCAGGATCACATTGAGAAAGAGGAACTTAGTATCCTTTATCTCTTTGGGGTTGTCCCAACAACCATACATCCGAAACCGATGTTACATGTCATTGGCTTCTCGATCTCTCAAGAATCGCCCTGCTTAATTCTTCTCAGGAACTTAGAGTAAAGTGATTCATCTCTAATTTCACACTCTTGTCTGTCCCCTTTCTTTGCTAGTTAACAAATTATCCTTCTTCCCATTCTAATGGCGTTTACCAGACTGCTAAATATACGTGCAGTAATTCAGTTAAGGCGTGTAAGTTAGATTTAATGGCTTCTGCTGGGATGCCTTCTGGACAGAGCAGCTTTTCCACCCTTTAGTAATTGGAAGGCTTTGGTAAACTCTTCCGTGGATGCTTTCTCGTATTTGATATCCAGCTTTTCTCCATCAGGCTAAATATCTGAAGGGTCTTCCGGGACCCGTCTGTTTAGGAGTTCCTAAATGTATTCATCTAAAAGTATTTATCCAATCTGTTTAGTTAATACTTACTGACAGTGATACATTTTTCAAGTCTATTTTTGATTTGTCCACTTGGATAATTATGCTTTCCTTCTATCTTATTTGTGTTATAAATGTATCCGAGGTTCTATTTTGGTGCTGCCTATATATATATATATATATATATATATATATATATATATATATATATATATATATATATATATATATATATATATATATATATATATATATATATATATATATATATATTGAAGTGACATATGTCTGGGTTCACTGACATTAAGGAGAGTTACCTTGCTAGTACATAAACAAGTGACCGGGCATGAGAAAGAATAGACGAAAGTTGGAGACAGTGAGTTAAAGGGTGTGAAGGGGTTTTAAGCTTGGTAGTATGGATGGGGGGAGATAAACAGTCGTTAGGCTGGGGAGTAGTGTTGTGTGAAGCCTGGGGAGGGGCTGCACGAAAGTTTAAAAGACAGTGGAAAACATTGAATGGGGCAGTTGAAGCTGAGACCGACTGAGGGTCGGACCGTTTTGGGTAGTTGAAGTGGAGATCCTGAGAGGGTCAGATCGTTTCAGGTAGTCGAGTGTGGAGACTTGTTCAGTGTATGTCAACTGTCGGAGTAATTCGAATAGTGAGGGAGTTAAGCAGAGAACTCCATGCTGTGTGTTTCAATGAGAGGAATTCGAATAGTGAGGGAGTTAAGTAGAGAACTCAGTGCTATGTGTTTCAGGGAAAGTAATTCGGAGGCGAAGTATTAAAGACTGAGCCTAAGTGCCAGCAGCGTGAGTGTTTGGGATGGGTTTTGGTTTTGATGCATCGTGGTTAATCAGTTGTTCAACACAACATTTACACGGACATACCCTAGACACAACTATAGCCACTCCAGCTGTCACTCTATCATCATTCACTGAGTGACAGACGATGAAGTGAGGGCTCTCCGATCAAGAACTCGGTATTTGGATTTACATCAGTACGAATCAATCTTAAGCAAAACGACATGGTTTTCCATTTTCAACCCGGTGAAAGCGAGTAGGCAACGACGAAGACAGTATTCCAAACCAAATCTATTTCACGAGAAAGCCACCACATGTAAATATACATTGCCCACCCGGAGAGGGAGAGTGGACAATGGGGGTTACTCACAGTACACAGACAAGGTTTGCGCTGCTGAAAGAGTCGTCTGGCGGACAGCGGGCGAAAGAGTCGGGTTGACAAAAAGTCAGCGCTGTTAAGGACATGTGAAACACAGACAGCCGTTTACAGAGCGGATTATTTTGTACACGATACCTTTGCTAGTTCGGGTGAACTTGAGGACAGCGAGTGTTTGTGTACGGCGTTTTCAGAGTTCGGCGCAGATAATAGGACGTGAAGGGGCGCCAGAGGAGTTACTAGTGTAATTCATTGTTAAAAACACTCGCCCGGGAAGGGTAGTTATAGGAGAAAAGTGTGGAGAACACACAGAAGTGACAATTGTTGCTCCACAGAAAAGGAACAGTTTCTGCACGTATTATTGTGATAAAGGGAAACTGAGATGACCTGCGGGGTCAAGACCGTGGACAACGGAAAGTTACTAAATAATTGTCCATAGTAGAACAAGATAAACAAGTTGTTTTTGCACTGAAACTAGGTTTGACGTTTAACGTCATTGTGTGTGTGTCATCATCGGGTCATTGGGAAACAATCCACAACAGACATTCAGGGGCCGTCATCACAAGTATGGTCGCATTTCTTTACAAATAAAGGACTTACAAAACGTTTTAAAGCGCGGGATCATTTACTGCCATTCTTTAGTTTAACCTTGTCAGCAACAGTGAAGCAATGCCATCACTTCAAGGCGTTGGGATAATTACTATCATCTTCAACTTTTACGACAGTCGAAAATCGTTATAAAAAAAAGTGACAACGCATCAGAACAGTAATTCATTGTTGAAATCTAACGTCGTAATCTTTTCAAAACAGTAACCGACAGACATTTCTAGGCGATTTTCGGAGACTATTGGAAACAAACTAAGGATTTTTGTGAGATTCTACCATCGCATTGTTGTCGGCTACTCTTTTTGTTTCTGTTGCTCTCATCGTCCTAAGTATTGTTGTTGTGTGTTACGCAATTATTTGTATGTGGTCCAGTGTTCGTAATAAGTAGGGTATTTTTGCATTGTTTCGCGGAGTGCGTGATATATGGTATTGTTGTAATTCTTATGTTAAAACAGCTTCAATCTAGATGTTATCTGTCAGTTTATATTATGCGCACGGTATGGTCTTACATGGGCATGTTTATGTCAGTGGTTTTTATTTCTATGTAATCACCCGTCTGCGTGTCACCGGCCTATGCGTCTAGCGTCTAATAGTTGTCACTTAGTGTGTATCATTCATTTGTGTATTTATATGTATGTTTAACACTATTTCCAGGAATTTTTCTACAGTTATTTAATATATAGTCGAGGGAGTATAGGTAATACCCCCCTCACTACCTAGTGCTTGTAGAGTGACTGGGTGAGTATAGAGTGATATTATTAGTACTACGAATTTACGTACACAGTGAGTGGAGGTGTACTTAGGGAAGGTACACAAAGACTAGCAGCAGAGTTTTTACCTTTATAGTTGGCTGACAGACAGCAACGTGTCCACAAGGACACATAAATATGCGGGTACATAAATATAATGCGTTTCTATGTTATGTGGATTATTATGCCATGTATTAGCTCATGCATTGGTACACAAGATGGAAAGTTGGTGGTATTGAGGTGTTGGTAATATGGTAGTCTACTATGACTACTAGATGTATTATTTAGAGGGGTAGCTAAAGTAAGATGGGGTCATACTTAGGGCTACCCAGGCAATATGTCTGGGTCACATAGTTGATAAGTATTAGTCTCCCAACATTTGAAAACGATGTTTTCTTTTGAGGAGGGGGTAATGACATACGCCTGGGTTCACTGACATTAAGGAGAGTGATGTTGCTAGTACATAAACAAGTGACCGGGCATGAGAAAGAATAGACGAAAGTTGGAAACAGTGAGTTAAAGGGTGTGAAGGGGTTTTCAGCTTGCTAGTATGGATGGGGGAGAGAGACAGTTATTAGGCTGGGGAGTAGTGTTGTGTGAAGCCTGGGGAGGGGCTGCAAGAAAGTTTAAAAGACAGTGGAAAACATTGACTGGGGCAGTTGAAGCTGAGACCGACTTAGGGTCGACCGTTTTGGGCAGTTGAAGTTGAGATCCTGAGATGGTCAGATCGTTTTGGGAGTCGAGTGTGGAGACTCGACCAGTGTATGTCAACTGTCGGAGTAATTCGAATAGTGAGGGAGTTAAGTAGAGAACTCCATGCTGTGTGTTTCAATGAGAGGAATTCGAATAGTGAGGGAGTTAAGTAGAGAACTCAGTGCTATATGTTTCAGGGAAAGTAATTCGGAGGCGAAGTATTAAAGACTGATCCCAAGTGCCAGCAGCGTGAGTGTTTGGGATTACGTGTACTGTGCCTGTGCCTATGCAATGTATATATATACAACATTATTCCTCAGGAACGTTCATTGTGTGTGTGTGTGTGTGTGTGTGTGTGTGTGTGTGTATATATATCTTCTTCTTCTTCTTCAGCGTTCCGAGCCATTGAGGTTCTTTGCTGCAAATACAATCCGTCTCCATTCTTCTCTCTGGTGGACCTTCTCTTGCCAGTCGTTGATTCCAAGTGCTTGTAGGTCTGTACATGTATTATATCTCCACCGCCTTCTTGGTCTACCTCGGGGTCTACGGTCATTTATTTCCTGAGTGTAAGCGAGTTTTGTTTCCCTATTATCTTCCATTCTTTCTATATGCCCCAGCCATTGTAGTCTATTAGCCTTCATGATACCAGTGACTAGCGGGGACTTAAACAGATCATAAATGTCTTTGTTACTTCTTCTTTTCCACTCTCCACTTTGTGTATCCCTAATGGGTCCAAAGATGCGTCTTAAAATTTTGTTCTCAAAGGTTTGTAACAAGGCTTCGTCTCCTTTCGTTGTACTCCATTTTTCAGAGCCATACAGCACAACTGGTCTGATCAGTGTTTTGTATATTGTGATTTTGGTGTTACGAGATAGCGCCTTTGATTTTAGTAGATGTTGTAGTGCATAGTATATCTTATTTCCAGAGTTGATTCTAGTTTGTATTTCTTCCCTTATGATGTTGGAGCAGTTGAAGATCGTACCCAGGTATTTGTATGTTTCCGTTCTTTTAATGGTCATATTATCTATTTGTATGTGGCCAGAGTTTCTAGCCATTCCGTCTCTTGAAATTACCATATATTCTGTCTTATCTTGGTTGATAACCAGCCCCATCTGTTGGGCTTTTCCCTTTAAGTGAGTCAATATTTCCAATGTCTTTTGTTCACTTTGCCCTATAATATCTATATCATCTGCATAACCAAGCAGCTTGGATGTTCCTCCAATATCACATTCCTCCTTTACCTTCCTTACAACTTTCTCTAGAGCCAGATTGAAGAGTAGCGGCGATAGTGCATCACCCTGTTTCAAGCCAGATGTTATTTAGAAGGGGTCTGATTTCCTGCCTTTATATGCTACTATATTATAAGTATCTTCCATGCATAGTCTGGTCATGTTGATTAACTTCCTTGGTATTCCAAATTCCTGCATAGCATTCCATAGACTATTCCTATGGACACTATCATAAGCCTTATTAAAATCCACAAAAATGTTATGGAGATCTCTTTTATATTCCCAATGTTTCTCGGCTATTTGTCGTAAGATAAATATCTGATCTATTGTTGATCTGTTTTGTCTAAAACCCGCCTGGTAGTCACCTAATATGTCTTCTGACTATGGTTTTAGTCTATTTAGTAATACTGCGGATAGTATCTTATAGCTTGTGGACAGTAGTGATATTCCTCTATAATTTCCACATTGGAACTTGTCTCCTTTCTTAAAGATAGGTATCAATAATGACTCTTTCCAGTCATGGGGTAATTCTTCTGTCCTCCAGATTTTTATTATTAGTTCGTATAGCTTTAGATGTAATGCATGGCCACCTGCCTTTATAAATTCAGCAGCAATTCCATCAGTCCCAGTTGCCTTATTGTTTTTAAGTCGTGTGATTACATATAGGATTTCTTCAAATGTAGGTTCTTCAATTTGTGGTTCGCATGTTAGAACCTCTTCTTGTGAGAAAATGTTACTTGGAGCTTCACAATTTAGTAATTCAATAAAATATTCTTTCCATGTGTTGCACATTTCCTCATTGGTATTTATCATATTCCCATTTTTGTCTTTTAAACCATATGTGTTTTGTTGGTGCCCTCGTTTCATTGACTTCAGTTCTTTAAAAAAATTTCTGGATTCATTTTTCTGGTGATTAGTTTCCATATCTTTGATTATATTACTCATATATTCTCGCTTCTGCTGTCTGACTATTTTTGTAGCCTCTTTACATTCATTTCTATAATGCTCTTCCTTTTGGATGTTATTGATGTCATTTAACCATACATGTCTGGCATTCTTCTTCCTAATGACTGCTTCTTCACATTTTTGATTGAACCATCTGTTCTTTCTATGCGTGGTTAACACACCGAGACATTCTTCTGCGGTAGACTGAATTGTATTCTTGATGTTCAACTAAGTTTGGTCAATGCTTTCCTCCAAAGGGTTTTGCAGAGTTTCAAGTTTACATTTTATTTCATCTGTAAATTTATCTTTGACTGTAATGTCTTGCAGTTTTTCTCTGTTATATGTTGGGTGTAATCTTTGTAATTTAGTATAGAAAGCTCTCTTAAGTTTTATTTTAATTTTTGCTCCAACGAGGAAGTGGTCACTGTGGCACTCAGCTCCTCTATAACTTCTGACTTGCTGTATGTTTGATGCATTTCTGTTGTTAATTAAAATGTGATCTATTTGATTATAGGTTCTCTTGTCACATGATTTCCAAGTGTGTTTGTGTATATCCTTTCTTTGTAGTCTGGTACTGCTAACCTGCAGTCCTTTGGCTTCTGCCAGGTTGATGACTCTCCATCCATTATCATTTGAAGTTGTATGTAGGCTTTCCATACCGGCCACTTTTTTATTAGTTTGCTCTCTACCTATTTTTGCATTGAAGTCTCCCAGCATAATCAGGATGTCCTGTTTGGGGGTTACTTCTATGACATCTTCCAGATCATTATAAAAGTCTTCTTTAATATCATCTTCTTTCTCTTCAGTAGGTGCATGTACATTAATCATCGTTATATTTTTCCATTTACCTTTTATTCGTAATTTACTAATCCTGTCATTAAAAGCTTTAAAGTTTAAAACGTTCCCCCATAACTCTTTTTTTATGACAAATCCTGTTCCTAATTCATGTTTATTTTGGGTGTTTCCTCCATATATTATAATCATTCCATTTTGCTCTAAAGTACCCTCTCCTGGCCACCTTATTTCTTGAATTGCTGTTATATCCATTTGATATTCAATCAGCTCCCGGGTTAGTTCTTCGGCCGCTCCAACTCGATATAGTGTCCGTACATTCCATGTTCCAAATCTCAAAAGTCCTTTAACGTTCCAAGGTCGTTGTCCAGATAAGTCAGTCCGATATTGAGGCTCATGCATTTGTTTCGTAACAAAGACAGGTTTTTACAAAAGTGGGGATGTTAACCCCACGCTTCAACCCCCAACCTGGAGGACCAGGGTGTTTCTCTTTGTCTGTTCTCTACCCTTTGACCTGTCCGGCTTGGGAGGCCCTGCTGGTAGCTACGCTACCGCCGGCATAGCTCTCAGGGTCATTGAGAAACTCAAGCTCCCCCACCACGACAAGGTGGAAACACCATCGGGGGAGTGTATGTATATATATATATATATACACACACACACACACACACACACACACACACACACACACACACACACACACACACACACACTGAACGTTCCTGAGGAATAATGTTGTATCCAGATGTTCAAATTAAAGTATTGTGTGCACATTCTGGGTTTTGGTTTTGGTGCATCGTGGTTAATCAGTTGTTCAACATAACACGGACATACCCTAGACACAACTATAGCTACTCCATCTGTCACTCTATTATCATTCACTTTGTGACAGAAGTTTGTCTACCGTTATCTGCTTTTTAAATTCTTTATTAGCTTCTGCATATTTATCCTGCACTCTGGCTTTCGAAGCGCTGGTTTTCCTATTGTTCAAATCTGCATTTTCAGTGTTACAGTATGGACTGGGAATGCTCACTGTCTCAAAGAGTCAGCTAGTGAAACTAGAGCGCATACAGAATGAAGCCATTAGGGTTATTCTGAGGTATACAAGGGATACCACAATTAATATCTATGCGAGACATCCTGGCGTTGCCGACCATTCCACACAGATTCGTGGCATGTGACACCACACACTCAAGTCTGAGAATGTAGGTGGGAGAGGTTACTGCAGCTTTCCGCTGGTTGGAGAACAAACTGTACACGTATAGTGTGATTGTAACTGATTCACAAAGTATGCTGTCAAAGGTGAAGACTGGCATGATTCATGTAGAATGGCATGCATCGATTCAGAAGTCGTAGTTTGTGATAATTCGCTGGAATTTATTTTTCTTCATTGCACTCCGGTGTGCTGGGTAATTGAACAAAAAGACAGACTGGCTTGTGCCGCATCACTAAGGCGCGATTTGATGCATGATAAGGCAGACGTGATGAAGGCCTGCTGGGAGAATGCGATTAATACATAAGAACAGATAGACTACCATGGTCTAGAGAGAATGCAGCAGCAGAACGTGGTCAGAGGATCTGGTCGACTATCGTAATTCAGAGGTAAAACACGGACACATAATCAGATTGCAGCGGGAACCATTAATATTGGAACTCTTCGCCTGATGGTTAAGATGAGGACTGAGCGCTTATGGGCATGCCCCGAGTGCTGTGACGTCTGTTCTTGACTCAACTTAACGTAAATCTGCTTTCTTACTTTTCCGTCCTTCTATCCTTTTCAGGGTTTCCTCAGTTATTCATGCTTCTTCGTTTCTTTCACTCCATTTGTGTTTGGCTTACTGCCATCATACTTCCATAATCGCTTCGTCTACTGCCTGTTGTAGGGACTAATATTTATTGAAAACTGTGACATTGAATTGTTACTTAATTACCTGATTTATGATATATCATTCAATTTATTTATTTCTGCGTTTATGGGATGGTGTGTACCTTTTGAGCTTCAGTTTCATTTTAGCCATCAGAAGACGATGCTGGTTTTTATTGCTGAAAATGAAACTCAGTTACAAGAGATGATAGATATAATTGAAACCGAAAGTAAAACCAAACCTCTTTGTCTTCATAACAGAAAAGTTGAGTTAATAGTAGCTGCAAAGAAAACATTTCTTACAGTCCAAAAACACATATATTTGCTTGGTGAATTTAAACACAGAAGCCACAAACAATATATTTCACTATTCCTTACCTGGCAAATTTTGTTGCATCTCGTAAGATGCATACTGCAGAGTTAATATCACATGAAGTGAATAAATGAAAACACACTATGGTTGATACATTGAAACACATAGTCAGTTGTTCCAATCTTGGGCATGTTATCAATCAGGCGATTCTAGTTGGTTATATGCCAACACAAAGGCTTCATTTCTATTGCGAAATTATTCTGGAGGATAAGGTAATTGTAGAATAGCCCAAGCAAAAGAGACATTTCACAAGATGAACATTCTCTGCTATATATTTGTCAATATTGATGAATTAAACAGTTTTTACGATCTACATATAATGAATCATGATGCACTGAAGTGAATGAAAGACAATTAACTGACTGCTTAGGAATTATATTGAGGCTGTAGAGTTGTAGTTTTAAGGGCGATCAATGGGCGCATTATCAACGGATGAAAAACGCAATCAAGATGTTTTGACAGACGTAAACTGACAAAGAGAATTAGTTAACCCTCCTCAGAAGAAGGCAGGAGATATCCTGTGTGCTGTCCGTATTTATTTTTAATTATTATGTTTTCTTGTATTGGTTTTGTTTTTCAGTTGATGCAGACTTCGGTGGAAACTTAGTTAGTTAGTTAGTTAGTTAGTTAGTTAGTCGAGGCTCCAACTTCACGGCAACGGGTCGTCCCCATTATGCTCCGTTCCTGTGCCAGTGAATATCACACAAAATGCTCCCCACTGTCCAGTGTAATAAGTGGAACAGACAGGAGTCTCGGCAATCCAACAGCCCGCACATGTACACTGTGCATAATGCCGCCGCCAGAATGCCAACACATAGTCCTACACGAAAAACCACAGTTCATCGTCGATAGAATCGGCAGTCACCAGAAATACCTTATTGACCCGGGTTTTCTCACATGGTTCTGTCTCTATCCGCAGGGCGACCCGCCGAAAGCGTCGCATTAAGCGCTGACTCCGTAGCTCCAGCGCCGACTCCCAGGAGTCTCCTGAAAAATGCACTCGTGAACCGAAAAGGCAAATCAGTCAATTCAGAAACCACCGGTAGCCTTTGTTCCGAACATGCAGGTCACTGTACAAACAAAAGCGGACATGTAAAAGCATTCCACGTGAATATCGCAGCTCACAGAGTCGCGCCACGCACTCACTCAGTAGCAGGGCGACGGAACGATATACTACGGAACCATATACTACCAGTCCAACATGAGGAAAATGCGAAATGCAAACCGCAGCCACGAAGATGAATACTCCAAAGGCCGTAGCGGTTCAATGTCTAACCGCTATGCTGGGGACCGGAAGTAAGTGGATGACTTCGGTGGAAACATTCGTCTATGTCTCTGTGTGTTGTTCCATCGGTCGATCTTCCCTCTCATATTATGTTTTAATTCAGAATTACTTTTTTCTCCCGATGATATTATATGGAAACTTCATGAGAGATGAAGTATGTCGTAACAACAGGAAACAGGAGGGGAGGAAAAGGAGGGGTCGACAAGTTGCTGGATGGCTTTACATCTTGGGATAAGTAACATCGGTATCCTAAATCACTGGTAGTATACAAGACAGAAGTTAGTAGGCAAACTTGATAACCAGCTCCCAAAGGTATGTACTATAAAACAGGGATGTGTTAGAGCGTAATGGGAAAAACAGCTTTGTACACTTCTTAATGGTTTATTATTTTTAGCTTTCTCACAGTCGTACGCAGTTAATCACACTTCAATATTTAATGAATAAATTCATGTCAATTTGTTGATGTTAGTTAGTTGCATATCCTTTACAAGACGTCGCAGTCAACCCCAGCATTCTTGGCTGTTGGTGATCTCTTGTCAAGTTTACGTTCAGTAGTTTGCCATTGCTTTCTGAACGACCTGCACTCATACCATTGCATAAAAAACAACGCACAACGGTCTGCTGCCAAATCTCCCGCAACTATGTTTGGAACGCGGTATGCGTGATTACGAACTGTGTCCGTAACCTTTTCGTCATGGCGCATGCGATGTGTTGACGGGTGAAATTTAAAGAGTGCTTTACTTGGGCACCATATGTTTGCAGTGTCAAACGGAGCGTATAAAGGACACAGGTTGCACTGCCTGACCAGAATAATATATTTAGGAATGTTATTTAGTATTCATAGAAGAGACGAGAACATAATTAAACAACACGGCACACGCAGGAAAACATTATAATTCAATAACAATTATGACTTTTTAAATCATAATACCATGACGGCTCCAGGGCTTCCCTTTGAGCATTGAGTTGGAGTTTGTTGTAAGGTCTAATGATGAGCTTGTCACTGTATACTATGCTGGACGTATCAGTGGGGGTAAGACTCTGTGTGTGTGACTGTGTGTGTGTTTGTGTGAGTGAGTGATAGCAGAGAGTTGAACGTTATATGCCACATGCAATTCCATACGTTTATTGTGTATCCTAATCTTTCAATTTATTATTTTTATTGTCACTTGATCTTCGTGTACAATATTACAACTGTTACATTGATTAAATCACCATGTTTCTATAAGCTGAATGTAATATTATCTGATTGAATTGTAATAATATATTTTACGTTACACAATGTATATGTAAAATATATTTTTTGTATTTTTGTGCGGATGCTCAAGGCAGGTGTAAATGTGTGTCCGATTGTGTGGGAGAATTGAGTGAATGATTTAGTGTTTGTATCTGTGAGTGGGTATATGTGCGTGCATGTAAGGAAGTCTCTCTGTGTGTGTGTGTGTGTGTGTGTGTGTGACTGTGCGGATTTACAGCTGTGTGAGCATTTGTGTATTTGCGTGTGTGCAAGTGTGTATGTTTGACTATATGATATAGGAAGGAGTGTATGTATGTGCCTTGGTGTATGTATGAATGAAGATATATGGACATTAGAGAGATAGAGAGAGAGAGAGAGAGAGAGAGAGAGAGAGAGAGAGACAGACAGACAGACAGACAGACAGACAGACAGACAGACAGACAGACAGACAGACAGACAGACAGACAGACAGACAGACAGACAGATGGAGAGAGATGGAGAAAGAGAGAATATGTATGTATGTATCAGTAAATTTTTGTTAGTGAGTTTGTGATTGTGAGTGCGTATGTGTGTTTGCGACGGAGTATGCATTTGAGTGTTTTTGAGTGGGTGCATAACAGTGAGAGTTTGTGTAAATAATGTAAGTATGTAATACAGGTGATGTGCATGTGTATCTGGCTGCCTTCCAGTCGTATAATATGGTAATATGCATTGTTTATGTTCACAACATTTATTTGACAATGTTTTTGTTTTCTTATGTGGATGTAACATGCAAAATAGTTAAATGATGTACGAAAGATTAGTGATCGGAAAGGCCGAATGTAAGACGGGCCTGCGTGTCCAGTTTGTGACCCTTTGGGAAAAAATCTTTCGTTCGTTCACACTAACTCGAGTTACTTCGTAAGGTTAAGTATATATGATCTACTTAGCTGAACGTATTGATGGAGATGTCTAACGGGGAGCTAGTCAATAATCACATAAACATGTGTTTACTTTGCGTGTGTACACAGTTCTCGAGTACAGCAGGAATGAAGAAAATATATCTTCTGTCGCAGCTGCAAGACATGGTGAACTACACAGCTCAAGCATAGTCAACAACAACAACAACAACAACAACAACAACAACAACAACAACAACAACAAAGATAATAGACCATGTGACACATCTTGAAACGTATTGGGCTTATGATAAAGTAAAGTAAGTAAGCCTTTTACACACCTAATGCATTTTGTATATGGTGATTAAACCATATTTTATAGACCTTCGACACTCGATGGATGATATAGTCATTATCACACAGGCTACCTTTACTTCTGAAGACACTTTCTGTTACATGTGTGTTTACATTAGAGCCCAGGTCAGTTGTAAAGAAGCCCCGCTTTGAAATTGATTCGAATACACGAACACAAGGCTAACAGGAAGCGCGTTAGTCACTGCCCTACAGAGACGAGAAGAAACAAAGGTTACACATTGAAAGCTTTGTCCTGCGAATGCAAAGAAAGTGAAATTGGATCATTTTATGAATGATATTTGAGGAGATGAGACAATGGGCTGGTTCTAGAAGCTAAATATGCAGATTGTCAACGTCTTACATGCACACAGGTATTCAAATTCTTTATATGTACTCAAGGAGACATCAGTCGTACGTATGGTATACACGTTTTTATTCAGGAGAACCTGATCATTGTCACAATGTACACACAAGGCGGTGAAATCATTATGTACAAAATCAGCCTTACAAACACTTATAGCACTCAGCCAATTACACAAGCCCTACACACAATTACTCGCTATCTTCAACTAGCACTCCCGCAAAAGCTATACACTCGCTCCAGAACACACTACGATCCTTCCTCTAAACTGTCTGAGTCCCGTCTGAGGTTTTCAAACTGGTCGGTTCGTCTGGTGGTACTGGACCACGTGCCCCTCGTGACAACCCGGGCTGTCTCAACAGTCACGTAGTGCGTCAGTCCGCCCGTGTTGTGTTGGGTCGTTCGGTGTAATGCCATCTGGTCAGTTCAGGACAGCGTTCCGTGAACTTATGTCCCCTCATATCACTAGATCTTGTCTTGTCGGTGTCCTGTCTATGACATCTCTGTGTCCCCACCGATGTCCTGTCTCTAATATCCCTACCGTCCTGCAGATGTCCTGTCTTATGACATCTCTGTGCCCGTACCCATGTCCTGCCTATCATTATCTCTGTAGTCCTTGACTCTATTCTGTCCCTTGTCCTCTCTCTGTCCTGTCCCTATTCCCCCAACACTCTGACATCCACCCATTCTCCCCGGGTATTATGTCACCAAATTCATTCCAAGGATTGTGACACAATGCCGTCTATGCATATAAAATTAGTCTGAACTAATTCGTCAGTGAGTTGTGGGAATTAATCAGTCACTGTATTTGTGTATCACTCTGATTCATAAGGAAATGATGCACTGTTGAAGTATCCATCCACTGGTCTATCATCAGCTTCACACCTTTGATATGCTGCCAGGAGTAACATACTCTCCTACATTCTACTACTGGAAGCTGTTAACGGACCAAGGAATATTGTCTTACAATTATGGTTTCCCAATAACATGGAACCGTTTTTCACACACCCAGAATTGGTGCCTCGAAAGAATTTGTCTCTTTTAACGGAGACTAATCATGGATATAATATCCATGGCTCCCGTAAAATGTTCCCTCAACATCTTTATTCAAGAACTGTGTCCACTGATTTACACCTTTCTAGCTCCCGCTTGTTGGTAGACTTTTCTCTTGTGTAGTCGTAACCTATATTAATCCCTTGTGCCCCTTGTATAAGTGTGATCTCCCTGTCTTAGAAAGTGGTGTTTGTACGTTATATGTTCGTATTATGTGAGTTTGCGTGTTATGTTATTACTACTGTATGTTTTAATTAGAAACATAGATGTATGTTTATAATCTATGTATTTTTGGTTTTAAAATGTCATCAGGTAGGTCACTATATCTCACAACTGAAGGCTATTGCTCAATTTTTGAGATGAGTTACCGAACTGTGATCCTTGAAAACATAACCATAGTTGCAGTGTAATTCTAAAGTCAACACATGTAAAATCAATGAACGCTCACATGTGTTTAAAAAAAAACGACGAAGACAAATCATTACCAAAAAAAAAAAAAAAAAAAAAAAAAAAAAAAAAAAAAAAAACTTGTGCAAAAAAGTGCACCAACATTCATACTTCTTGATTTAATACATTCACTCTTCCTTTTATACGCGTTTTACTCAGTCATTCATACTATGCATTGTTAAAAATGTTTCTCATATTTAAATAAGATAGGCACGTTTTGAAGTTGACAAAACGAACTGATTTAATTTTATCACTATAATATTACTATACAAATTATATACAAGATTGTCTTATTGCGTTAAACAATAGTAAGGGGAAAAACCTTCAATTTTTTTTTAATTCAGGTTTTGTAAATTTAGTTTAAGTGATGTTTAAATTAAAGAAATGTAATTCAACAAAATAAATAAATATATTGCAAGCTATCTTAGCTCCCTTATGTCTAAACTTTATTACTTATTTACTTATTAAGGAATTTATAAGCGAAAATGTATTAGAACTTATGTAATTTACTACGTGAGAAAATAGTATAAATAATAATTATAAAAGTTGTCTTCTCACAAAATCTAACTATAGCATATTAGTTTGATGTTATTTAACCTTTAAATTTCTAACATATAGGAAAAATGTATATTACTGTGCATTTTTAATAAAATAATATCGACATTTAAATGTTATCTAACTAACTCTTTAATATAATCCAATCTAACTATTTACACTAATTGCGTAGTCGTTCTAGATGACTGGCGCTGTTGTCTTATCCTTCATCTGCTCGATTGCAAGGTCTGACGGTCTCGTTAGCAAGTCGGCCAAAATGATCTTAGAACCCTTGATGTGTTTAATGGAGCTTAAATTCTTTCCATTAAGCATAGTTTTCAAACTGGTCGGTTCGTCTTGTGGTACTGGACCACGTGTCCCTCGTGACAACCCGGGCTGTCTCAATAGTCACATAGTGCGTTAGTCCGCCCATGTTGTGTTGGGTCGTTCGGTGTAATGCCATCTGGTCAGTTCAGGACAGCGTCCCCTGAACTTATGTCCCCTCATATCAATAGGTCTTGTCCTGTCGGTGTCCTGTCTATGACATCTCTGTGTCCCCACCGATGTCCTGTCTCTAATCTCCATACCGTCCTGCAGATGTCCTGTCTATGACATCTCTGTGCCCTTACCCATAACCTGTCTATCATTATCTCTGTAGTCTTTGACTCTATTCTGTCCCTTGTCCTCTCTCTGTCCTGTCCCTATTCCCCCAACACTCTGACACAGATGAGCAGAAAGGAGCGACCGCATTGGGTAAGTAGAACACTGATAACTGCCACAAGGCATGTGCCCGTTACACGCTAGGCAGGGATTAGAAGGAGAATTCCCGACTATGCACTGAATCCAAGGGATGCGGGAATGCGTCACGGGAATGGCAACGTGACGACGAAACGTAAACATAGGATACGCTGTGTGACTTTCGAACGGAGAGGTGGTGGTTCTAAGTTGAATAAGAAATAGTGCGACTATTAAAGAATAGAAGGCTGGCAGTGGACTCATTTGAAGATACGGATAGACACTGGCATAGCTGGAGAAAGTGGAGAACGACATTGATGGAAGGACAGTGGATAAATGACATTGGGAGATCAAGCAATGACTCAACGTTAACTGAAGCCACTATGAGTAGAGGTCACCTAGACACACTGATTACTACGGCATCATAACGGATGGGTAGACGAAAGGAGGAATACCGGTGAGGAAAGCTTGAGGAGAAATAACGGGTAGTACACGCACGGATAGTTAAGTATTCATTCTACCGCCGGCCTGGTGTCACAGGCCAGGTAGAGGACTATTTATGTAAGTACATTTACTGTTTGACAGCTGCATAATAAACAGCGATATTTTCTCATTTATCAACAATCGTCTGCCGATTAATTTCTTCATCGATCCGAATACATTGAAGTTATGTTAAGTTTGAGCCAACATTGACTTATAGTTGATCACATAGATTATAATAAATAATAGGATCAGCTTTAACGCAATAACGGACAACTCTTGACAGCGTACAGGGAGAAAGGAAAGGGCTTCCTGGAGGGGTATTTCGAGCGGACAAGAGCGCTATATGTGCAGTCGGTGAGGATTTTGCTCGGATAATCGAGTAATGCTAGAACAACGTGTATGTGAAAGATATCACACATATGCTGAAGAAAACAAACGACAGCGCCACGGGTCAAGAAGCAGTAAATTATGCTCAGATGAGAAATCTAAGCGATACAGAACTGGAAGAAATGGTGAATCATTTCAACTCCAGTGTTGAAACATCGTCAGCGCCCTCAGGCTGGCTGCATAGCCATTTAACTATCTAAGCTAAATAACGATCATACTAGACTAAATGGCTAAAGGATCATCACTTAGCAAAATAGATATGGCAAGGTTATTAAGAAGGGGATAGCGGAAAATTACACGAGCACATAGAAAGATGTAGACTGCTCCCAAGAGTACTGTGGAGTTAGTGACAAGGAAGAAACAAACGCGACGATTCTGGTTTATCATATCTAAGAAGGATTCCAGAATACGCATAAAATCGTGATAGTGGCCTTGGATATTGAGGATTCATAATTAAGTATGATTATTTAATGTGTACTCTAATGGAAACAAAGATAGATCCCTGGATCGTTAACTGGATTGCACCGGTTTTATACGAAGGTGATGTCGCTCTACACATTGGGGCTTGATGGTTCCGTTGCCCAGCTACTGAGTGAGTGCGTGGCGCGACACTGAGAGCTGTGGGTTTCGTGTGAAGTGCTTTTGAATCTGCCTAAGTTTTTTTTTTAGGGAACGTGACAGCATGTTCGGAGCGATGGCAGGTGGCTATGTCCCAGAGTTGACCGGTTTTTGCCTTATGCAGAAATGCGTGGCTGTTAGGCTTCTGGTTAACTGCCACTGCCATCGGTGATGAACTTTATTTTCGTGGACTGTGTGGGTGGATGAACATCTAGGAAACATCCAGATAGGAAAATGACTGCCGATTCCATCAGAGATGAATTGGGTGTTTCGTGGGGGATTGATGTGTTGACATTCTGATATTATGCACAGTATATCTGTGGGAGCTGTTGTTTGTCGAGACTCCTGTCTTTTCCACTTTTCACATTGGGCAGTGGGGAGCGTTTTGTGTGATATTCACTGGCACAGGAACGGAGCATAATGGGGACGACCCGTTGCTGTGAAGTTGGAACTGCGACTAACTAACTAACTAACTAACTAATTGGAACTCCGAACCTTGCACTATTGCACCGGGACTGCCTCAAGCATCTGCTATTTCACTGTTGCTTTACAACGATTACACAAGCTGGTTATCAATGATAGAAGTAGTATGCGTTTCGCGTATTTTGACATTTGAGGACGATGTGTTTATACACGGGAGAAATAGAATGGTAAAATCAACAGCAATGCAAATTTCGGTGAATAAATTTGGTGTATGGAAACGGGTGGACGGGAACAGATTCCACCATACACCCCGACAAAGCAGCTATGTTATAATGATCTTTAAATAACAACGTTATTGGGGATTAGCGCCTGAACACCACCATAATTTGAATAACGAAGACACAAACAATAGATTGCACGATTTATTGCCTGGAATATTTCGCTGCATCTCGTCAGGTACATACTGCAGAAATCACACAATGTAAAGTAAATTAACTAGATACATCCTTCAAGTTGAAATATACACATATTCGCACAGTAATGGGTTGACATGCGATATCTTCGAGGCGTGAAGCCCTAATATATCTTTCAACGTTTTGCTAAACGTAGCCACGGCCCCCGCTTCGAATATTTTCACGATGACTTTCTTTGAGACATTGTCGAAATAGAATCTGACTCGCGTCGGACCATCGACCTCCGACTCTTTCATTATTCGATTCAGCTCCGCTATAAACGCGTCTGGTGAGCTGTATAGGCCTGAGGGACACAGTTTTCTGGAATTTCCTCTGCTTGGTGAGTTGGATCTTATCCACACTTCATGCTCTAGTACATTGCAGTAGTAGTTGGGAAATTGAATTTCGGCCAGACCCACTTCGTAATACTGATTCACCTCAATAGTCTGTGGTAACTTGACGAAATAGTGACCTAGTGTGTTCTTGGGAAACATGTTGGGCGAAACATTGCTCGGTAATGTCACGTAGAAACTCATATTTTAGGGTTTGGTAGCATGTAACCCAGACAGCTGCTTAGCAGAGCGATCCATAACTTGCCCTCGGCTGCGTCGACGCTGTCTCGAGACAGATTGAATAGTGATACGCCAATGACGGTGTATATAACGACCAGTGGACAGAAAAAGACAATCTCTAGTCGCGGCACTCGTCAACCAAACATGCACAAGACCGAGTTTCTTTCTCCTTCTGTGGTACTTTGGGGGTCACTTTCCACGTTGGTTTCTTCCATTAGTATCTGGTTTGGTCTGAGACCCAGCTGTTGAATGACTTGGGATACCCGAACCACTTGACTAAGTACTCTTTACCGCCACATCGCCTGGGTCTTTCTTGTAAGACTGATTCGACGCGATACACTTGCTTGTCTCCGACGAGTTGTATTTCTTCTCGGTAGAATGAGCCTTGAAGTTCTTCCCCTGAATCGTCTTTTAGCACATACGTCACCGGACTGGTCTGGTTTATACGACTGACGGTAAACAGTTCTTCTGTCCACGAGGGCGTATGTCTTTTTTTAAAAGGTTGTTTAGGTTCAGCCAGTCGGACTCGTCGCCGGCCGTAAAATACACTTTTCTGTCGATAGTCTTCTGATACAGGTTATCCACACCTCGCATTAATTCGTATAGTTGACTTGCGCTGGCGCCATGCTAATACTTCTGTGATACGATCAGTTGTAGTTTCGGATCATTTTATCTATCACGTCGACATAGCGAAGTTTATTGGTCTTGGTAAAATATCGCCACATTTTTTCTTTCAAGGTTCGATTGAATCTTTCCACTATTGCGGCTTTCACATCTTCATTCTCACTGGTAAAGAAATGCACACCTCTATCTTTCAGAAAATTAAAACAAGTCCGGTTGACAAATTCCGATCATTTATCAGTCTGAAAATTTATCGGTTGTCTATCAGCAAACATTTTACTCACGGCGTCCACTAGCTCTTTCCCCGTTTTCTTCTTGATCGGGATGGCCCAAGCATATTTATTAAACACATCGAGACATGTCACTAGGTACGACATCCCATCATTGTATCTTTGTAATTGTCTCATATCTATCAAGTCGGCTTGAAACTGTTGATTTATACCACCGCCTCTGGAAACGATGACGGATCGGTTTATGCAAAGTATACGTATCCTGATGTCGTAGCCAAGTCTCTATATTCTTCAATTTAGCATTCCGTTTTAGAGCGGCGGCTCCGCCGTAGGCTCCGGGTTTCTGTGGGTCGTAGTAATATTTTCTTATTTGCGAGGCAATTGTTCCCACTAGGTGTAGGTATCTTACTCTACTTCTTATTTCGCCTGAGTCTGTAAGGTGGTGTTGTCTTGACTGTTTTGGACTCGAATACTTGACTTTTAGCGGGTGTTGGTTGAATAGGTGTTGGTTTACTGTTAGCCAGCGTCGGTTGAAGAGGGGACTCGGCTACTGAAGCCAGTAAAGTGCTGACTTCGGGTGTTTGTTCCTTGAGATCCACATTCCCTAAAGGCTTATGTCTGTACTGTTCAAGTCGATTCAAATACCGCAGCAAAGTCTGTTGATACACGCGGACTTTTCCCCTTGGTGATAGATCTTCTGTCTCCAGGACTTGTTGCATTTTCTGATCCAAGTCACGCACATTATCTGTTAATGTGTCGGGTGGTACATAGGGTCTTTCCAGCATCCGGGGATCTATCAAGATCATTTTCTTCATTATAAACCCACGATGCCTTTTAGTACGTTTAGAATAACACCTAATAAAGCACCTATGAATCCACCTTGCTGCAAGATTTGTTTCCTCTTCTTAATAGATAGCTTCTTACGCGTGAGCGCTCTCAGACTGTTCTTGTGCCGCCGCAATCGTCTCTTCTGAGCCGGTGTCAGTGGAACATTACCTTTTAACACATTGTGACAGCATTCGCAAATCGATTAGACGAGGTCTGGGAAAGCCGATTTAATTACGACTTTCGCATCAGCCGGCTTCGCCTCGCCCAGAAATCGCAGCATGGCCCCGTGACGTTTTATTCGGTGGGAATATTATTTAGGCACGTAGACGATTTGACGCTGATCTGGAAAAAATATGACTTCGTAAGCGGAGCTGATCTGGTATTTCCTGTCGAAGGTCAACCAGCAAATAACCGTGTGGAGCCCCTGTCGCGTCCTAAAACTCTCTTGTACATATGACACGCGACCTGGGTACACCTGTTTGGCTAGATTGGTAATCTGAGACCCATCACGTGGTTTCTTAAACACCACTAGGTAATGGAATTCAAGCTGATGGTTCTCTGCTCTTTATTCTTCCCAAAGAGATTCTGGACTATATACATGACACTGCGGTTGCGATGATGACTACCTTTCGTAAATAGTTTAGTCACCCTATCATCTGTCTCGGACATTAGGTCATTTATTACCACTAGACGACGTCTATCGCCTGTTTACTGCTCCATATCCGGCAAGCCTTCGTTAAATTGAACGCCTTTCATAGTCTCATACACGGATTGCCATTCTCCCTAGCACCATATAATCTCCTCTAGAATCGGATCGACCATGTTTGATAGATGTGCCAGAAACTTTTGCACAAAGACGGATTTTCCACACCCCGTTGATCCCGCAATCAAAGCCGTAAAAGGATGTTTCCATCTCGGATCCATGACTAATAATAATCACCTATCCTCTAGAGATTTTTATTTTATGGGACTTGAGCCCGCCGCCACCCGCCGCTCCGCCGCCCGCCGCAGCGTCGCCCGCGTGCCCCCGGGACCAGATGTCAACCGGAAGTAGTCATCAGGACAACCGGAAGTGACAACCAGACCCAAGAAAATACCCGCCAAAATTTCAAAAATGTGGTCGGAAAAGGATCCAATTTGGTGACGTCAGAGCATAGGATCATGACTTTTGTATAGTAAAAAATTACGTCACCAGAAGGATCCGGATCCTTATTTACGAGTTATCTAGTATCCAAGATTCTACTAGCATTTCTCCTTCCTCCTTGATGTCTCGTAAAATCTCTTCATTCTTCTCCGATGTTTGAACCATGGTTTCAACTTCTTGTGTGATGTGTTGCTGAATATCTTTTATTTCAGCAAGCAGCTTTTCGTTGTCGTTGGTCTTTGTTTGGAGTAATTTGACTTGCTTCTTATGTTCATCAATCTGGATTTGAAGTCGATCTCGTTTAGCTCTTGATACATAGGTGGCTGTCTTGTCCCTCCGCATGGCTTCCTTATATGGTGTTCTCGTGTTAATTGCGATCTTTAGGACGTCCCTGTGTCTTTGGAGGTACGGACAGCCCAGGTATCTTGCTCCATGCTTGCCCAGGCAGTTGGTGCACTTTCTCTTATTATTGGGAGCTCTGAAGTCGGTGTCATGCTTGGCCAGCGGACACTCCCTGAAGGCGTGGTGTTCGGCGCAGTAACGGCAGATTTCACTCTCGCTGCGGCATATTGTTCGACTGTGACCGGCCCTCTGGCATCTCGAGCATTGGTTGATTCTTGGTATAAACCATTCAAGCTGTTGAGTTATATTGTTGATTGACACCAAGACCATGAGAGGTATTTTTAAACGCTACACGTCCACCTGATCTCTTAAGCAGAGAGAATCAGACACTTAGCTGTCCAGCATAAGGTGGAACAACAGAAGGCCCCTTGTGCAAGTTAAGCACTTAACAATCCCACAGCAGTTATATATCGCAAAGAACAGACCTTTAGACTCCTGCCCTAGCAACATGGTTAGGGAATGAAAAGGGCAGACAGTGAAGGAACTGATCCATAGAGGTCCGAAAGAATGTGATTATCCGAAGGCACTGAAAGAGATTGACCTAAGACAAAGACATCTATATCTATAAAACAAAGTGTATGTATATATGTATGTAAATATGTATTTCCTTTATTTGTTCGCGAACGGCCCATCCGATTGAGATGAAATTTTTTACACGCCTTCCTTTCATTCCAGAGCTGTCAACTGTCATAGTTTTTTTTCTTCTTCCTCCTCCCTCCTCCCCCTCCCAAAATACGTACGTAAATATATGATGATGATGATGAAAGAATCCCCGAACCAAAACGCTAGGGAAAGGGAAGAAAATGACGTGACTACACAGAATCGTCACACGGCAATCATCATCATCAAGTGCCGTGCCGGCTGGCTTAGGCGTTCATGGCTCTCCGTAGATCTCAGTCTTTGGTTTTTTGGATCAACTCTGCTGCTGATATTCCTCCATGCCACGGCAATATCAATAACAATTCATCTTTTTATGTGTAAGGAAGTTATCTACAGTCGTGTAGAAGGGAAAAACTAGACGAGTATGAATTCGGAATGGCGAACTCTCTCCTCCTCTCTTCTCCTCCCTCCTCCTCCCTCTACCTCCTCCCTCCACCCTCCTCCTCTTCCTCCTCCCTCTCATCCCTCTCCCTCCTCCCTCCTCCTTCTCCCTCTTCCTTCTCCCTCTTCCTCTCCCCACCTCCTCCATCCTACTCCCTCCTACTCCCTCCTACTCCCTCCGCCTCCTCCTCATCTTCCCTCCTTCTCCCTCTCCCTCCTCATCCTTCCTACTCCTCCTACCTCCTCCCTCCTCCTCCCTCTACCTCCTCCTCCTCCCTCCACCCTCCTCCTCCCTTCTCCTCCTCTTCCTCCTCCCTTTCCTTCCTCCTCCTCCTCCCTCTACCTCCTCCTCCCCCTACCTCTTTCCTCCTCCCTCCTCCTCCTCTTCCACCTCCCTTTCCTTCCTCCCCTCCTCATTCTCCCTCCTTCCTCTCCCTCCTTCCTCCTCCTCCTTCCTTCTTCTCCCTCTGCCTCCTCCCTCTTTCTCTCCCCTCCTCCTCCCTCCTCCTCCTTCTCCTCCTCCTCCCTCCTTCTCCTCCTCCTCTCCCCTCCTCCTACCCTCTTCCTCTTCCCCTCCTCCCTCTCCCTCCTCCATCCTCCTCCTCCCTCTTCCTCCTCCTCCCTCTTCCTCCTCCTCCCTCTTCCTCCCTCTCCCTCCTCCATCCTCCTCCTCCCTCTTCCTCCTCCTTCTTCCTCCTCCTTCCTTCTCCTTCCTCCTCCCTCTTCCTCCTCCTCCTACCTCCTCCCTCCTCCTCCCTCCTCCCTTTTCCTCCCTCCTCCTCCTCCCTCAAGCTCCTCCCTCCTCCTCTCCACTCTTCCTCCTACCCTCTTCTCCTCCGAAGTCGGAGAGTGTCTGCCTGTACGGCGAGGAACCACCAGTCTGCACACCAATAAGCCAGACATGGGACAACGGATACTCACGCAAAACTCAGGTCTTGTATGACATCACACTGATTTTGGACAACAGGATGTCTTCATCCGACGTACAGGACTTCGCGTTGGAGCTCAAGCCAACGAACACAAGCAAGCAAGCAAGCAAGCAAGCTACCCTCTTCCTCTTCCCCTCCCCCTCCTCCCTATCCCTCCTCCTCCCTTCACATTCCTCCTCCTCCCTCTTCCTCCTCCTCCCTCCTCCTCCTCCCTCCTCCTCCTCATCCCTCCTTCTATCTCCTCCTCCTTCTTCCTCCCTCCTCCTCCTCCCTCCTCCCCTCCTCCTTCCTCCTCCTCCCTCTCCTCCTCCTCCCTCCTCTTCCTCCCTCTACCTCCTCCCTCCTCCTCCCTTCACATTCCTCCTCCTCCCTCTTCCCCCTCCTCCCTCCTCCTCATCCCTCCTCCTGCCTTCTCCTCCTCCCTCCTCCTCCTCCCTTCACATTCCTCCCCCTCCCTCTTCCTCCTCCTCCCTCCTCCTCCTCATCCCTCCTTCTCCCTCCTCCTTCTTCTTCCTCCCTCCTCCTCCTCCTCCCTCCTCCCCCTCCTCCGTCCTCCTCCTAACTCCTCCTCCTCCCTCCTCCTCCTCCCTCCTCCTCCCTTCACATTCCTCCTCCTCCCTCTTCCTCCTCCTCCCTCCTCCTCATCCCTCCTCCTCCCTCCTCCTCCTCCTCCTCCTCCTCCCTCCTCCTCATAACTCCTCCTCCCTCCTCCTCCTTCTTCCTCCCTCCTCCTCCTCCCTCCTCCCCCTCCTCCTTCCTCCTCCTCCCTCTCCGCCTCCTCCCTCCTCCTCCCTCTACCTCCTCCTCCTCCTCCCTCTACCTCCTCCTCCTCCCTCCTCCTCATCACTCCTCCCCCTCCTCCTCCTTCTTCCTCCCTCCTCCTCCTCCCTCCTCCCCCTCCTCCTTCCTGCTCATCCCTCTCCGCCTCCTCCCTCCTCCTCCCTCTACCTCCTCCCTCTACCTCCTCCCTCCTCCTCCCTTCACATTCCTCCTCCTCCCTCTTCCTCCTCCTCCCTCCTCCTCCTCTCTCCGCCTCCCTCCTCCTCCTCCCTCTACCACCTCCCTCCTCCCTCCTCCTCCCTTCACATTCCTCCTCCTCCCTCCTCCTCCTCCCTCCTCCTCCTCCCTCCTCCTTCTCCCCCTCCTTCTCCTCCTTCTCCCTCCTCCTTCTCCCTCTTCCTCCTCCCTCCTCCTCGCCTCCTCCTCCACCCTACTCCTCCCTCCTCCTCCTAATCCCTCCTCCTCCCTCCTATTCCTCCCTACTCCTCCTGTCTCCTCCCTCCTCCTCCCTCCTCTTTCCTCCTCCACCTCCCTCTTCCTCCTCCCTCCTCCATTTACCCAAGACAGACAGACAGTCAGACAGATAGTCGGGAATGGGATCTTATATGACTACTTTATAATTTAAATGAGATGCTCTCCACCATGGGCTGGGCCGGGTCAGACAGACAGACAGATAGATAGATAGATAGATAGACAGACAGACAGACAGACAGACAGACAGACAGATAGTCGGTAACGGGAACGAGAACTTATATGACTACTTATATGAATTAAATGAGATGCTCCCCACCAGGGTCTGGGCGAAGCCGGGCCGGGTCAGCTAGTAATTTTATAAAATGAAGCATATTTTCTGCTGTTTATCTTTATCAAGCAAGTTGAGGGAAAGAGTTTTTAAGAGCTATGTTGAGTCAATCCTGATGTATGGATGCGAAAGACGGACAATAAGCATACACATGAGCAATTAAGAGGAAGCCGCGGAGATTAGATTATATAGAAACATTAATAGAACACAGTGGACAGATAAAAGGAGCTATGGCGATATCGTGAAAGGAGTTGACTCACAAAGCTGGCTACTCGCATTTGAAGAAGATAGGTCACATTCTTTGCGCATGTCACGAGAAGGGGAAAAATGGAGTATGTTGTCACAACAGGGAAGTTGGAGGTGAAGAGAAGCAGGGAGAGAACAAGATAGAAGATCTTGGACAGTCTGACATCATGTCAGTGAGGAACATCAGTCTGAGAAAGGACTATCAGCACATATGACAGAGAGCTGTGGACAGATATGATCGCCAATGTTACACGGCATGGAGTATCTCTTCTTCTTCTTCTTCTTCTTCTTCTTCTTCTTCTTCTTCTTCTTCTTCTTCTTCTTCTTCTTCTTCTTCTTCTTCTTCTTCTTCTTCTTCTTCTTCTTCTTCTTCTTCTTCTTCTTCTTCTGCTTCTGCTTCTTCTTCTTCTTCTTCTTCTTCTTCTTCTTCTTCTTCTTCTTCTTCTTCTTCTTCTTCTTCTTCTTCTTCTTCTTCTTCTTCTTCTTCTTCTTCTTCTGCTTCTTCTTCTTCTTCTTCTTCTTCTTCTTCTTCTTCTTCTTCTTCTTCTTCTTCTTCTTCTTCTTCTTCTTCTTCTTCTTCTTCTTCTTCTTCTTCTTCTTCTTCTTCTTCTGCTTCTTCTGCTTCTTCTTCTTCTTCTTCTTCTTCTTCTTCTTCTTCTTCTTCTTCTTCTTCTTCTTCTTCTTCTTCTTCTTCTTCTTCTTCTTCTTCTTCTTCTTCTCTTCTTCTCCTTCTTCTTCTTCTTCTTCTTCTTCTTCTTCTTCTTCTTCTTCTTCTTCTTCTTCTTCTTCTTCTTCTTCTTCTTCTTCTTCTTCTTCTTCTTCTTCTTCTTCTTCTTCTTCTTCTTCTTTCTTCTTCTTCTACTTCTTCAGTGTTCCGAGCCATTGAGGCATGGAGTATAAGAGGAAGAAAAGAAGAAAACAAATTACCCTTAGGTGATACAGGTATTAATTAACACTAAGAGCTCTGAAATCGAAAGGCGACCAGGTGGAGTGCGAGGTGTTTATCGATATTGTACATCGGCGCCGAAGTTTATGAGAGCCGAGTAATAGCATGTCAAACTAAAAAATAGCAAAATTAGTGTACTTTAGATGTGTTATTTAGCACCAGGAGATCAACATCCGCATTGGTAAGACAGCAACAAGAATGAACAGATTAAGGAAAAGATTCTGGGAGTTCAGGAAGCTAACTGCCAAAACAAAAGTCCTTGTCTATCAAGCCTGTGTCCTTAGTAATCTTCTTTATGGCAGTGAGACCTGGACAACTTACTCACACCAAGAGAAACTATTAAACAGCTTTCATATGCGGTGTCTGCGAAGAATTCTTGGTATTAAGTGGCAAGACAAAATCACAAATACTGAAGTATTGGAAAGATCAGGTTGTGTGACGGTTTATTCCATACTCAGTCTCCATAGACTTAGATGGATAGGACATCTTAGGAGGATGGATGATGGTAGAATACCAAAGGGCATCGTTTTTGATAAATTACAGATGGGTAAGAGATCTCAGGGTCGGCCTCTACTACGATACAAAGATGTGTGTAAGCGGGACATGATTGATACAGGCATTGGTAATGCACATTGGGAGCAAGTCGCCGCTGAACGTGTTGCATGGAGGGCAAACATCAGAAATAGAATAAAGACAAAGGAGAAAAATATTGCAAATAAGGCACACACAGAGCGTGTGAGGCGTAAGATGGTGCATGATGGTGGAAATGACCACGTATTCTCATGCACCCACTGTGAACGAACATTTACAGCGCGAATTGGCCTTATCAGTCACATTCGAAACCGCTATGTGTAACAGTTTTTATACCTTTTTGAAGCACAAACTATCGTTTGTCAAGACGGCAAGGTGCCAATGAATTTAGCACCAGCACTAGCGGTCTAAGTGCAGTATAGACTTGGGCAGTTTATCGCCCAAGACAGTGTCTCTGAAGAAGCAACTTGATAGAAGTTCTGGGTGAGTTAATGGTGTGTTCGGTTAAAATTAGTTATGTCTTTCACAGGATGTCACAATCAGCCCCAACATGTCTTTGCTATGTGTGATTTTCAAGGAAATTATACGTTCAGAAGTTTGCAATTCCTTCGTGTGTTACGGGACCCTAAAGGGAAAAAAAGAATAGTAAGTAACACCATATCCTACCATGCATGCCGAAGGAGGAGAATACGGAAATTCGTCTGTGTGTTATTATGGCCCTAAAATGAAGCACATAATATTAACACTGAAACATACCGTAAGAGGCGACTAAGGAAGATACCGCCTCGGCTTTATTGGGGTCTTCATGGAGGGTTGGGTAGTGGCTATTTTCTGCTAAGCGTAGAAACACTTTAGCCACAAAATCCAGCCACTCATGAACAGGGTCAGTAACGAAAATAGAATAACTAAGCCAACTAAAAGGAAAGGACGCTCTTCTAGAAAGGGCATGACGCGACAAGGAGAAAGACGTGATGAGTCTGGATAGCAGATTGACTTCCTTTCACCTTGGGGAGTCTCCGAAATTGGCACAATAAAAATGAGAACTTAAGTATGAAACAAGTAATGCAGCACATGTGGTAGAGAAGCTTAAAAGCTACGACATTGGCATTCTGGGAGCACGTGAAAAAGGTAGACAGACACAGACACAGCGTTTTCAAGGACATATGAAAAAGTTGTTTTCAGGTTATATAGAGGATAATTACACCCCCCCCCCCCCCAACAATGTTATTCAAAAGCACGTTGGGAGCACTAGTAGTGTGCGAAGCAGTGAACTCGAGAATAGTAATAGCACAATTTGTAATCACGCCAAAAAAAATGTTAAGGATGAAAAAGTCAAGAAGGTATTGTTTACGGAATTCCAAAGAGTTGTGTGCAGCCAAGTAAACTGAAATATAGAAATCCCGATGGGTGACCTGCCGTTCTCCCTGGCTAAGGTGTTAACTCCTTTCTCTGTAATATCGTATATCCACGTTGGGTAACGCAGCTGCGCGAGATTCGGTAGCGGATCGCATCACGCTCGTTACTTACGAGGTATGTGAGCCAGTCGCTCAGAAAGCAATGTCAAGCTGCTGAGCGTAATCTTGCCAAGAAATCAACAACAGCTGTAAAATACTGGTGTTGATAGCGGTGTCCTGTAAATAGGAAAAGCGGGGGGAAAAAGGATGGGTGAACTGAATGGCAAGATAGGGACGAATAATAGGGGTGTTGAGGAGATCGTGGGATAACATGGACATGGGTTTGATGAACAAAATGAAGAGCTATTTGTTAATTTATGCGCAGAGAATCAGTACATCGTAGGCAGAGGCGTTTTTCGTCATTAAAGATTTCACAAATTAACATGGTCTTCAATTAGTCAGGTGCCGTCTCCACAATGACGGTTGGCTGCAATGGATCTCTAACACTGTCTGCATCTCGCTCTGCCTATACATTTGTTAGATTTATATTCGACCATCTCTTGATGTTATCTTCCTACTTGTATCGTTGTCTACCTCTTGCTCGCTTGCCTTCAACCTTGCCCTCCAGGTTGGATTTTATGAGAGAGTTATGACCTTAACGCGGCCAAATTATTTCACCTGCCTCTTTTGTTATATCATTCATCAAATCTATTTTGTTTTTGGTTCATTCCCAGTTTTTCTAGATCCTCTCTATTGATTGTTTTTGTTTCTATGACACACGACATCCATCCATCATGTGCCATGCCGATAAGCGTGGGCGGTCATGTTATGCCATCTCACTCGATCACCGGTGTCGTAGATCAGCTCCGTGTTTAAGTCTTGACCATGCCACGTGGCCAAGTCATCCAGGTATTTACTTCTCGGTCTTCCCCTTGTTCTCTTTCCTTCGATCTTGCCAGTTGTCACCAAGTTCTCCAATTCATTTCTTCTCATAACATGCCCAAACAATTTGACTGTCTATGCTTAATGTCTCTAATCAGTTTACGCTCTTCATTTGTTTCTAATCATACAAAAGTACAGGTTCTATGTAGCACTTCAACACTCTTTTTCTCGTTTCAATTGATACCTGTTTATTGGTCTGTATGTTTTTTTCATCTTGCAAAAGGCTACCTTCGCAATGGCATTTCTTGTTCTAATTTCGTCAAGGCATCTCCCATCAGATATTTTGACTGTTCCGAGATAACTGTACCAATTCACTTATTTTAGAATATTCCCATTTACTTGTATTTTACATTGTGGTATTTCCTTCTTCCCAGTGATGACCATAATCTGTGTCTTCTTACCCTAGTTTTTCACTGTGTGCATCAACCGCATCTGCTAAATGTTGCAGGTAATGTCCATTGTCTGTAATCAAGACTGTATCATATGCATATCTAATGTCATTGATGCATCGTGCCCCAATGTTGATTTCTTCCATATCTTCTATATTTCTGAAAATATGTCCGCCGTAAAAGTGAAAAAAAAAAGGTCTAGAGACATTACACATCCCTGTCTCACAACTCTCTTAATAGGCTGATATTGACCTACTTCATTATCAATTCTTATGGTAGCTTGCTATTTCCAATATATGTTTTTTGTAAGTCTAAGGTCTTTTCCGTCAATTTGTAGATCTTCAAGCATCCTTATCATGTTGACATGTCTCACTTTATCGAAAGCCTTTGTGTAGTCAATACAACAAAGGTGCAGATCTTTGTTTATTTCTATAGAACATTTAATTACTGTTTTCAGCATATACACAGCATTTACTGTACTCTTGCCTTCTGCAAACCCACATTATTATTCTCCTATTTCAGATTGTAGTTTATTCTTAACCCTTTTCATGATAGTTCGTATCAAAATCTTCGTGATGTGACTCATTATACTAATTGTTCGATGTTGATCACATTCCGAGGCTCCTGATTTCTTTGATTCTTCTTGTCAAGATGGCAGCGGACGGTCGTGGTTTGTTTTTTTTTCTTTCTGATCGTTCTTTTTTTTTCGCGCAGGAGGTGGATATTGTCATGTCTTGCGTGTAACTTGTTCGACAGGAACGAACAAACGAACAGACTTTATTTTCAAAGGGTAACAAATTGGGCACGCAGGCCCGTCTTACATTCGGCCCTTCCAATCACTCATCTTTCTTTCATCAACAGTGCATAGGAAAAAAACATTGTCACATGAATTTTGTAAACATACACAATGCATATTACTATGTTGTGAGACACATCCACCACCTACCCACACATCCCCCATTCACTCCAACTCCCCCACCCAACCACACACACATACAATACATTCCCCACCCATCCACCACATCCCTACACCTACCCATCTCCCCACCCACACACACCTCTCACCCAACACACATCCCATCCACCCACACCCCAAGCACCCACACATCCCCCACCCACACACATCTCCCCACCCACTCACATATCCTCTACCCGTCCCATTTCCCACCAACAATCACTCACCCAATATCCTCCTCCACCAACACACCTCCAACCACCCAGCCAAACACACATTCCTCAGCGACACACACATCTCCCCGTCAACTCACATATTCCGCACCTACCCACACACAAATTCCGCACTCACCCACATAATCTCCCATCTCCCCCAGCCCACTCACAGATCCCGAGCCCACACCTACAAACATCCCCCACCATCTCCTAACCTGCACACACTCACCCACCCACATATCCTCTACCCACCCACTCATCCTCTACCCACCCATCCCCCAACCAGACATCCCTTAACCACACACCCTTACTCATATACAATCACCCACCCACACATCCTCTACCCAACCACACATCCTCCATTCACCCATTCCCTCAGCCACACATCCCTTAACCACACACCCCTACCATATACACACACATCCCCACCCACGCACAATCTCCCCACCCATACAAACATCCCTCACACACATCCTCGCCCACCAACACATTCCCCATTCACAAACACACACCTCCCATCCACGCACACACAACCCACACACACATCCCCAACCCATACATTCATCCTCTCACACATCCCTAGACACACGTACTTATCCCTCAACCACTAACACCCACACATCCCTTATCCACTCACCCACACATACACCTCCTATCTACCCACCCACACTCACACATCCCAACCACCCATCTAAGCACACATCCCCCACCCTCACACACATCTTTCACCCACCCGCAAACCCAACCACACCTTCACCCACCCACACAAACATCATTTATCCACATCCAGCTCCCCTCCCACACAACACCACACCCACACACATCCCAAAGACACATCCCTCACCCACACACACATCTATCCACACATCTCCTACCCATCCACACATCCCCCAACTACAACGATATAATACAACGATACAGGATATAAAACCAGGAGTTTCTTTTCTCAAGATCTTCGCTGTTGCTACGGAGTTCGTGCATTGTGTAAAGCAATCCTTGAGTGAATTTTCGCAGCGTGTGTGGTTCTGTGGTGTTCGGTTTTTTCAACATAGCGGAACAAAGTTTGTGCCCCGTACGGAGGGCAGTCAACCTAACAAGGCGACGAGGCAAGACAGGCGTGGTGAGGCAAGGTGTTTTAGACTTAAGTGTGACCGTCTGGGCCTCAGGAATTCTCGTATTCTATATTGGAACTGTTCCAGAGTAAAACAACGAGGCCCTATTCTGGAATACCTAGTATACGGGAACGACATTGCAGCACTTCAGGAGACGAGACTGGGTGACCAGTTACTCCAGATTGACGGTTTCAAATGTTTCTACAACAGGCAACACCTGGGAATGGTGATTCTCATCCGCGACAGTATGGTGGCTTCAGAGCTAGACATGTCCAGTTGGGACAGTGATGCCATACAAATACAGGCGGTTAGAGTTCAGTCCGGTTTAACATTTGTGTTGGTTAATGTTTTTTTCCCGTAACGTGAGTGTGGATTCCCAGAAGTGGCATTGCTTAAGTGGCATATTAGGTCACAAAAGGATTGTTATTTTCTGTTTGAATCTCAACGCTAAACGCAGATCATGTGGAAACATTTCCTTCAACACACAGGGAAAGGAGATCGATTCTGCACTTAAAACCTTTGGCTTGGTTTCTATCAACAGTGGCTGTGTTACAAGAAAAGCAAGTCGTCCAGGTGATGAGGACAGTGTTGGTGGAGAAATGCAGAACCAAGCAGCACAAGTCAACGGTCAAGACGTTCCAGTATGACACCACATCGCAAAATATGGTGAGGTGAGTAAAATAAGGTGCGACAAGAGAAGAAAGCTTCAGGGTAAGAAAAAAAGCGGGGAGCAGCCACCTTGGTGGAATTGTGAGGTGAAGAGGCCTGGGTGGATAAGTGTAGTGCTGTAAGGAAATGGCAAAATGCCAAAAAGAACAGAGTTGTCCACCCTAGTCCCTGCATGCACTTAGAAAGAGAGATGCACACAAAAGTAAATTGCTTCAAAATACTGGTTAAAGCGGTTACAAGTGAAAAATGGGCAGAGGTATGTCACAGAGTAAGGACAGACAAGTCATTGAAATTGTTCTGGCGACTACATAAAAGCATGAGTGGGGTAATCAAGAATAAGAGTATTCCATGACTTCCAAGGTGCTGATCTCTTCTGGCAGAGGACTGACGAGAACAAGGGCAAAGCCCTCATCGAACGCTATCTAGAGCAGAGCAACTAGACAGACATGAGAGGCCGAAATCTCGCCAAGGAGGTCACCTCAGATAGGTGCAATGCCCAGAACATTTCGAATGAAGACACAGTGACAGTGAAAGAAAACAAGGCTGTGCTTCGACGTTCAAAAACAGCTCTCCAGGGCCAGAAATGGCATAAGATATGACGACAGCAATATGTGTACCGACAACGAGCTAGAAATTAGCAGACATGTACAACAACAGTATAGGGAGCGCTAGCATCAAGGAGGAGTGGTTACACAGCTATCTAATTCCCTAGCCGAAGCCAAGCAAAGACCACACAAAAATTCAGAGATATCGAGTAATAACCATGCAGAATACAATAGGCAAGCTGCTGAAGAAGTTAATTGCCAGAAAACTATCAAGCCAGCTAAAGAGGCAATGTGTTTTCCCGCCTACCATGGGAGGGTACCGTCCAAATACAGAAACCTGGACCAATGCAGCAGTTTTTGCCCATGATGTCTATGACGGTTTTCACTCAGGTATTGAAACATTTGCTGCAGCGCTTAATATTGAGGACTCGCACAACACAGTACGACTATATGAGAGTTCGGGCTGGAGAAAAAGTTGTTTCTCCACCTTTTTCTTGAACGGTTGGCATTTGTGACAGGTTGGCCCACCTCTCAGATCGTTTTTTTCTAGATGGAGATAGCCCTCAGTAAACCCCTCTATGTATACTGTATTATTTTTTTATTTTTATCTATATTTTCAAATACTAGCTAAGATAATCTTTGTTTAGTGTATTTATATACCTAAAACTATAGAAAGAGCTAAAATACGATTTCTTCTAATAGTTAGAAGTAGATGTAGTATAGAGAGTGTTTACACGCCAAGAAATCAAGTCAGGCTGAATTTTATATTCAAGTTTGGCTGTGAATTTTAATTTGGCCACAGGAAGGGAACTCTCCTGGATGAGAAGTTAACTTCCGGTAGCACCCCAACATCTGCCATTTTTTTGACAGCAGGCTGGAGGGAGACAGGAGCTATCAAATCAATTGGCTAAAATTGAACACCTGTCTGTGTTTAGACATTTTTTTCTGGCTCTTGTTAAGCCGAACAACCCACTAAAACATAGAAAAGCCAATGATAGTCTCCACTCCCGATAGGCCAGTCAAAATCTAGTTGCAGGAGCCTGAACCCTGATCATCTGTAGCCGTATCACGACCGGTGATTGAGCTACGAACCCCTTAATTGATGCAGCAGAGAGTGGAGTCCATACCACTATCCAGGCAGCACTGTCAGCTTACCATCCAGGAGGCCAAGACTTATCAGATGAGTGGCTAACCACCCGTTTGCCACTGCACAGGAATCACCAATTTGTGTCCGCTATTGGCTAGGAGTCTGTTATTACATCCTCTAGCTGAATACTTTGTAGAAATTTAGTCTAACCAGGGATCTGCGTATCTCTTATGTGTCAGTGAGTTTCCTGTGGGGCTCACGTAGTTTTCTTTAGAATTAAACAAGCTATGTTATATTTGTAATTTTAACAAACTGCGTCTGTCATTATAGAATTAGATTATAGCATCATCAGATTGTGTGACGAGTGAAAGGACTGTATCTATACTTATAAATCTGTCTTATCTCCTGTTGGATGAGAATACATTAGGCAGTGGGGGCTCATTATTCATCCAGGCACGTTAGCAGGAATCACTTGACATACTGTCTTCGTTTGTTATTACAGTTAGTCGTCATAACTTTCCGCCTGGCACTGTTTAGGAGTAGTGATCCATTCTGGGACTTTGATAATCATTCTTCTAGAATTGCGAGCCCTTTGATCGCTTCTTCAGCTGTGGTTAGATTCTCTATTCGTAGAAGTCTATTTAGTATCTACTTTGATCCATTTCCATCCTAGTAGTATACGCTACGCTACACTGGACATAATCTATGTTCTGGTCGGTCAATGACGTGTCATGTAGGGTCTCTTGGTTCAGTCCCATAACTGGAATGGAGTTTCTGAACTGCTCCTTCCCGAATTGTAACCTGAGCATGCTGGTAAATGTTACTAGTTGCAAATTAATTGTCTGACGGGAAAAACATGGACTGGGACCAATATGGAAAATAGTGTGTGGGAAAATAATTGCCCCTTGATTTGCAACCCTCCTTCCCTCCATCAGCCCAAATGGATGTTTGGATATCTGTCTAGATCAGTTTCCATCTGTCTGGACAAGTATCCTGCTCTGTTCAACTGCACATACCTGCACTTATTCCGATACATACTATGGCCACTGAATTTGCTACACCGCTTGGAGGTACATTCGGGTTTTTCTTCGTCGCCGCGAGACTGTGATGGTATTTCTAATATTCTTCAGTACTTCTAATATAGCCATAATCTATGATGAGGCCACGAAGTTTACAAGAAAACATTATAGAAACAAGTGGGAATCAGAGAATCCAGGTCACCAGAATGATGATGGGTATATTCAACTCCATCGAAAAGAACTAGTTACTCATC